>VWZX01010896.1:486251-502896 GCA_013399015.1 Galbula dea
TCCTGGGGGTGCTGGGGGGCTGGTGGCTGGCTCCTGGGGGTGCTGGGGGGCTGGTGGCTGGCTCCTGGGGGTGCTGGGGAACTGATGGCCGGTTCCTGGAGGGCTGGGAGGGAAAAGGAGCTGGAGTCTGCTCTGGAGGTGACATCTTCCCCTGCAGGTGCATGGCTCATCTGAAGCTTTCTGGATCCTGGTGGAGGATGTGGACAGTGAGGTGATCCTGCACCACGAGTACTTCCTGCTGAAGGCCAAGTACGCGCAGGACGAGCACCTCGTCACCTTCTTCGTGCCAGTCTTTGAGCCCCTGCCCCCCCAGTACTTCATCAGGGTGGTCTCTGACCGCTGGCTCTGTAAGTCTCACCCTGCCAGGAGCCCCCTGGGGACACAGCAGGAGCTCTCCCTGAGGCTCCCAGGAGGTGCTTCAGGAGCTCTCCTGCTGCTGTGCTGCGGGCAAGGCTCTGACCTCCCCCTGCCAGCAGGGCTGGGGATCCTCTTGGCAGAAGGAGCTGAGAGATGAATCCCTGGAGTGCTTCTGGAGGTGAACAGTGGTGTTTGTGTGTGTCTGGCAGCCTGTGAGACCCAGCTGCCTGTCTCCTTCCGTCACCTGATCCTGCCTGAGAAGTATCCTCCCCCCACGGAGCTGCTGGACCTGCAGCCCCTGCCTGTCTCTGCGCTGCGGAACAGCGCCTTCGAGAGCCTCTACCAGGACAAGTTCCCTTTCTTCAACCCCATCCAGACCCAGGGTGGGTATCACCTCTGCTGGCCTCCTCCAAATGAGCCCTTTTGGGGTATCCTGTGCCCTAGCATTGGTTTGCTGGGGTTTATACACATCCTGTGAGGAGCTTCTGGAGCAAACAGCATATCCCTGTGGCTCCCTGAGGTCTGATGGCTTTGATCTGTTCCTCATCTCCACCAAGCAGCTAGTCCAGGGTTCTCTGGCAGCAGCAGGTTTGCCTCCTGGAAGCTGTGGCTGTGCTGAGAGGGTCACAGAACCACCTGGCCCCAAATTTCCATCTGTGCTGCTTGTAGGGGTGGAGCTGGGAGCAAACCAAAGCTGTCCTGGCTGTTGTTCTCTGCCTGGGTGGAGCCAGAGCAGAGAATTCACACTTAGGAGCTCCTGTGACAGACCAGGTCTGGCTTTGTTCACTGGATCCTGGGCTAAAACTCTTCAGCAGCCTTTTCTGTACCACCCTTTGCTTGGGCTGGGTCCAGGTTGTGTTTTCCTTGCCTGTTGCTAGAGCTTGGCTAGAAATGAGCCAGGAATGTGTGCTCAGAGCCCAGAAGCCAACCATGTCCTGGGCTGCAGCCCCAGCAGCATGGCCAGCAGGGCAGGAAGGGGATTGTGCCTCTGCTCTGCTCTGGGGTGACCTCAGCTGCAGTGCTGGGGCCAGCTCTGGAGTCCTCAGCCCAGCACAGACATGGAGCTGGGGGAGTGGGTCCACAGGAGGCCACAGAAATGATCTGAGGGCTGGAAGCTCTCTGCTGGGAGGCCAGGCTGAGAGAGTTGGGGTTGTTCAGGCTGGAGAGGAGAAGGCTCCAGGGAGATCTTACAGCAGCCTTGCAGTACTTAAAGGGCCTCTGAGGAAGATGGAGAGAGACTCTTGATCAGGGCCTGTTGGGGCAGGACAAGGGCTGATGGTTTGGGACTAGAAGAGGAGATTCAGACTAGAGAGAAGGAAGAGATCTCTTCCAACTCTTAACCTTTCTAAGATTCCATGAAATCTGTGGAGGTTCTGCTTCACCTTCTCTCTCCTGTGCCCTCTTCTGTCCCCAGTGTTTAACACAGTTTATAACAGTGATGACAATGTCTTTGTGGGTGCCCCCACGGGCAGTGGCAAAACCATCTGTGCTGAGTTTGCCATCCTGAGGATGCTGCTCCAGAACTCAGAGGGACGCTGTGTGTACATCACCCCCATGGAGGCCCTGGCTGAGCAGGTAGGCCTGGCACCCTGGGGAGAGCTGGAGCTTTCCTCTGCCTTCCATTGGCTTCCTCAGCCTCTTCTTCACTTGTCTTCATCCCTTTTTCTGCTGCCACATCCCTCAGGATGACTCCAGTCTCTCTGAAGGGGGCAGAGACCCCATCCCACTGCCACCCTGCTGCTGTCACTGTTGTGTCCTCAGGGCTTTGGTGGGATCTGGTCTAACCTGCAGTCACCAGCAGCATTCCTGGGCTCTCTGCTAGGTCTTCATGGACTGGTATGAGAAGTTCCAGGAGCGTCTCAATAAGAAGGTTGTCCTGTTAACGGGGGAGACCAGCACTGACCTGAAGCTGCTGGGCAAGGGGAACATCATCATCAGCACCCCTGAGAAGTGGGACATCCTCTCACGGCGCTGGAAGCAACGCAAGAACGTCCAGAACGTCAACCTCTTCATCGTGGATGAAGTGCACCTCATCGGGGGGGAAAATGGGGTGAGTTTGGGAGGGCAGGAGGCCACTGCTGCTTCAGGTGGTGCTCAGCATCGTGCTGGTCTTGGTGGTAGAGCCACTTTGGGGGTGGGACTCACTCCTGAGATCTGCTCTAGGGTCAGGCTTTCCTGCCTGGAGTTTCCCCAAGCTGCTGAGCTAGAGCCGTGTCCTTTGGGAAGCTCAGGAGGGGCATCCCCTGGGGGTGAGAATGTTTGGGCTGAAGGTGACCAGGGTGCAGCGAGCTTGGTGTTCTCCTGTTCCTGCTCCAACCTGCCCTCTCCTGTTCCTGCTCCACCCTTCTCCCCTGCCTGCAGCCCGTGCTGGAGGTCATCTGCTCCCGCATGCGCTACATCTCCTCCCAAATCGAGCGCCCCATCCGCATCGTGGCCCTCAGCTCCTCCCTCTCCAACGCCAAGGACGTGGCTCACTGGCTGGGCTGCAGTGCCACCTCCACCTTCAACTTCCACCCCAACGTCCGGCCCGTGCCCCTGGAGCTGCACATCCAGGTAGAGTTTTGGGGCCCAACCTCATCCTCTGGGTTTTCCCCTTCCCCCTGCTCTCCAGACAGCATCCCTGCCTGCTGCTCTTCCTCCACAGGGCTTCAACATCAGCCACACGCAGACTCGCCTGCTCTCCATGGCCAAGCCTGTCTACCATGCCATCATGAAGCACTCCCCCAAGAAGCCTGTCATTGTCTTCGTCCCCTCCCGCAAGCAGACGCGGCTCACGGCCATCAACATCCTCACCACCTGCGCTTCAGATGTCCAGAGGCAAAGGTAAGGATGCTGTGGCCTCTGGCCCTCCTCTGGCTGAGGCAGGGACAAGGCTCCATGGTCTGAGGGACACCTATGGATGGGAAACGGCCTCCGTCGGCCAACTGCGGCCTCTGTTGATGAACCATGGTCTTCATTGGTCAACCCTGGTGTCTCCTGGTCAACTATGATCTCTATTGGCCAACCCTGGTGTCTGCTGGTCAACTGTGATCTCTACTGGTCAACCCCGGTGTCTGCTGGTCAACTGTGATCTCTATTGGCCAACCCTGGTGTCTGCTGGTCAACTGTGATCTCTGTTGGCCAACCCCGGTGTCTGCTGGTCAACTGTGATCTCTGTTGGCCAACCCTGGTGTCTGCTGGTCAACTGTGATCTCTGTTGGCCAACCGTGGCCTCCGTTGGCCAACCCCAGTGTCTACTGGTCAACTATGATCTCTGTTGGTCAGTGATCTCTTTAGGTGGCCCTCAGGCATCTGCTGGGCCATCAGGGAGGGAGATGCTGGCTGGGCCTGGCACTGGTCTCTTCACTCCTGTTCTCTGGCAGGTTCCTGCACTGTGCAGAGAAGGATCTGGGGCCATACCTGGACAAGCTGAATGACAACACTCTGAAGGAGACCCTCGTGAACGGGGTGGGCTACCTGCACGAGGGCCTGACCGCCATGGAACGGCGAGTGGTGGAGCAGCTCTTCAGCTCTGGTGAGCAGGCTGGGCTGGGACACAGCCCTTCCTCTGTACTGGGACCCTGGAGATAGGTTGAGGGGACTGGAACATCTCTGCTGGGGGAAGGCTGAGAGCCCTGGGGCTGGGGAGCCTGGAGAGGAGCAGACTGAGGGAAGATCTGCTCAATGCTTAGCAATGCTGCCTGCCTTGGGGGGCAGGAGGCTGGGGCCAGGCTTTGGGCAGTGGTGCCCAGAGACAGGACAAGAGGGAACAGGCACAGACTGGGACAGAGGAAGTTCCAGCTGAACAGCAGGAGGAACTTCTTCCCTTTGAGGGTGCAGAGCCCTGGCCCAGGCTGCCCAGAGAGGTGCTGGAGTCTCCATCTCTGGAGACATTCCCAAGCCACCTGGGTGCCATCCTGGGCACCCTGCTGTAGGTGACCCTGCTGTGCCAGGGGGGTTGGACTGGATGATCTCCAGAGGTGCCTTCACCTTGCCCAAGCCTTGTGTCACCTCTCAGGCTGTGATCTTAAACTTCCCCATCTCTCCTGGACCTCTCCTTAATGCCAAGCCCTATCTGCCCGAGCACAGAAGCCCCAGATCTTTCTCCTCCCCTACTTCTGTGCCCCAGAGAGGTGCTCTGTGGCCTGACTGCTGTCCCCATGGCACCTTTCAGGAGCAGTGCAGGTGATGGTGGCTTCCCGGAGCCTGTGCTGGGGCATGAACATCTCTGCTCACCTGGTGATCATCATGGACACGCAGTACTACAACGGCAAGATCCACGCGTGAGTTCCCTCTGCCTCCACCTCCCTCTGCTGAGCCCTCACCCCCACAGGGTTTCACCCCTAGCCAGGTGGAGCCTTGGTGGCTTTGTGTGGAGCTTGGCTAACTCTCTGGCTGTGTCCCAGGTACGTGGATTACCCCATCTATGACGTGCTGCAGATGGTTGGCCACGCCAATCGCCCGCTGCAGGACGATGAGGGACGCTGTGTCATCATGTGCCAGGGCTCCAAGAAGGTAGGGGAGAAGCAGGCACTGTTTGTAGCCTGTGAATGTCATGTCTCCTTGCCTGGGGCCATGGATTCCTCCTGCCTAGGGCTGAGGTTGAACGAGGACAAGGGCTGGGTCCTGACCTTGGGTCACAACAACCCCAGGAATGCACCAGGCTTGGGGCAGAGTGGCTGGAAAGCTGCTGGTGGAAAAGGACCTGGGGGTGTTGACTGACAGCAGCTGAAGATGAGGCAGCAGAGTGCCCAGCTGGCCAAGAGCATCCTGGCTTGGAGCAGCACTAGTGTAGCAGCAGGACTAGGGCAGGGATTGGCCTCCTGAGCTGGGCACTGGGGAGACCACAGCTGGGATCCTGGGGTCAGCTTTAAGCTCCTCACTGCCAGAAGGGCATGGAGGTGCTGGAGTGTGGCCAGAGAAGGGCAAGGATCTTGGTCTGTCAGGGAACAAGTACAGGATTAGAGGAGGTGACCTCAAGTTGCACCAGGGGAGGTTTAGGTTGGCCATGAGGAACAGTTTCTTCCCCAAAAGGGTTGTCAAGGCCTGGCCCAGGCTGCCCAGGGCAGTGGTGGAGTCCCCAGCCCTGGAGGGGTTTCAGAGCCCTGGAGCTGTGGTGCTGAGGGCCATGGTGCAGTGGTGACCTGGCAGTGCTGACCTAAGAGGTCTTTTCCAACCTTCCTGCTCTGTGATTCCTTCTCCCAGCTCTGGCAGGCTGATGTTTAGCCCTGGCCCAGAGCTGTGGTGCCTGGGGGAGCTTTTCCAGGACTTGGCAAGTGCTGAGCTTCATTTTCTTTCTGTTTCTCTCCTACCCTGTAGGATTTCTTCAAGAAATTCCTCTATGAGCCCCTGCCAGTGGAGTCACACCTGGATCACTGCATGCATGACCACTTCAACGCTGAGATTGTCACCAAGACCATCGAGAACAAGCAGGATGCAGTGGATTACCTCACCTGGACCTTCCTCTACCGCAGGATGACGCAGAACCCAAACTACTACAACCTGCAAGGTGAGCAGAGGGCCCTGTGCTGGGGGAGATGGGATTGGGACCTTCTGACTTTGACCAGAGCAACTTTTCTCCCTCTTGGGGGATTTCTGAGCCCTGCCATGATGCTGCTGTGCCCACAGGGGTGTCCCACAGGCACCTCTCGGATCACCTCTCCGAGCTGGTGGAGCAGACGCTGAGCGACCTGGAGCAGTCCAAGTGCATCAGCATTGAGGATGAGATGGATGTGGCTCCTCTGAACCTGGGCATGATTGCTGCCTACTATTACATCAACTACACCACCATTGGTAAGGGTTTCATGGTGCTCTTCACCCCTTCTCTGTGTGAGGTGATGGAGGGAAGGTGCCACGTGGGTGGTTGGGTGTTTGAAACTCCATCCTATTGCATGAGGCTGAAGGAGCTCTTGTACTGTGGGGTTTGATAGAATCCCCAAATCCCAGCATGGTTGGGGTTGGAAGGGACCTGTGGGGATCATCCAGGCCAACCCCCCTGCTCCAGCAGGGTCACCCACAGCAGCTTGACCAGGATCACTTCCAGGCTCCAAGCCTTGAGCCTCTTGGTCAGCACTGAGCAACTCCCTCTGGAGCTGCTCTTCTCCAGGCTCAGCAGCCCCAGGGCTCTCAGCCTTTCCCCCTGCCAGAGCTGCTCCAGTGCCCTCAGCATCTCCCTAGCCTCCAGTGGCCTCTCTCCAGTAGTTCCTTGTGTGTCTGGAACTGGGGAGCCCAGAGCTGGAGCCAGGACTCCAGCTGTGGCCTGAGTAGGGCAGAGGAGAGGGGGAGGAGAACCTCCCTGGCCCTGCTGCTCACACTCTTCTGAACACACCCCAATGCTCTCTACTTCTCCCTGCCCCCTCTTGACTCCTGCAGAGCTCTTCAGCATGTCCCTGAACGCCAAGACCAAGGTGAGAGGGCTGATTGAAATCATCTCCAACGCTGCTGAGTACGAGAACATCCCCATCAGGCACCACGAGGACAACCTCCTGCGGCAGGTGGGAGCAGCTCCTCGGCTCCAGGGCCAGGCCAGGGCTCCCTCTGGGGCTGTGGGAAGGACTCTGCCCCTGTTTTGGGCTCTGCAGAGCTTCAAGCACTTGATGGCTTGATGATTTCTCCTTCTAGCTGGCCCAAAAGGTTCCCCACAAGCTGACCAACCCCAAGTTCAATGATCCTCACGTCAAGACCAACCTCCTGCTGCAGGCTCACTTGTCACGCATGCAGCTGAGCGCTGAGCTGCAGTCAGACACCGAGGAGATCCTCAGCAAGGTACCAGGGGGGGCTGGGTGGGAGCCTCTGGCTCTCCTGGTCTCACAGTCCAACCCTTTGGCTTCCAAAGCATCAAATCTCATGGACTAGAACAGGTCCAGCAGCAGGGTTAGGTCAAGGTGGGTGCCACCACAGAGGGACACCTGGGTGGGATCTCTGTGCTCTTTAAAGCCTCACAAAGTGTGTCAGGAGCTGCTCATGGACCCGTTCAGGTGACAACTTGGACACAAGATTGTGTCTTGTTAACTAAATGCTAACTAAAACAGGTAATATGAGTAATTGGCCTCCTGGCTGGGCACTGGGGAGGCCACATCTCCAACCCTCACTCTAAGAAGCAAATGGAGGTGCTGGGGTGTGGCCAGAGAAGGGCAAGGAAGGTGGGGAAAGGTCTAGAGCACAAGGGTTGTGAGGAGCAGCTGAGGGAACTGGGCTTGGTTAGGCTGGAGAAGAGGAGGCTCAGGGGAGACCTTCTGGCTCTCTGCAGCTCCCTGAGAGGAGGCTGGGGCCAGGTGGGGCTTGGGCTCTTCTGCCAGGGAACAAGTTACAGGACAAGAGGAATCAGGCTCAAGTTGCACCAGGGGAGGTTTAGGTTGGCCATGAGGAACAATTTCTTCTTGGAAAGGGCTGTGAAGGCCTGGCCCAGGCTGCCCAGGGCAGGGGTGGAGCCCCCATCCCTGGAGGGGTCTAAAAGCCCTGGAGCTGTGGTGCTGAGGGCCATGGGTTAGTGGTGACCTGGCAGTGCTGGGTTAATGGTTGGACTCCATCATCTTTCCCAAGTAAAACCATTCTGTGGTGGAACAGTCAGATTTAAGATGTTGGTTTAGTTCCCAACACATTTTGTCACCACTTTGTGCCACTCTCTTGTGCTGTTGCCTTCTGACTGGTCCCTGTTCCCCTCTGCAGGCCATCAGGCTGATCCAGGCCTGTGTGGATGTGCTCTCCAGCAATGGCTGGCTCAGCCCAGCACTGGCTGCCATGGAGCTGGCACAGATGGTGACCCAGGCCATGTGGTCAAAGGATTCCTACCTCAAGCAGCTTCCTCACTTCACCTCAGAGCACATCAAGCGCTGCACAGAAAAGGTAAAGCTTTGGGGGGGGAAGCACTGAGGTATTGACCTCACCCACTGAGGAGCCCAGGGGTCAGCACAGGGCTGGAGGCTTGATCTGCTGGAGGGTTGGAGGCTTTCCAGAGGGATCTGGCCAGGCTGGATCCATGGGCTGAGGCCAATGAGATCAGGTTCAACAAGGCCAAGGGCTGGGTCCTGCACTTGGGTCACAACAACCTCATGAATGCTCCAGGCTTGGGGCAGAGTGGCTGGAAAGCTGCTGGAGGAAAAGGACCTGGGGGGGTTGGCTGACAGCAGCTGAGGAGGAGGCAGCAGAGTGCCCAGGTGGCCAAGAAGGCCAAGAGCATCCTGGCTTGGATCAGCACTGGTGTGGCAGCAGGGCTAGGGCAGGGATTGTCCTCCTGGGCTGGGCACTGGGGCTGCCCAGGGCAGGGGTGGAGTCCCCATCCCTGGTGGGGTTTCAGAGCCCTGGAGATGTGGTGCTGAGTGGTGACCTGGCAGTGTTAGGTTCACGGTTGGACTCCAGGATCTCAAAGGTCTTTTCCAACCTAAATGGTTCTGTTATCTATGAACACTTCTCTCTGCCAGGGGGTGGAGAGTGTCTTTGACATCATGGAGATGGAGGATGAGGACAGGAACGCCCTGCTCCAGCTCTCCGATGCCCAGATCGCCGACGTCGCTCGTTTCTGTAACCGTTACCCCAACATCGAGCTCTCCTACGAGGTGGTGGAGAAGGAGAGCATCAGGAGGTGAGCTGGGGAGGGCAGTGTGGGCACCTGGGGGCTGGGAGGGGTCACACCCTCACCCTCTCTCTCTCTCCGTGCAGTGGTGGCCCCGTGGTGGTGCTGGTCCAGCTGGAGCGTGAGGAGGAGGTCACAGGTCCTGTCATCGCACCCCTTTTCCCCCAGGTAAGTGCCAAACTGGTGCCACTGGGGTGGCACGGGAGGAGAGGGGACTGTTCCTCCGTGTCCCCACCCCTTTAACTCCTCCCTCTCCGGCAGAAACGCGAGGAGGGCTGGTGGGTGGTGATCGGCGACTCCAAATCCAACAGCCTCATCTCCATCAAGCGCCTGACGCTGCAGCAGAAGGCCAAGGTGAGCAGGAGGGGGGCAGAGGGGTGGCCAGCACCCAAAGGAGGAGGGGGAGAGGGGCAGGATGGGGATGTTCTGCTCTCCCTGACACAAGCTCAAGGCTGGCTTCTCCTCCCCCTGCAGGTGAAGCTGGATTTCGTGGCCCCAGCTACAGGGACACACAACTACACCCTGTACTTCATGAGCGATGCCTACATGGGCTGTGACCAGGAGTACAAGTTCAGCGTGGATGTGAAAGAGGCAGAAAGTGACAGTGACTCTGACTGACCTGGGACCAGGGGGAGGATCCCTCCCTAGAGCCACCCACCCTCAGAGCTTCCCTCCCCTCCCTTGCCGTGGCTTCCCTCTCTTTCCCTGTTGTGTGTTTTTTAAGGTGTTGATGATGTTTGTACAGTGTTTTCTAGGCAGGAGCTGCAGGCAGAGGCATGCAGCAGCTGGAATAAAATCCAGAAACCCTGATTCACAGCATGGTTGGGATGGGAAGGGAGCTCTGGGGATCATCCAGGCCAAGCCCCCTGCTCCAGCAGAGTCACCCACAGCAGCTGCACCACTCACACCAACCACACTGCCCAAGCAGCACCCTGGGCCGGGTGGAACCCCCATCATGGTTCTTCCCTGGTTATTGGGGGTGGATGGGGGATGCACCCAAGGGGGACACAGGCAGCAGCCTGCACCCATTTGGTCCAGTACCACAGCCTCACCTCCCCAGTACCCCAAAAAACCACCAGGGACTTCCATCAGACCCCAAAACCCTTTATTGCCCTCCTGTAGGAGGCAGCCACCCTCCCCGTTGCTGACAGGCCCCCCCACAAGGGGCAAGTGGGCAGCAGTGGAGCACCCCCAGGGCTTTGGGATCTCCCCCAGAGTGGGGTGGGGGCACACACAGAGAGTCTACACCAGCTTCTTGGCCTCAAAAAAGCTCTTGAGGTGCCTCATCTGCCAGATGCCAGTGAGGATGAGGATGATGGTCTGGGCTATGGACCACCACAGCACCCGTTGGTTGGTGCTCTCGCTCGTCATCCTGAAGCGCTCCTCCCGGTACTGTGGGGCAGAGGGAAGAGTGAAGGGGGGAGGTTGTGGTGCAGAGGAATAAAGAGTGAGGTTCACACCCCTGGAGCCCCCTCCTCACCCTCTGGTAGTTCTGCTCCTTCTGGATCTGCTCCACCTGGTCGAGGAGCTGGCGGGCACGGAGCTGCAGCTCTGTCAGCTTGTCCTTGGCAGCGATTTCGGGGTAGTTGTTGGTGTGTTCACCCACCTGGATGTCCAGGTGCACACGCTGGGGGGACACAGGTCAGTAGAGCCCTGCCACCACTGATACAGAATCCTCCTTCACCACCATGATCCCTCTGGGGATCATCCAAGCCAACCCCCCTGCTGCAGCAGGGTCACCCACAGCAGCTTCACCACCAGCACCTCCAGGTCCCCAGCCTTGAGCCTCTTGCTCAGCACTGAGCAGCTCCCCTCTGGGGCTGCTCTCCTCCAGGCTCAGCAGCACCCAGGGCTCTCAGCCTTTCCTCCTGCCAGAGCTGCTCCAGTGCCCTCAGCATCTTCCTAGCCCCCAGTGGCCTCTCTCCAGTAGTTCCTTGTGTGTCTGGAGCTGGCGAGCCCAGAATGGAGCCAGGACTCCAGCTGTGGCCTGACTAGTGCAGAGGAGAGGGGGAGGAGGACCTCCCTCATCCTTCTGGTCACCCCCTCCCCTGTAATTACCAGTTTGCCACCGGCAAAGAGAGCCATACGGGTGGAGTTGGAGTGGAGGCAGATCTGGTGCTCTCCTGGCGTGTGAGAGGTGAAGGTGAAGCGTCCCTCAGAGCCGTACTGCCGCGACAGCACCACCTGCACCGGGACATAGCCACTGTCACCTGGGGGGTGGGAGGCACTGGGACAGTCCCAGTGTATCCCCCTGACCTTCTGTGCTGACTAGCAAGGCACCCTGTGCTCCCCAGGGACTCCCTACCCTTGTTGGGGTGTATCCTGTGCACTCCAAGACCCCATGCCCAGGTTGGTGGATGCCCCATGCCCCGAAAGAATCCCTGCCTGGGCTGAGAGGCACCCCAGGGAACCCCTGCCTCCCTTGGCAAGCACCCTGTGCCCCCAGGAACACACCACCTAGCCTGACGGGTGCCCCTTGCACTCCAAGGACCCCTCACCACAGCTTATGAAACACCCCAGTGGCCCAACATTCAAGCTGATGCGTACCACATGCACCCCAAATTCCCTGGGGACCTCAGCACCGGGCTGGCAGTTACCCGAGCCCCTCCCGAATCCCCTACTCCCGGGCCAGCGGCTCCCCGAGCCTCCCCCACAGGGCTCCCACCCTTAGAGTTGTGGCTGCCCGAGACCCCCAGGGGCTCACCTTGCCGTCGGGGTCCTTCACCTCCACATGCATGCCTAGCCCCGGGGTGGAGGGCAGGAACGACTCCGATTGCTTGTCCCACAACTGTGTACGGTAGTTCCCTGAGGTACGGAGAGGCGGCGGCGCGTCGGAGCGGGCCCAGCACACCCCAGCCAGGCCTCTCCCTGTCCTTACCTCCCCTGGCCCACTCCTCCCGCTTCCTCTGGGTCCCTCCTGACCCTCCCCAACTCCGTGGTTCCCCGAGGGCCTTCCCATTGCCCTCAGTAGTCTCTCCTGTTACCTCTCCCAGTCCCCTACGGCCTCCGAGCCTCTCCCGCCCTCTCCCCCCCGCACCGATGACCATGGTCTCATCCGGAATTTCCTCGATGAAGCAGCGCTTCTCGGTCTCGCCGATATGGAAGTAGAGGCCATGGGCGCTCCAGGCCGAAAGCACCACGGCGGCAACCAAGGCCCATAGAGCCCCGCCGGCCGCCATGGTCCTCATCCCCCTGCCCGCGGGGGCCTCTCGGCGCCTGCGCCGCTCCCGGGCTGTGCACACGGCGCCTGCGCGCTCCCGCTCCGGCCACTCACCGCTCCCCACGCTGCACTTCCGGGTGCTCGCTTAGCTTCCCGCCTGCGCTGCACCACCTACGCAGCTTTCTCCGCCGGGTAGCGCGCACGGCTGGGTGCCGCCCCCGCAGCGTTAAGCTTTAGTAGTTCGAGACCCGTCTGGGGTAGATCTAAGCGGTCCCGGTGTCACGTCCGGTTGGACTGAGCCCTCCGGAGTCAGCCCTTCACACCCTGCCAGCAGCGTGGCAACACCTCCGCAAACCTCTCTTCCCTTCCTTCCTTTCCTAGACGCTGGCCCGGGGAAGGGGGGGGTCCCACGGGTGAACGAGAGGCAGAGACGCTCCCCGGGCAGGGACCGGCGAGGCAGAAAGCGTAACGGAACCACGGAGCTGGTTGCGGGGTCTGGTCTCCCCGGTCCTGCCGGTGCCCACGCCTCTGCCTCTCTGTGCACACGGCACACGCCTCCCGCTCGCTCCCTCTCTGTCTGCGCACGCTGCGCGGCCCTCCCCGCTCGGTGGCGCACAAAGGTGGGCGCCGTACCCGGAGCGCTGAGATTTCGGGTTCGAATCCCGCTTGGAGTAGATGTGACGCGGGGGTCCGGTGATCCCTGGCTGTGTCCCAGTGCCCCCTCCTGGTGTCCCCGGCCTCGGCAACCACTCCCGGTTGAACCGAGACCTGTAGCAGGGCGGAGCCAACCCTTCACACCCTGCCAGCAGTGTGGCAACACCACAACCAACCTCTTTCCTTCCTTCTTTCTTCCCAGTGGCTGCGCTCGGGCTTGGGGGTCCCATGGGTGAGCGGGGGACCGGGAAACCCCCCGGGAAGGGACCGACCGGGAGGGAAAGGGGAACCCCGGAGCCGGTTACGCCATGGGCAGCCCCCCCGCCTCCGCAGCCTGGTCTTCCCGGGAGGGGTTATAAAGTGGGAGGGGGGCACGGGGCTGGCATCAGGGCACCATGGCCTGGCCTGCCATCACCCTCCTCACCACCCTCTTCCTCTGCGCAGAGGCTGAAGGCTTCACCCTCTGCCACGACACACCCACCCTGCAGACCAAGGTCTTTCAGTACCGGTAAGTGGTGGTGGGGAGCACCCGTGGGTGACACCTCCAGGAGAAGGGGGAGCACCCATGAATGGGTGACACCTCCAGGAGAAGGGGGAGCACCCATGAATGGGTGACATCTGAAGGAGGAGGAGAAGGGGGAGCACCCATGGGTGACACCTCGAGGAGAAGGAGGAGCACCCATGGATGACACCATGAGAAAGAGGAGGGGGAGCACCCACGGGTGACACCTCCAGGAGGATGGAGGGGTCAGGGTGCTGGGGTGGTCACCGATGTCACCGCTGTCACCGGCAGGATTTGGGATGTCAACCAGAAGTCTCTTTACCTGCGCAATGACCAGCTGGTGGCTGGGCACCTGCAAGGGGCCAACGCTGCCCTTGAAGGTGAGATGGGGACACGGGGACATGAGGCAGGGACACGTTGGGCACACTGCGACGTCCACGGCCTGATGGTCCCCTGCTGCTCACCTTCCTCTCCTCAGAGAAGGTGTTTTGGGTGCCCAACCGTGCCTTCGAGCCTGCCCGGCTGCCTGTCATCCTCGGCATCCAGAACGGCACCCGCAGCTTAGCCTGTCCTCCTGCCAGCCAGCCCACCCTGGAGCTGCAGGTCAGGGGACACCATGGGGACACCAGGGGGTGGGGGACACCGTGGAGATGGGGACACCATGGGGACGGGGACACCTTGGGAACAGGAACACCATGGGGAGGGGGATGCCATGGGAACAGGGACACCATGGGGATGGGGACACCGTGGGGATGGGAACACTGTGGGATCAAGGATACCATGGGGATGGGGACACTGTGGGAACAAGGATACCATGGGGACGGGGACAGCATGGAGATGGGGACAGCATGGGGACAGGGACACTGTGGGAACGGGGACACCATGGGAATGGGCACGCTGTAGGGATGGGGACACCATGGGGAGGGGGATGCCATGGGGAGGAGCATGCCATGGGGATGAGGGCACTATGGGGAGGGAACTCCTGGGGACCATGGGGAAACACCTAGGGCCTGGGCCACCATGGAGACAGGGCCACTGCAGGGCTGGGGACCACCACAGCTCAAGGTGGCTGCCGGTGACGTGATGGCACCGGTGCTGCCGCAGGACGTTGACATCAGGCAGCTGTCCCGCACCGGGGTGGCCTCGGCCGCCTTCACCTTCTTCCGCTCCTACAAGGATGGGCTGTGGCGCTTCGAGTCTGCTGCCAACCCCGGCTGGTTCCTCTGCACCTCGGCACGAGGCCACCAGCCCCTGGGGCTCTCCCAGCACCCAGATGCCACCCACCTCCTCGACTTCTACTTCCAGCTCTGCTGAACCTTCTGGTCCCCAAGGGACGGTGACATCCCACCCTGGGGACGGTGGCATCCTGCTGGGGTCGGTGACCTTACCCCAGGGATGCTGACATCCCCCTGGGGATGGCAACATCTATCCAAGAACTGTGACGTCTTCCCAGGACAGTGACATCCCTCTGGGCATGGTGACATCCCCCTGGGGATGGTGTGACATCTCCTCCAGGGCAGGGACAACCTACCCTAGGGACAGTGACAGCCCCTGGGAATAAAGACGCTGAGGCCACCTCGGTCCCTGTGGCGTAGGCGGCAGCGAGGAAGGGGTGGTGACATCCTCCCGGGGATGGTGACTTCCTCACCCCACGGATGGTGACCTTCCACCTGGGAGAGTGACATCTCCCCAGGAATGATGACATCTCCCCCGGGATGGTGACATCTGCCCCAGGACAGTGACATCCTCTGGGAATAAAGACGCTTGGGCTACCTCGGTCCCGTGCTGTTGGGTGGCAGCGAGGACGGGAGGGGACAGGGTGAGCGGTGGCCTGTGTCAGCGCGGTGGGATGGCCGAGGTTGCGCCACCACCTCGCTGGGGAGCGGGACGGGGATGTCCCCGGGAGGGTGACGCAGCCTGTGGCCTGCCCCACAGCAGGGAGGGAGCCACATGGGCTCAGCCCTTTCCCGGATTTGGAGGTGGCAGATGCCACACGCCCAGGCACACCCCAAGCGGCACCGCGTGGCTTGGGGTGACACGGGGACGGGAATGTGGGCACCCTGGGGGACAGGGAACACGGGGACAGGAGATGTGGGACCTTGGGAACAGGACCATGGGGACAGGACACAAGGGGACCCTCGGGAGAGGGCATATGGACAGTGCAGGGACAGGACATGGGGCACCTTGGGGACAAGGTAGGTGAGAAGATGGAGACAGACCCTGTGGAGGGGACTGTGGAGACAGGGGACATGAGGCCATGGGGACAGGGCAGGTGGGACCATAGGGACCTGGCCCATGGGACGTGGCAGACTCTGGGGGACAGGGCACAGGGACACCCACGGGGACACTGCAGGGGCAGGGATGGGACGGACACCACGGGGACATGGCGTAGAGGACATCACAGCCACGGTGACCACAGGGGACAACAGGAGGGGACAGAGGGAACAGATGGCATTTCACCATCGCTCCACATCCCCATCCCAGCCCTACTCACTGTCCAATTACTCGGGGCGGGCTCTGCCCCCACCCCTGCCCTGCCCCACCCTATAAATGCCACTGTCACCCAGGAGAGGACACACAGCCCGGGGGACACGAGCCAGGATGTCAGGAGACAACAGCTTCGAAGGTACTGCTGGGGACAGGGATGGGGACAAGCTGGGTCCTGCTTGGGCAACAGGCCAAAAGTGTTCACTCTGGAGCCTACTGATAACCAGGAGCCTATTGGCAATCAGGAAACTGGGTGTGTTGGGTGGGGGGCAGAGGGTAAGGGCTCCTCCACCTGCAGTCACCCACATGTCACTGTCCCTTTCTTGTGCAGGCTCAGCCATGTCCCACACGTCCAGACCTACCATCAGGTGAGTGGGGACAGGGTGGGGACAGGGCTCTCCCTCTCCTGGTGGTCAGAATCACCCAATATGGCACCTGCCCTCACCCTTTTCTCTTCCTCCAAGCAGAGCTGAGGGTTCCAGGGGAGACCCATGGCAGTCCCAGGCCGATGGGCACCCACCACATGTCATGGCAGGGACTGGGGACACGCCAGAGTCTGTCACCGACCCCGACATGGAGGCCTTGTTTGAGGAGTTCCTGAGAGGTAGCACCTGGTGGCCATGGTCCCACCAGACCCTGTGTCCCCACCTGCCCTTCCGTGATGCCCACGTGTCCCCACGCACCCATGGTGCCCATGTCCCCCCCCAAGTCCTCAAGTGCCTCTGTTCCCAGCCCCCAGCTCCCCCCATGCCCACCACACCATGGCCTCTAGCCCCGTGTCCCTCCCTCACACACCACTGTGACGCCACCTGGCCCTGTGTCCCCTTGTCCCCATGCACCTAGGATGCCCATGTGCCCCACTCCTGTGGACCTGTGTCCCTGTGTCCCACATCCTTCTGATGTTCCCATGATGCCCCATGTCCTCTCCCCATGT
>VWZX01010900.1:0-416103 GCA_013399015.1 Galbula dea
CTTCCAACCTGAGCCATTCTATGATTCTATGAATACTCTTTCCTTCGGCCACTACTGGTGACAGGAGTGCTCAACAGGGCATTTCTTATGGGCTGCCAGTTTTAACTCCTCTCCTTAACACTTTTCTACTACAATTGATTTGAAAGCTTCAACTCCATTATCTGAATTTAAACTCATCAGGGAAGTCAGAGAGAGTATACACGTCTGTCATTAGCAGATGGTGTGTCCAACTGTCCACAATGAAACACTGGATTGTGACCATCACTGCTCTTAAATCTTCTCTTGCTGCATACCATTACTGCTAAAGTGACACTGACACTGAGCTGCTGGAGCTCTCTTCTGTATAGGTACTGTAAGTCTAACTCTATTCAGATATCCATAATCATATGAGCAAATATGCAAGACAGAGAGAGGGTAACAGGGATGGAGGCAGGAAAAAGAAAACAGATCAAAGAGGGATTTGAAAACTGCAGCAAAAAAAAAGGATGCAAATGGAACAGAGCTCATGAAAAACAGAAAGCCAAAATAAGGAGGACAATGAAATGAGGATTATCCCTATATCTACCTGAAGCCATGGGAAACCATTTCTTCCTAATAAGCATCACTTTCCCACATATTCTTGCTCTGCATAGGAAGATAAGAGCTTTACCTTTTCTGTCTTTCAAACAAGAGTCTGTGGGATGTAGGATTCCATCACGTATGGGTTAAGGAGTCCTGAGATAGAGACAAGACCTATATGCAATCTTTATTCTTCTCATTATAACTTGAAACCTGCTAAAACTGCTATTATCTTCATAAATAAAGGAGAATTGGTTTTATGGGTTTCACATAAGAATAATAACTCCACCTAATCATTTCACACAGAGTACAGACAGTGCAGCATGCTTTATTTTGGGGGAAAAATCCAAACCACTAAAACTCCACAGAAACAGAAAAAAGGAATCCCTTTAAAATTAGTATTCTATTTAATATGGACATAACTTTTATCTTATTTTAAACCATTTGACTCTCTTGCCTGTCTATTGATTAGACAGAGGAAAATTTGATGTGTTTGTTTTCTTAACTCAATCAGATGAATAAGTAAATCAGTGAAACAGTAATATGGCTGCTTGGTCCCCCGATCTGTGTTCAATAATACCAAAATGGGCTTACTTTTGGCTGAGGGAAAATATTTGCACAACAAATGAGTGGGCAGCCACTGACTCCAATACCAGGAGTCAGCCATCTGGATTTAGCATCAGATGCCCGAAGGAAGAACAGAAAGGCTCTTTGTCCTGCATAAATCTCCAGAGAAGGTTTAGATCCAGATCCTCAGTTGGATGCAGCTTTGGATCCTGCTGTAAGCTTACCTCGGGTTCCTTATTAGTGTTGTCTGCTTTTGGATTTGCAGTGATGCTGTGATTGTCTTTCTATGGTTGAGGTGCTTGTTTTCATTTGTCAAATTGATAATGCAGGAGGAAATACTAACCTTCAGTGACCTACGGATATCTTTCTATATTCCCTGACAAGTCATACAGAAACTCAGGGAACAAAGAACCCTCTTTTCAGTGCCATTCCTTTACAAGAATATTTCTATGTTTTCTGGGAGGGACCAGCAAGATATTCAGGGAGAAACTGCCAGATAAGACAAGCTATCACTTAACACAGATCTTAATGATTCAATCAGGAGGGAGTATACTTTTTTTGTGTCAGGTAGAACTGCTACTTTCAGACCAAAAGTTTCAGTTTAAATATCATCAGGTGCTCCTGTCCAGGGAGCATACAGTGGGAAATGAAACATGAAATGGGGAGAGGCCACTAAAACATTAAGTCTGCTGGAGTGTCTGACCATCATTTAACAGATGCTGCTGGGCCACATGATATAATAAAGTTCAAGCTTTATAACAGATTCCTTACTGGGAACACCATGCAGAAGTATATTTTTTTTCCTCATAATATATTGCCAGAAATATCAGATCTTTCTTTTTGAAAGCCTCCAAAATTATGATAGACCCATATGACTTGCAGAGGTATGCCTTAAAGTCTAATTGATGTCTTTTTCCAATACAATTTAGGGAAATTACCAGTATGACTAAGGCACATACACAGCACCAGTTCCTCGAGAGGGTGTAAATACATTTTAAAAAATATTCTTTTTCAGAGAGACAACACAATATAAGGCAGATAAATAGTGATTAAGAGCCAAGTTTTGTGCAAGAACTTAACATTGGTTGAGCAGAAAACAGACATCCATGCTAGTTTGCACATCTGTGTGGAAATCTAGTTTCAGACCCTTTGATGAAGCTATGCTTCAAGATATTATGTGCAAGGCTTAGACTGGAGCTTTTGTACTGATGTATGTCCTTACTTTATTATTCCTTCTTTGCCTTCTAAACTGAGACTTTCCCTGGAATGTTAATCAATGATGTTCTTGCTACTGCAGCCTCAAGATGATGTTGAAATTAAATGGATCTGGCAGAGTTAAACTGCCACAGAATGCTGGAGATATATGACTGGGCTTTCTAAGCCTGTAGTAAAAATAACAGATCTTAGAATAAAGTTAATAATTTGCATTATCTTGTATAGCTTGAAATCTGGCTGCTTTTCTAAAACAGATTTATAGCTATAAAAGAAGAATCATCATTTTTGAAGGCCAGGGTTTGTATTTTTTGCTTTGTGTATGTGATAATTATTTTCATCTTACATAATACAGCTACTATCTCTTTGGCACAGTGCCAGTGCAGATGCCTCCCTTAAAAACGCTATCAATCTGAAGAGCTGTTCGAGGTCTCTTTCCTAAACTATTTACATTGCTGAACAGTTAATTTTCTTCCTTTAGATGAGCAGCTGCATTTTCAATGTTTATAAATGTAATTCAGTGCTGGCACAATTCAGTTTTCCATAACTAATTACTCAGTAGTACAGTAAAAAGCAAGTAGTTTATGTAATGACAGTATTTTGTAAATGAATCCTAAAATGGAAACTGCAGTCCATCTTTAGTAGGGCATCACGTGCTGCCATTGAAGCAAGATAAAATGATTTTCACACCAGCTTTTTACTGTAAATCTGTTTTAACTTTACCATTCTTTTTCCATCTATGAATTTCAGGGCAAACCACTTTTTGTAGGTGGATAACAGAAGTACCTTAATTTAACAATCCAGTTCTATGCATATAAAATATTGTTTGATCCCTCTTTGCAGTGTTCTGTATCCAAGAATGCCTGGTATCAGGTAATTGATGAAAGACACAAAATAGGAAGGTTCTGTAGTATATTGCTTCAGATGATGATTTCTCAGAGAGATCAAACATGCCAAACATTAAACAAATATCTACTAAACTATTTTCCTTTTGAGAACACTTAAAAGATTACACTACGTAAATGTTTTACATTTCCTGTAATATAATTTGGAATGTACAAAGTAATGCTAGAAACTCAATTTCAGATGAACATCCAGAAGCAAAACTTTATTGCAGTAGTTGTCAACCAAAGATAAAAGGATAAGGAAAACATGCTCCAAGAATTACTGTTCAGTACTGGGCAGGTCTCATCTTGTAGCCTTCTTCCCTCAGCCTAACTTAGAAGCAGAGGAGGCAAGCAGAATATCAGAGGATTGCCTGTGTTTGTTCCTTGAAGTGTGGTTGGCTACTCCAAGACAAAGATGTACTGTTTTTCCTGACCGTCTGCTTTTCATATAGCTTGGACACATTGTGGAAGGGTGGGCTGTCTGACATGAGCATTATGAAAACATAACAACACAACATATGACCCATTAATTTTGGAAATGACTGTCTATGATGCATAAGTGTAGTTTCTTGTTCTACATGCATGATCCTAATCTGTATTCATGATAGTGAAGTGGACAGTGTCAGCCTCTGCAGATACAGCAATGCTCTGGAATTACTGATGCCTAACTACATAGATTTTCTCAGGTATGCATTTTCCTGAACTCTGTCACTTCTTGCCTCATTTGGAGGTTGACTGCATGGTTGCTTGACAAAAACTACTATTGAAAATCAGGGCACACAGACACACTTAGTGGGTCAGAGTGCATGGAATTTATTCACTGTGACATAGCTAATTTAGAAAAATTACAGCGTGAATTGTAGTATTTGCAGTCTATTTGTTTCTGGCTCCGATTCACTTGTATGCTCACAATGATTAAAATACTTATTCTGGGAAGATGCTAACACACCCTTCTCCTCCCATATCCTCCAGTTCCAAAATATACATGAAGATGATGAAAAAAATGCTTTAAACCCACAGAAAAAGGAATTTCAGGCTGCTGAAAATAAAATAGTTTAAAAATATTGCAAAAAATGTCCACAATGTTTCCAAATACTTTTGAGGAAATTTTTGGCCATGGGAACTCAGAGGATGTCTGTTTTATGCACCTCATGTCCCCTCTTAGTTGGACACAGACACTGTGGAGAAGGAAGATAGATGTTTCAAAAGCCGAAAAGACAGCTAATCTAGGAAGGGAACAAATAAAGGAGTCTAAGGGGCACAGTGCAAGCAGAGGCTGGTAATGTTTTAGCAGAAAACTGGTGCCTAGGTAGTAGCTGGTCAGGAAGTCTGGACCTGTAAATTATTGGATGAAATGTAAGAATGGACTGATGTGGGTCCTGGAACCTGGAACTGACTGGGCAAAGACACCAGGGTAAGGCAAAGAAAGTGTGAGAAAAGGAATACAAAACAAATGAAGGTCAGAACTGAGTCACAGGGGAAAAAATATCATTGATGTAGCTGACAAGCCAGGCATGTTATTAGTTATAGATCTCTATTTAATCTAATCTAATGGTAGACTAGTTTCCTCTTCCTGAGACATTATTCTATAAATTTGGGTGGTGCTATGCTGGGAAAAGCCTCAGAAATATAGCTTCCATTTTTTGGGGTAAGCATCCTACTTATCATAGCATTTTAGAGAATGTGAGCGCTACCCTATAGATTAGGTGTATGCTGAATGGAACAAGTCAAGCAGTCAAATAGGGTTCTGGGCTATGAATCCCAGTCTTAGGAAGCTGCTTCATCCAGAAAGGAAAGGAATGCAGACTGACCTCTCTATTCAGTGTTTCCTAATGATTTATTTCCATTCTGCATGTCTGATGTTGTGACAGCTGCTCCCAGCTGCCTCAGGCTTCGTACGGGTAATGGAGGGAAAATGAGGACCTAACTTAGGTTTTTCCTCTCCTGAAGCCATATGCGTAACTTACAGTCTTTTCAGTGTTAGCAGCAACACCTAAGTCTCAACTGAGCCTTCGTGCTTGTATATAAGTATCGCTTGACAAACCTTTGACAGAGGCAGGGATAGAAGCCATTCTTTTGGGGAACACATAGGTCCCTTAGTCCCAGGACCTTCTTTTGCTAAATCACAACACTTCTGACTTCTTCCACTATGTGTCATCTTGCTGATGAGAAATGATGCAGAGGGCTCTGCGTATGACACGCTTTCACCTGTGACACATTGATTCACCTCCCCCTTCTGCAAAATGTAAGCAGGAGTCTTCTACGTACTAAAGATATGAGAGGAAAAAATTGTATGATCTTGTAAGTAAAATCTGAATCTTAATACATGAGGTCAAGTTAAAATTGTGCAGGCAGATTTTAAATTTTTATTGTTTAAAACCACAATTTCATAACATGAATTCTCTTATCTTTACCTAGTTTTTTGTGTGTAATGTATAATGCTTGTGAATATTTACATTAGGTTTTATATTGGATTACTTTTCTACCACCTCCCTTTCTCCCCATTCACTTGTAAACTCTATAAAAACCAAAGTCCTTTGGGGAGAATTTCTTCCAAAATAAATTCCATTTAAGTAATACATTCTATACCAAAATGACCAGAGTAAAATCACTCATAGATTATAGCTCTGCCACTTTTCTCTAAGGTCTTCAAAAAGGCATCAGTGTAGCATCTTCATTTGCTTATTTCATTTGAAAAACACTGAATATGCTGTCCAATGAAGACAGGAGATAATGGATTTTTTAGGCATATTTTTCTAGTTTTTCTTGTAAATTTTTTTTTATGACTGGCATTTTAGCAATTGAAAAGTAACTCTGGCTTGGCCAGACTACATGCTGCTTGTGTCACAGTTTTATGGGTATCAGTGTGTGTTTCAGTGTTTCATCTACATAGAAGTGACATCAGCCTTGCTAGCCATGTGACAAAAGAACCCCTGACCTAAACCTAACACCTCCTCACTTGTACTCATGGAATGATAACTGGTCTTGTCTGGTTTTAAAGAGGTATTTATCTCGTACAAAAACGTGCGCAGTAGAGAGGAATAATCAACTAGCAGCCGTCAGATTTGTGACCTTCCCTGAATCATCCTCTTCCTCAGACACTCACCACATTTGCCACAGTTTCCTTAGCGTGAGACCACATGTGGTTTAAATTGATACAAAGATTGTTTGAGAAGGTCAGTTGTAGCTGTCACAAGGAACAAAAATAGTTTTTTTCAAAAAGAAACTCTGTTCCTTTCAAGTTTTTTTGCTAAGCAGATGTGGCTTCAACCACAGTTTGAATTTACATCTCGTCTTCAAAGCTCAGGAATGTTTCAAAACAATTTTACCATACACTCCTCTCTCATGGCTGCCACTCGAAAGATAATCATTCTCTCTTGAGGTACACTGGGCACCCTGAGAATGCCCAATCTTGTTTGATCTTGGAAGCTAAGCAGGGTCGGGCCCAGTTAGTACTTGGATGGGAGACCTTCTTGGAATACAGGATGCTGTAGGCTTTCCTGCTCTGGCAGGGGGGTTGGGCTAGATGATCTTTGTAGGTCCCTTCCAACTCCTAACATTCTGTGATTCTGTGATATTTTAATGATATTCATCAGAGGAGAGTGGCCTGAGGAGCCTGCTAAATCTCACCAATTTCTCTACCATAAAGACAAAGCTGTATGCAGCAGAGCCACCATGAAACGAGTGGCAGAGCTCAGGTCTGGAGCCTGTTCCCAGCTCAACTACCAGTCCTCTGGCTGGCCCTTGGCAGCTGTTTTTCACAGCCCTGGGCTTCTGGTTTTCCACCTGCAAAAAGGCAGTAAAAATCCCGACTACCCTTATGTAAAATTGTTATTTCTAATATTGTTATTTGTTATTATATCCATTTGTGGCTATTGCTGTCTGTTTCTACATGGGGAAGCTTTTGTATGTTCTTAAATAACAAGCATCAGTGGTTGTGAATGAGGGCTTTGAGATGTCATACGTAAATATAGGAATACCACCATGCATAAGGCAATGAGATTTTGCATGTTTGTTGTCCTTGCATGGCTAGATACCTGTTGATCATGTCCTAATTCATAGGACAGTCTTGCTGTGTAAGAGCTACAGGAGAAGACACTATCTCAAGTTGCCATTTGGTCTGTCAAGGAAAATTATGGGGAAAAGACAATATAGAACACTAGCGGGTTTAAAATTGTTCTATGCACTTGTGCTTGGTGAAAAGGCTGAGATTTGGAGAGAAGCTACAAAAGTCTGACACAAACCTTACTACAGAGTTTATATTGAATCTAAATACTTGTGTCCATTTTCAAGTAAAATTCACCCATGTTGTTAGAATAAGCATACGAAACCTCAAAACCAAGCAACTACCTTGATTATTTAAAAATTACTAGTCACCCCAAATTTCCTTCAGCATTTTACTGCAGACTACTACATCCCTAATCTTACAAACCTACATGTCCTCCTAAGGTGAGGCTCATCTGGTGTTGAGTCAAAATTAGCCAAATACATCGTGTAAAAAGATTATGAATTGCACCTACCAATGCACAGTTCAGATCTGTATGCAAACAAGTAACTCTTCACAGAAGAATGGCTCATTGTAAAGAACAAAGGTTTAATTCTATGGTTTAATTTTTTTCCTGTGGCATCCCTTTGATTTTTTTTTTTTATATTCCTTTACAAAATACTTCTATTACCCAGAATAATTTCCTTTATAATCTGTATCTTTTCCATTAAAAAACATTAAAACAAACATTCTGTTTATCATCTAGTTTGTAGTGAAACTTGGAAAATACAGGAAGGATATTGTACTGCTTTCACACATGTCCTTTTCTCAATTTCCTATAGCATACTGGAAATCAATGTGACAGCCTGTCTCTTTGGCTGGTCTTCAGGAAAACTTCATTAAAATGTTCTGGAAAGGAAAGATGAAATATATCTATGAGATGAATGAAGCACTAGTGAGGCAAAAACCTGAATACTTTAGAGAAAAAGGAAGTGACAGACACTTGAATTATACAATCATGTAGTTGAGTTGCAAATATTCTGTTTACTTTTATTATTTGAATTTAAGTGCTCTACACACCAGGCCATGAGTACCCATGTTCCACAGTGCAGACTATATGAACTTTTTCTCAAATGCATCTTCTATTGCAAAGGTTCTGAATGCACAGTGTGTTCTTTAGAGTTCAATTAAAGAGCTTGCCTGTAAATCAACAACAAAACCAACACAGAAAGCCCAACTGCCATTAGTGTGCATTTTCAATTTCTTTGCTTGAAAGATGAAGTTTTTATAGTTTCTGACAGAATTATGGCTGAATTATTTTTTACATAGGCAGACTGGCAGCATTCCTCTCTGGTAGTGAGAGGATGGGGAAACATGTGAAACATATATGCTGCTGAACACATACCTAAACAGTCTACTCAGTGACTAATTCCTGAAGGTCAAATGCATTGTCATTGCTAGCCACTTGCAGCCCTTTTGTTTTGTAGATATTTATTGGACTATTATAAGATTGTGACTACCTTCAGCAGGGTTTTATGTGTTGGCCATGCCTAAAGTGTAATCCTAAGTCTCTACTCAATTTTACAAGACCTATTGTAGCTTCAGTAGCACACTGAGAAAAAAAAAAAAGAAAAAGGTTATTTGAGACAAACCCCAGTTGATTTACCTCAAAAGGTTTTGTCTTCTCCAGCAGATAGCACATCTAAGATAGAATGACATGAATGCTGAGTCAACCTAATGGTTTTCCAGTTCAGCACAGGCTTTTATTGCTGCTGTAACATTGCTGCTGTGTAGAATGACCTTTTGGATACCTCAAGAATTTAAGACACTTGTCAGCTGCATTTTGCAGATCCTATTAGTAACATAGGACTCTTTGGATTCAAAAAGCTTTACACATTAGCTTTTTGGCATCAGCTAGGAGCTCACTATTGCATTCTTTTGCACTGAATAGAGGCTTTTACAGCGTAAATGTGCCCTTATCTAATTCACAGGGTTACTTCCAGCCAACCAACACAATTACAGGTAACTATGCAGTTGTTAAGAGGTTATTTTATTTCATCTTGAGCAGGTTGGGGTTTTTTTCTTTATTTTTGTCTCCCATTAGGGTAAGATGAGGGAAGGCTGGAGGCATGGGGTATGTACAAACTCACTTTATTTAGATCTTTCTTTGATGTGAATCCCTACATCACTGAAATCGTTACATTAGATCTTCGTATAATAACTTTGTTGCTGATTCTCACCTGATTTTTTTGTTGATGATTGATTATACCTTTCCATTACATTATAATTTTCATTTAGAAAGATTGCATCACACTATTTTATTTATGTAAAAACTCTCCATTTAAGCACCCAGTTAAATGCAGCCTTTTTCTGAATGCTATGGTTAATCCAAAGCACTGAATTCCCTATTCCCTTTGCTCCACTCCTCCTTTCTCTATGCCCAGCCACATAGGACACCTTGTGACATCTGCCTGCTTTGGCTTTCACTAGATCCCTAGTGAAAAGCTGATTCAGCTTCTGAAGTGACACAAAACTCATCCAGGAAAAGAATGAACATTTTTCAGATGGTACAAGGAATAGGGTAGGACACTGCACCTACAAACAGGTCCTAACCTGATGGAGCCAGAGCAAGGAGACAAACCATCCCTCTGGGAAGTGTTTTGATTGCACGAGTGTTTTAGATGAGCTCAGCTGCCTAACTGCAGACAGAGGTTAATTAATGGTAATTGTATGAGCTGGACTTGTCTTGGACCAGAGTTCAAACAGAGACGTGCCCTTTAGTGCAAGCAGCCACGTGTACTGCTTCTGCTGTCCTTAAAAGTAAGGCTTCTTGTTAAAGTCTCCAGGCCAGTTTAACATCCTTGGCTCAGCTGAGAAGTTGTCAACAGCATACCCTCCTGCAGCAATCTATTTAAAAAAAAACTTCTATGTTGTTACTGACAAATCTATCAATAAGGTGTGCTGAGAAAGGAGCTCGATATAATACTGCAGGAAGGAGTATGTTGTATTGTTTGTATTTTTGGGTCTCCATCTGAAATGAAACATGAGACTATTGCCTGGACAGGATAGTGAATCACTCAGTTCACTATTTGAGCTCTGCCCCTGCTGCTGAGGTATTTCTATTGTGTAGAGAGCAATGTAAACAAAGGGAAGGAAAGCACTAAGAGAAGAGTAGTTCTATAGGCTAGTGGTTAGGCTACACATCTAAGAGAGAGCCCTGGGCTTACTGGTCTGCAGATGCGAATGAATATTGTGTATTAACAGCAAAAGAAGTCTCAGACACTGAGGCTAGGACATTGAACCCCTTAGGTTTGCCAGTGGCTGGACTGGACTTCAGATTCTTCATTCTTGGCTGCCTACAAGCACAAGTTCATTTGTGTTCTTGGAGTCCTCGCTTTCCCCAGCCCAGCCCAGCTGTTGATGAGAGCACTATCCAGGCAGCGTGGGCTAGGATGCCCTTGGGCAAAAGATTCCAGTGTTTGCCACCTGGGTTGTTGCAAGTCAGTGAATGATATCTGGGACAAAGTTGATTCAGTGCAATGTGTCTCTGACAAGGATAGTGCAGCAATTTTCTCCTTTCTGGCACTGGTCTTCTCATCTGTCTGTGATTCCCTAGCTGTCCTCTTGTGGTGGTCTGAGGCTTTTGTGACAATCATTGTGAGATTATATCAGAATCATAGAATGGTTTGGGTTCGCAGTGACCTCTAAAGGTCATCTAGTCCACCCCCCTTACTGTAAGCAGGGTTATCTTTAACTAGGTCAGGTTGCTCAGAGCCCCATCCAACCTGACTGTGAATGTTTCCTGGTATGGGGCATCTACCCCTTCTCCGGGCAACCTGTGACAGTGTTTCACTACCCTCGTAAAAAAATATTCTTCCTTATCTCTAATCTAAATCTGCTTCCTTTTAGTTTAAAATCATTACCCCTTGTCCTATTGCAATGGGTCCTGCTGAAAAGATTGCCCCCATATTGCCTAGAACATGTTCAGAAGAGACACACTCTTATGATTGGCCTAATGTCTATGTATGCCATGTATATGATGGTCAACAGTGGGATAAGGATAGTGACACATCTTGGGGTAAGGGGGATCAGTGTGGCACAACCTCTTCATGGGTAGGAGGGAACATAAAGTGATAGGCCAAGACAGCAAGGAGCCCCCAGCATTTCTAGGAGTGCTGGTAAATCAGCACAGGGGCTCATTTGGGGCATGAGCAGTGAGTATGAGACATGAAACTTTACTTAAAAAGGCTGGGCCAGATCTGGGCTGGGAACAGAACAAATTCATGCAGTGAAGCCAGCAACACTCAGTTGAATCAGATGCACTTCATCCTTCCCAAAATACACAGTTATTTCCTTCTCTAGGTGACGAATTTATCAGCACTCATTCTACCTCACGATTTTACAGTTATTATAGCTTACACACTGATATACCTACAACCTATATTGCTCAGTGGCTACAGACCTTCTCCTAGGAGATGTAGATACAGAAATACAGCACTCTTGATTGAGACAATTTTTTTCCAAAGGAGAAAACTCAGGACTTAGAGGCACAATAAAGTCCCTGTGGCATAAGAAGTGAGTACATGCTGAATTCGGGTCCGTAGCTTGTTGACATCTGTCTCTGTGAATGCTCTCAGCCAGATCCTCATATGTCAGACCCTACATGAGAAAGGCTCAAACTGTGTAGCATCATGCTACAGCCAAGGTTGGCTAAGTTTCTGAAAGGAGATAATTGTTCTGCCTTACCTCACAGATGGCAACTTAATAATCCACAGTATAGGCCCTCACCCAGGAACTCCTGTAGCACTCTGCAAGACCTACGGTTTTGATAAACTTACAGGCTTTGAAAAGCTATGTGTTGCTATGTGTTTATAACACCTTGTGACCAGCTTGTCTTAGAAATTAAGGAGCATTTTTCTTCTGAACATAAACATGAATGTAATGTAATTCAATGAACTTCATTGAAGTACTTCTGGATTTACTTTGGTATAGCTGACAGCAGAATTTGTCTCTATATGTGTTGGCATGTGCTCTATGGGACGTTGTGAGAAAAAACAACAAAGTTATCCGTCTTAAACCATGTTTCAGCTTGCCAGTGGATCTGAGCTTTAAACACTATACTCTAGTCTAATGCCAGAAATTTTACCTACTTTCAGATCTCCCCATTGTAAACTCTGTGCCAAGGCTTGAAGACTGTAGGTGTAAAATACAGTTAAGGAGTTTTACACTCTGAGACTTGCCAAGCAAAGTAGAGTGCATGTCTCTCCTGTATTAATGACTTATATTGTAGTATGTCTGGAAATCTAAGGATTTCTTTAGCAAAAAATAGAAAATGCTTTAAAACATAGCCATTTTTGTTACATTGGTGCTACTTCTTAGAATATAGTTTTGAAAAGGTTTCAATCTACTTTTATCAAAGAGAAAAAAAATGAATGCAGTATCATGCTGAAAATTTTGATTCCTTCTCTTCCAGAGAACAGGTATAACAGAAGAAAGACCTCACATGATGTAACTGTGCACATAATTATCTTACCTGGATTTAGCCTCTGTGAGCAAGAGGTTTGCCCTATTTATTGGTTGAAGGCTTACTGCATACTCACTTGTATCAATAGGAGCATAACCATAGGAACTGATTATATTCCTTTAGTCAACACCCATTAGCTCACATCTGGAACTTGTGGGCCTCGAAGACAAGAAAGACGTTGATAAACTGCAGTAAGTTCAGCAGAAAGCCACCAAGATGTCTATAGGCTGGAGTATTTAGCCACTGAGGTGGGGCTGAGTGAACTGGGCTGTTTCAGCCTGCACATGAGACAGCTTTTAATAGTAGTCTTCCCATACCTTCAAAGAGGTTACTGTGAAGATAGAGCAATGCTGAGCTGCACAGTGGGAGAATGAGAAACGATAAAAAAATTGAAACAAGGAGATGCCAACTAGATATAAGTGAAAATTGTCTTCAACACTTTTCATTGAAAATGGTAAACTAGAGATGCTGTGGAACTGAACAATGAGATTGGAACCCAATGTTACTCTGCTTTGAGCAACAGGCTGCTCTAAAAACCTCTTTGACATCCCTGCCAACTTGAACAAGTCTGTGATGTTGTGCTCTTACAGAGATGTTTGCATCAGTGAAAGTGAATGTAGTAAGCTACCAAAACAAAATGGAACTTTATGTTTTTGTCTGGGTGCAAATTCTGGTACATTGTGCAATTTAAAGCAGTAACAAATGACTAGGCATCGTCTTGAATTAGCTTTCTCTGCTCTGTACCTATTGAGTACCTCGTGAAGTCATTAATGTCATGCCAAATTAAATGAGAGTAGACTTAGTCCATTAAGATGCTTCTGATTTACTAAGCAAAGTAAATAGCTATATGATCTTAAAGTTATACTGTTAACTGAAAGAAAGCATAAAAAACCTCAAATATACAACAGTGAAGAAAGCAAAAAAGATAAAAAAAATGAAGGGCCAAGTTGTCTTTTTTATTTTCTATGATGTTTCAATACATTTTGGACATTTAAAATAGTGGTTTATTCCTTTATTCTTCGAGTCACATTAGAACTTCAAAAGCTATGTCTATCCCATAGTAAGAATTCCGGGATGCTTGGTAGACCTGCAACTTGGTGTCTGGGACAATGGTCTTCATTTAGCCTCAGCTCAGACTGTCTAAAATTCTGGTAATACCAGAATTTAGAATGGACTCCAAGTATTCTGCTGGGCAAAACCCCCCTTAACTCTTCTGCTTGAGCTATAATTGCAAAGGCTGAAGGGGTAGCAGGAAGCCTTGATTCAATAGGATTGCAACTTAGTGTGAGTTTGGGATTTTCCTACATTCTCTCTGAAACATAAGCATGACCTTAAGCAAGTTGGTAGCATACACAGACATTTATTTTGCTCTCTGGTCCACCTCTTGGGACAGTTTAGAAAGCCATGCAGATGCAGTAGTTTAAACAGCAGTCACTGTCCAATATTCTTGTGACAAAGTCTTCTGTCTTGTAGTATTAAGACATAATGAGCCAGTTGTATGTGAAGATGCACATTTGATTCACTGTTGCATTTACTGGCAATTTATGAATTGCCAAAAATTGTCTGATGTACTTGCAAAGTTTACATATGGTGAATTCAAATGCCATTATTCTTACTGGTCTGACTATAAAGCATCACAGAGAAATCTGACCAAGAATTAAGAACTGAACCTTATGTCTCCAGTTGTGTATAAGTGTTGTAAATGGATACCACTGCTAATTTTGAGGAGGAAAAATAGCTATAACTCACTGTTGGTCTTAAGAACAGCAATGGATCAATAGTTGGGTTAACACAGATTTCGAAGAGAGAACCTTCATTTTACTTAGCTTATGCTGCAATTATTTTAAAAACAGCTAGATAAAAAGACCCGTTAATCTACTTCCATTCTGTGTTTTCAAGCATGCTGCAACATAAAATGCCTGATAAAATTAAGATTATTTATTTCACAGTGTCAGTGTCCTTACATGTCTGAATGGCACTCAGCCAGCAGTCTACTCAGAGCCGCATTTAGTGTGTGTAAGCAAAAAAAAAAAAAGGCTATTTTTTTAATAGCTGTTTTGCTAGTGTATTGTTAGACATTCACTTGTGTTTCCAGACAATTCAATGAGTAAGAAGCACAGAGTACTTAAAAAACAAGACTCTTTTCTATTTGATTTTGTAAAATCTTGATAGGTGATGTTTTTCTTTAGGTGCTCCCCTCTATTATCTTGTAATCTAAACACACAGAAAAGAGGACTTTAAAATGTAAGTATTTTGGTGAAAGGTAGCAGTCCTGGATCAAAACACAAGCAAACTTCTTATGTTTCCCAAAATATGATCTGCTATAGCCAACAATTAATTGACTTGCATCATGCAAAGCTGATTAGCCAAGATTTTACTTCTTTCACTTAGTGGGTCTTTATGAGTCTTATTTTGCCATTCTGGCTCAAACTGAGCTGTTTTATTCCTCAAGGCATGCCTTTGATTCTAGTTACTCTATCTAGACTCTAGTCATGCTGACTGAACTTCCAGAATCTGGTTTCATTTGTTGTATTTAATATTTTAAAGATAACTGCAGACTCGATTTTGGTTGCCAAGACTTTGTAGTAAGTAAATTCTGTAACCAAAGAAACAGAAGATAAACCACAGATACAACCACAACAATTTCTTAATTAACAGAAACCACCCTCAAGTTCTGTTTTTAAACTGAAAGGTGTTCTCTTTCTCCCCATTTTCACCATTGTGGCTGTTTAAATCTCCATGCTCTGATTGCCACAGGGTATATGGCCACAAATGAACATTATCAGTCTTGGCATTAGTGCTATGCTAATTAAATCATAGTACAGGGTGTGATTCTACAGCCCTTGTGTTGCGAATCCATGTACCCAGGCTATAATGCAATAGGGTTGGTTTAATTACTTTGGCTTAGGACACTAGGGGCTATGATACATTCTGTATAGTTTCTCAGAGACCTTCAATCTGTAAGACTTAGAGGCCTGATTCTAAAGATATTAAAAAACTTAAAGGTCTACATTACTCTGTAAAAGGTATATGACATCCTCCAAATGGGAGTCACAGGAGCTAGCAACTTAAGTGGGAGCAGCTTATAACAGTTGATAGAAGATACTGAAAAGAAGCATATATTTTAACTCATTGAATCATATAGTAATTTGCCTTGGAACTTCCTTCTGAAGGTTTAATCCCACCTACTTCTCAAAGCAGCACTAACTTGTTGGAGCAGATTGTCCAGTACCATATACAGTTGAACTTTTAATAGGTCCAAGGATGGAGATTCTACAACCTCTGTGAGCAACCTGTTTCAATGGTTTATCATCTAACATGCCTGTCTGATTTCTTGCACAATGGTATGAATGACTCTTGTGCTTACAGCAGGTTTTCTTTGAAAGCCAGACAGCTTTTCTAGCCCCCTTTGCTCTTCAAGAAACCCTGGATAAGTTCAAGTCAGATCTCTTGGGGCCTAGGGTCATTATTATGCTACTTGCTGTCCTCATTTCCCCTAGGTTCTTAAGCTCTACCATGTCATTTTCAATGCAAGCAATGAAGCCATAAATCCTCGTAACAGCTAGGGTACCCCTAGCTGGTTATTCCAACATCACCACCACAAAATTTTCCTTAATGCACTCCAAATATCTCCTGGATTTGTTGTGCCTCCTGACATTGCCTTTCCAACATATGTCATGATGGACAGACTTGCCTGTGGGAACCAGGACCTGTCATCCTAAGGCTTCCTCCAGTTGTTTATAGAAGACTTTATACATTTCCTCCCATGCATTGGCAAGTCTGTAGCAGCCATCCACTGCAATGCCCTCTTTCTTGGCCTTCATCATTTCAGTGATATATAAGTGACTAAGTATCATGGAAACACTCATGTCAGAATAAGACTCAGCCTGAAACAGTCTTCTGGATTAAGATGCTTACAGGCATGTCTCAATAGAGTGCTAACCCATCTTAGTAGGTTCACATCTGAACCTGATTCACCTCCCATCACGTGTGGATATCCACATCCCCCAAGTAAATATGCCCTTGATAATGCACTCTCAAGGTACAGCAGCCTATGAAGATACATGCAGAACTGGGTTCAACTTTTTTCTATCCCTGCCACCTCTTCATCAGCTGTGGTGTTTTAAACATCATGCTAGTACTGATTTATGTAATTTTACATACAAGTGATTTACCTCATTTACATACAAAAATCTGACAATCAATGGGTGCTAAGCTTTGTCATAATGTCTTAAGTCCAAGGCACACAACAAAGCTGAGCAACCAACAGTCCTTGACTAGCAACAATGAGGACATACGTAGACTACAGGTGACTGTGGGGCTAGGAAGAGTTGACAATTTCACTCTTAGGTTCAGTGCCCCAGTTCTGTAGAAACTCCACTTTAGACACTCTGTGGATTTTAACTCTGGCTTTTAATCCTTTGAGAACAATAAAATGAGGCACTGATTTTTTCAGATTCCACATAGTTCTTAGAGTAACATAGTTCTACTCAAGGATAGTAATGTGAGGCAGCATCTGCACCTATTCTCTCCTGAATCTTTAGATCAGTTAGGCTAAATAACCTTAGCCCAAGGGTACTTTTTGCCTTGAAAATTCAACTTAAGATCTCTTTTGTGTGGATCAATACCAGACCTAATGGTGACAAATATAAGACACTTGAGATGACTGCTCTGCCATCCTGTTGCTTTTGGCAATTGTGCCTTACCCTCAAACATGGCTCAACAAGAAAGGATGCCTCATTTAATTTAGTTCTCTCTGCATAACCTCTGCAATGTTAATAGAAAGTAAGTGTGATCAGATACTATTTTTGTCTGGGAACTACACAGCTCAGATGTTGAATGCAGACAGAAAACTGTTCTGATGACTAAGAAGCTGCCTTTTATATACAGTCATGTCTCAGATGAGATACACTTACAGCAGTAGTTTTGTATTAATGGTTGACACTGAAGTAGCAGAAAATTCAGTATGTCTCAGATATGTGCGGTGATGAGATAGTAATGCATCTATTTTTTGTTGGTGTTGTGGTGTTGCATTTTTGGGCATGACTCACCCATGTAACTCTCTCTCTCTGGAATGAAGTTGTTACATTACTCTGTAATTTTCATTATAACTGGGGATGCAACATGTAATTGTGTAATATCATGAATTATTTTTTTCATCATAGCAGTATATTTTGGATATTTCTGGCTTCATAGGCTGTGCGTAGAAGATGTAAAAGTAATTTCTGACAGATTCTTGTATTTGCAAGCGCTATTGGTGTAGTTGTTACAGGCCAAGGATTTAAGCAAGACAAGATTTGCAGGTAGTGATAATATCTCTTATTAAAGAAAGTGCTACAGCTAGAAAGATTAGGCACACAAGTCGTGCTTCTGGTCGAAAAAGATGTCAAAGCTAAATGGAAGCTGAGCATAAGGTTTAACTAAATACGTATCAGGGGCAGGTGGTGAAAGAGAGACAGGTAATTTTGTCTTCCAGACAGTAAATGCCTACCTCTTTTTCTCTTCTTCTCCACATGACCATGATGTAATTCTCCAGGACAATGTTCTGCAGAAAGGAAAAATTATAACTTTGTTATTAAAAGTTGGTGAACTTTGTTTCATATTACAGACCTAAGCCAAACATCCCTGAGGAGAAACCCACACTATAGAGAAACACAATATAGAGCAAGTCAAAGCTATTCCAGGAATAGCCAGAAATTAGAAATTCTCTTTCAAAACACAGATGTCAAATAGAGACTTAGAGCACAACATTCTTACACTTTCTTGATAAACTAAACCCACCTAGAGAACACACTATATACACTACTTGGCTTCTCTGTTGTGTATAGCAACCCAGTTTTTATCTAGAAATGAGACTGTGTAAAGTGTTCTTTTTAAAATGCATACCAAATTGTCATAACATGGTTGAATTTGTCTTCTGTTGACTGGGAGAGTTTTGAAGACAGCTCTTAACACCTTAATAATCTTGCTGTTTTACTTAACTATAAAGAAAGGTTAAGACACATGGATTGTTGAAGAAGAAATCAGCATCTCTTCTGTTACCTAGTGACAGCCATTTGGCAGACTTTTGAAAGAGAAAAACAGGTAAAGAGATGGTGAATAGTACACTTGTCATTAATTTGTCAAGTCAATGTATTAATGTGATGTGGGTCAAGTTAGTGGTTGCTCAGCCAAGCATTCATGGCTTCACAAAACCCTGGGAGTAATAGGAGAAATTGGGGAAGCCTGTAAGAAAGTTTAATTTGGCAAAGAAGTGCAGAACCAAATATAGGAGAGCTCTAGGGGGAGACCTTCTCCATCAGCTTAAATGACAGGGAGAGTGAACAGGGGAGGTAGGTTATGGCAAGTCAGGAAATCAGTAAGGGGCAATAGTTGGCCTCTGTATGAGAGCTCTGAGGGAGGAAACAGGAAAGAATGTGAGTCTGTTGACCTCCTGTTTTCAGAGTTCTTCTTTCGTGATCTCATAGGCCAATATCCTCATAGGTCTGCTAGTGGCAAAATACAGGAGTTTTTTTCTTAGGTTAGGGACTCTAGTTTCTTTCATGTGGGTTCAACATTTTTATCGGCCTTAATGAAAGTTTCATTCATAGGAGATTAAGATTGCCAGCTCTCCCTCGAGTTTCCTACCTAATCAGAAAGATATAATTCTGTGTATATGTTAAGGACAAAGGGAGAGAGCACTGCATGTTATGTCTTACTGCCTGCTCAGTCCATTACTTTGCCAGTAATTTGAAAGGTTTAAATGTAAACAAGAAAAGGAAAGACTGCAAGACAGTGAGTATCCTGCAGCACCGATATCAGTCAGTTCAGTAATGACCATTGGTGTTCTCTAGATGCATTTCAGAAGTGCAACATGTACAATTTCTACTCTTCATGAGTAATAGACATCAGCTGATGGTGTTCTGCTTGCATGCCCTACGGTATTTGTATTAATCCTATTCCTTTTATGATACCAACAAGAATGTGCTAGGTGCCATGATTCCACATACTGCCCTCAAACTTTTCCCCTACAATAACAATAAAAGAGCAAGTCTTCCACTTGCTGAAAGGAGCACCCAGGTATATACAGTGGCAAGTATCATAGTTGTAACATTGTTTAATGTTATTTGATCAATTAATTTGGACAGATCAGGGTTATTTACTTTACTTTTCCCTTCCTGCTAGCCTTCAGGTATACTAAGGTCATTAATGAGCTAATTTATATAGGAGCTGCCAAAAACGTGATCTGCTTGCATAGACAGAGGTGGAGCTTTCACACACAACTGAATACATTAATATATTTTGCAAGTAAAATTTCAAGCACTCTGTTTATTGTCAGCTGTGAAATATGCATGAAGTAAACATCTATTCTTTTTCAGCTATAGCAAAACTAAAACACAAAAAAACCCCATGTGTGCAAAATGTGCAATATAATGCTGCAGAACTTGTGCCAGTCACACAGAATGCAGAGGAGATGGACAGCTAACCATCTAGACTGAAATCTTTCTCTTGGCTGCTCAGGTGCAGCAGTAAACATCCGTGATCTCACAATGGCTGACAAGGCACTTGTATCTTGAAACAAGGACATGTCTGTAAACATTCTTGTAGTCAACTAGATAAGGGAAGATGCTGGTTTTTTTGGGTTTTTTTTCAGAACAGCAAAGAAACAAGCTTCAAAAGACATGCCCCTCCTAATTAAACCTTGGCTTTCAGGATTTCTGCACCAAAGAAAATCTTCACTTTTCTATCTGATTTTGTTGTGGCTGGTAACAAAGTCACTATAAAGTGTTTTTTCATAAAAGGCAAATTGTCCATCCATAAAGAAGGTGTTTCATTAAGATGAGGAACTGCAGATTGCAAATTGTGGAGGATGTTATTACATTTCTTTGCCTACAAAAGCAGCAAACACCTTGCCAACTGTACTACTGTCTTCTCATTAACTTTTATGACTTGTATTACACTGCTTCCTAGCCTCATTGTGCCAGCTGATGAAGAAGAGAAAAATAAAATCCAGCCCCTTTGTAGCTTAGCCCCCTTAATATTTCTTGGAGGGGCAGGCCCAAACCTGCGAGATGTATTTGCATAAAAAGCAAGATTCCTATATTTATTTGACAACAATCTGAGCTGAAAAGAAAAAATATTTTAGCCTGAGCATGGAGGCATTTTCCCTTAGATAGCCTCCATATCCAACAGCCTGAGTTAGCAAGAAAACTGTTTCTGAGTTCTCCACCATACTAGAACAATGAATGCAGATTAGGCTCCAAGGAAGTATGGTAATAAGGCCTTTCCCCTGTATGGATCCTTGTAACTTTTCACAGAAATTCTGCTCCCACTGAAGTTTAGCAGCATTTTCCTATCAATTCTCAGAGCTGTTCCTGCCCTGCCATCTTCCTCCCTGGAATCAATGGAGAACACCTGTGCAATTATTGCTGTTTGGAATAGATGAATTTGATAAAATATGCAAAAGATTTTAATTATCTTCTGGTCAGAAAATTTGGTGGCAGCTTTTGTGGTTTTAAAAAAAAAAATAGAAAACAAAAACCAACCAACCAAAAACCCCCCCAAACCCAAAACCCAAATCCACAACATTTATGGTAGCATAGTGGACATGCCTATATGCTGTGTAGCTTTTCAGTATCTTGGTAATATTACTAGTACCTTTTACTATTTTTTGCTCTTTTCATTCTATCTGCTACTATTGCCACTATCATTTCAGAGAGGTTGGAGAGAAAAAAACAAACAAGGTTCAGGTTTTCAAGGTACAGTACCCAACAATTTTGGCTTCATGTCGGCTGAAATTGCATCCTTAATACTCTGTCAATCTAGAAAGGATAAATCTGACACTTGAGCTATTGTAGATAACAGCTTTCCTTGGAGTCACTGAAAAAAAAAAAAAAAGGTTTTCCTCAAAGGGAGAGAGAAAAATGAGAGAAATGAATGAGAGGCAGAGAGGCAAACAGAGGAAGGGAGAGGCAGCTGGATGACCCTCTTCCTATCTTTGGAAAATCTCTTCCTTTTCAATATCGTGGAGTTAACACCAGAGAGAAGAGATTCAAACAATATTGTTACTATAAACATATGATTCCCACTATCTGTAGTAAAAATCTGTAGATTCATTAATCCTTCCCAATTCTATATTAAGAGCAGCCTTATTGGATATTACATATCTTCCCATTCTTAAAAATTTAAGTCAACTGTACTAATGATGGATATTCCATAAGAGGCAAGAAAATGAGATTTGAACAATGCCAGAAAATAACCCCACATTTGTACACAAACCTGCACACATGCATATGAACACACACATACAGGGTTGTCACAAATTCAGACTAATTCTCTCCCTGAGCTTGTTTAGGAGTAGACACCATATTTATGTCAGTGGCACGCATGATTTCTAGTTAATGCTAGTGCTGGTATTTGAGGCTTTAGAACAAGCTTAAAAACAGGCCTTCAGGGAAGACGTTAACTTCTTTTTGCTTCCCTTGTAATCTGAAACATTTAAGTGATACAGAGCATTGTGTAGTGTTCCTGAAGCCCTTCTCCCCATGATTCCTACTGAGTACAGTTCTCAGAAGTATTGAATGCCTTCATCTGCCTTGGAAAAAGTGACTCAGTTTTATCCAGCATGAGAAAAGATTGTGTTGATCAAACATCAGCAACTCAATGTTTATAAGAATTCCACTGTTCAGGAACAAAACCTGAGGATATGGATTTCTGGTGCTTCATTGTTAAAAAACTAAAGAAAAGGAGATGAGCACGGCTAAAGATGTTGTGGCAGTCTACTAATCAGTAGGTAGACAGAGGAAGTGCAATTTCTGGGATACTGACTCTTCTGAGAGTTTGTGGTTTTATCCAGCTAAGTGTCCTAAACTTGGCTACATGTTAGAAAAATCAGATCTAATTTTTTGGCCTAATGTATCTAAGAAATTGTTCAGCACAAACATGAAAGCCTGCATGAGCTGAACTGGAAAGCAAGAGGACATTGTGTAATAAATAAGAGTCAAGAAGGTGACTGGGGAATAACATTTTCCATTACACCAGTCCAAACCAGAAAACTCAACCGTGACTTTCTTTTTCCTCCTTGTATGTTCTCCTTCTCAGTGTCTGAGAAAGGCACTCACTATATTCAGATGTACATTCATTTTTCATTTCTTATGCAAATATTAGCAAACTGAACCATGAGGCTAAGTCCATCGTGTTCAGCACTTTCAAGAGAGCACACAACTGCCAACAGTTCGTGGTGGTTCAGGGACTTTGCTTTTACAGACTTCTGCAGAGATTAAAAGTTAGCTCCAATACAAACAACTCTTTCATTAGGCTCTCACTGACTGTGACAATGGAATCAATTTTTCAGAAAGCACACCATTAATGAGTAAACTTTCCTTGTTCCCAAGAGGGCCATCTGTGTTAAAGAAGATGGATGCTTATTTCAGATACTTAAATAGAGAAATCATAGAAGAATAATCTTTTTAGTAGTCAAAGCAGAAGACAGTTTGCTTTCTTCTACTGATGATTCAGAGGATGCATTGCAGTATAGCAATCTGTTCCCAGAAAAGAGGAATATTTCTGTTTGATCCTACTCTGTGGAAACTGCCTTTTTTTTTGTGTTTATATTTCTATGCCCCCACAGTAATTACTGCAGCCAGGCTCTGATATTTGGTGTATAGCCCTGGATGTAGATTAGCTTTTGATTTCTACACAAAAAAGATTATAGCTAGCAACTCTCCCAAGCATCTGAAGTGGACTTTAATACCAAGCTGCTTCACTAAAAGTGCCAGCAAGAATGCCAGCCAGCGGGAATTGTGTGTGCAAGATATGCATTTAACAGTTAGCAGCAGAAATGAGATCACAAACCTATTGACGGTAAATTGAAAACTTCAAAAGAGTGTTCTACTCCCAAAATAAATATGCTTCCAGGTCACAGATGCAGCTAGTGCTTTTTTGGAAATGCAGTTCTACTTCAAGCCAAAGATAGACTCTTCCAATATGATGGTATTCTTCTCCTTGCATGGAGGACCCTTTAAAACTCATTCATTTAGCTCCTGATCCCCTTCCTAACCAGAATTTCTTTGCCTTGTACTGTCATCTTGGTTTTTATGAATTCTAAAGTACCTTGTAAAAATCAGTTTACTAATTACTTTTTTAATGTAACCTTTTCAAATTTATTCATCATTAAATTAATGGTAAGAGACAGAGTTTATTTATTTTATCACAACACTATATACCACTGCTCTGAGATTCCCTGGCCTAGACAGAATCCAGTAGACCAAGAATCAGAGCCTATATGACCACAAAGCTGCCATGCTTTGAGGTCAGGAGCTACCAGTACACTGTGCAGGGTGCTTGGAGATAATCTGGATATCTCAAACATGCCACTGCTTTATGTAATGCAGACATACCCTAATTCCCATTCTCAATAATCTAGGTACTCAGGTTTTTCGGTCTCCTTGAAAATGGAGTAAAGCTTTTGAGATGGTGAATCTTAGTGCATCAAATTATTTACAGGATTACAAAACTGCCATTGTGAAGGTTCATTTTTTTTTGAAAGCACAGGAAAGGTTTGCTCCTCTAACTCTTTTGAGGGCCTTATTTCGTCCACTCTGCAGGATTATGGTTGTTGATTTACAGAATAAAATAGAATGGGAGCTTGGCCTAGATGTAGCTGTCTCTCAGTGTGTGTGTGTTCTTTCAGTACACTCACTGCTGTCTGCTGGAAAATTGTTGTGTATGCGTGATGTAAGACACCAATACCTCTCAATTAACATTCAATACAATTCACTCTTGCTTATTTATGCCAACAAACTGGGTCTTATGAGTGGGTCATAAGTAAGATTGTGATACATCAGCTTCTGGTCTTTTCATTAGACTCTTTTTCTCATCTGCTGAAACAGTACATGATAAAATGTTCCCTGGGCAATGTTCATGAGACCACTTTTCATTGTTTTGTCCATGAACAAATCCGTTTAACTTCTGAGCATATTGCTTTTTTTTTTTTTCCTGATCCTCTTTGAACTCCTATGGGTACCTCAGGATTTTATTTCAGCTTAAAAGGTTTATGACATGTTGTTTCTGTGAAGTAAATAACCAAACTCCTAATACTTTTAACAAACCCAAGCTGATTGCCAGTGGTGCTGCCAGGTCAAATATCTGTTTCTTTTCTAAATGGTACAACACCACCCCAGGCCTTGGTAGGGGTGATCAGGGCAAGGCATGGGGAGTGTGGGTAGACACACAGCTGCTGGGCATTCCTCAAGCACTTCTCTGTCTCTTGAGGCATGAAAATGGTTTTCAGCTGGGAGGCATCAGCAGAGAATAGGATGAAGTTGAGGAGGGGAGATGTGAGAATGGAAACTGAAGTGTTCTAGTTGTTGATAGTTTGGAAACAGTGTGAAACCATGCCCAGAGTGTGGCTTCTGCTGCCTATTTCATTATGATGTTTAACAGCTAATGTTTTGAAACACTTGAGCTCCTTCTCTGTAGATTCTGATGAATTTTAACTATTTTTAAGTGTAGAAAATAATGCATAAAATAACTTTTTATTTGTTACTGGCTAGCTTCAGGAACCACTAGTGGACACATTGAATTAATTCACCCAAACAGACACTACATACACTCAGTAAGTGAAAGTGTTCTTTGTCTCAGGGTCACCTGACCTCTGCAAGGGAGAGTGAGTTTCTCAATTCAGCTGCTGTTGGATAGGGGATTGTGGTATCAGTAGACCTGATGTGATGGCAGACAAGACAAGGTGTTTCTGGACAGGGTGAAAAAACAATGTTCTCATCCATATAGCTTCGTCTTCCTGATCAAGATAGAAATTCACAAGTGGGAAAATCAATGTATAATCATAGCCTTTGGTCATCAAGCATTGATTTCCTTTTCCAGGAAGTAAAAATTGTTCACAAGTTAGCTCCTCTGCATTGACATGTAAAGAAAGTCTCTGAAAGTTGAAGTATTAGTTAATCAGTTTGCTGATAAGTGCTGAAAACATGTGCAAGGACTATTGTTCATAGAAAATTAAGTAGCAATGTAGCAAGTTGATCAAGTAAATTCCATTTCAACAACTTCATAAGTAAAAAGGGTTACATTAGGCCTCAACAAACTCTGCTTTTGAAAAGCTAAAATAGTGATCTTGAATAGTATTCTTGAATTTGCCATGCACAAGGACACATGAGTATAAAGGCTCTTTTTAGTGGGTGTATGTACATATGCAACAATGCATGCATGCAAATTATGGTTTTAGAGCTAATGCTGATAATATTAAAATGCTATTTATACAAATATATCTTGAAGTGGTATGAAACTTCACAGTTGCATCTTCATATGAGTACAAATAATGTCCAGTACTCTCTCTAGTCCAGCTGTCTCTTGGCAGTAATTTAAAAACTTTTACTATTTCTGGAATTGTATCAAAAGTTTTTTTTTTTCTTTTATGGAAATCTTTGTCACAGTGCAAAGGATGTGGACAGTCTTGTGAATATGTGTATTTGCACATGCACAGTCCGTCACCTCCTCATTCCTGTAAGACATCCTTGTCCTTCTTCCTTGATGAAAGTCACACTTGCAATGATGGATTTGGTTGCAATCAACAGTCACTTGGATTATTTATGAACACAGCAAATCCAGAAAATTCGTACCAAGCTATTTCTAGCAGATAAAAAAAAATAGTTAGTGATTTCCAGAAAAGTCATAAAATTTTAAGTACCTTTTGTATGTGTTGTAGATTGGACTGATGGCACCATCTATTAAAATTGCCCAGAATTTCCATTACAAAATCATTTTGTATTGCTTATAACTTTGCCAAACTTTGACTATTTGGCCTGAAATTTTGAGTACTGGTTATCTGCCTCAGGCTGAATCTTTCTGGAAAATTTCAGTCAAAATTACTATTTCCAAGAACAAAATTAGGGGAAAATACATCATTCTGTCCATATAAAAATATTCTAGTTACCTCTTTTGTGTGAAATTTTCATGATTTGAAACAGTAACATAAAATTTGGTGAGGGTGACTGAGGTGTCCAGCCTGTACTCTTTGTTGTTGACATGGAACTGCATCTTGAATAAATTAAGAATCTTTCAAGAGAAAACAAACATTTAAAGAAAAAAAAAATCCCAGTCTGCAAATGCTGAGTAGAAGATTACTGGGCTTCTTAAGTCACAGCTCTGAAAGACTCCTGTGTGCTGATCAAGGTATCAGTTTGTAGTGAGGTACAAAAAGTGCATGCAGTGAGACCTCAGCACTTTCTATTTCAGACTCCTTGATCAGGCAGTGTAAAGGTTTCTGTTTCCACTACAGAGATGGCCAGAGTTGATTGCAGGAGGAATGCATTAGGACAAGGGGCTTGGTGGACAGGATTGAGACTTGAAGCATCTGTCTGTAAGGAAGGAAGTGGAGACCATAGGAACTGGGATATAGGAAAATAGAGCTGTGAGGCAACTGGACTGGTGCCAAGTCCTGGGGAGGTCTAGTTTTTTGGAGTGGAGCTTGAATGCCAAAGGACTATGACATAAACTTGAAGGCATGAGTCCTGTGGGAATAGTGTTGTGCAGACCTGTAACTAAATGTTGTCATAATGTACATATTCAGCAGTGCTGCATTGCATAGAATTTTGACATTTACTAGAGGGTGAATGGTTATTGCTGGAACTATTTATATATTTTTAACACTGTATTTTAGTGTGCAATGTAAATGAACGCTGTGGTTTCCAGTGTTAATCTTTCATGATCTTCTAGAGTTGGAAAAACCAAACTTTATAACTCACTGGAACATTGGTAGGCTTCCCTTCTGATTTATATAATGTTCACTTCATAACTCGTTTGAGTGGCAATATTTTCGACTCTATCTTCTCACTGACAGAAAGTGGCATCCTGGGCTTGAAACTCCAGGTTAATCTTGTTTCCAAAAGGAAAAAGCTAATGAAATGTTTCAGTCCTTTTTTAATTTATTTTTTTCTTAAACTGAGGGACATTTATCTAGGCTATATTAGTGCCTTGCTCTGGTGAAGGAAGTGCGTCATAAGTATAGGAAGACCTCATGTTGGATGCATGGAGTTAGAAGTGCTGAGATACATGCTTTATAAACTGCTCCTCTATGCAGTAGGTTAGAACTGGACTGAGAAACTAAGCCAGGGCTAGTGCAATTCTGCTGCTGAAATTGGTTTCTTCACAGCCTGTACAGTACTGAGCAGAAAATATTCTAAAACAACTTTTACTTCAAAATTGAAGACACTTATGGAATATTTTAGGTTAGAATGGATGTTGGAGGTCATCTGGTCCAAAATCCTGCTCAAAGCATGTGTTAGTAGAACCTCAAGAAACCAAATTAGACCCTTATGCAGAAAACAAAACAAAACTGTTTTAGACATTTTAACTAAATACTAGTTTTCTTATAAGAAATTACTCCCTTTGCAAGAAAAACACATTTTTGAGGTCAGTAGATCTGTTTATATCTTATGTCATATGAAGGAAAAAACAATGGGGGAGTAATTAGTAAAATTCTTAATATAAGAAACACAAAGTGTGAGATTCTTAAAAACAGCTTTTCTTCTATTAACATTCCTCAGACACTGAACAGTTTTCAAAGTGGCTTTGAACCTTGCCAAGTTAATTGCTGTTGTAGCTAGGTTGGTTAGGGCAAAGACTGTTGGAAATGGGGTCATTATTGTTCACATGGGTCAGATGAGGGCAAGTCTTAGTTGATCTCTGAACTGCAAGGTTAAATGTTTGACCTGATCAGATTGTCAGGAAGGTAAAGAGGGCAACAGGGACAGAAAGAGCTGCTGGGTTAAGCAGCAGTAGTTCAACCATACTGTCTTCCACACAGTTGCACAAATATAAACAACATAAAGTAAGAGAGAACTTGGTTCTAAGGTATCATAAATTAACATCTGAGGAAAAGTTATTTAACAGATACAGGCCCTGTCTCTGACTGTATCAGCCCTGTACTCTGTGTATGGAGTTACCTTTGTGCAACTTAAAAACCCTTTGTCAATATTTGCTTCTGATTTGTGTTTAATGAGAATGTTTGCAGCAGTATGCAAAGCATCAAATAGAGTAAGATAAATATCATAGAATATGAGCTTTCAAAAACATTTAACAGTTAGCAATGCTTAATAAACAAATTTCTGATATGAGTGAACAGCTGGTCCACTTAGCAAAAATAATAGCATGCTACCTCCATGATAACCATACTTTTAAAAATATGCAGATACAATATTCTTGAAAGCAGAAATAAACATGAAAGTTTATGTTTTGGATTTCCCCAGCTACTTTCATAGTGGTCAGGTACAAATAAATCTGTGTGGCCCATGTTCTTGACCTTCGCTGATTTTTGGACAATAATGGATCAGCATATGTCCTGTTCTGCTGCAAAGACTCAGCAATTTATAAAGTGGGAATGTGGGGTAGTGTTATCAGGGGGTACTTTGAATGGTGGATGTTGGACTGCTATGATGGCATTAATCTCATCTAACTTTTGCTATCTGAGATGTATCCACTAAGCCTACGGTATCCTTCTAGTACTCTGTACAGTGAGGCAGGAGACATAGGCAGCTCCAAGGAGCAAGTCTTTTGAAGAAGCTCTGAGGGTTTCTGGTGGTCCCCACTGAGTTCCAATGAGTAGCTAGGACTATGACCTTTATTTTCAGACTTTTAAAGCCATAGGAAATAAAACTAACTCTAAATCTATAACATTTTTCTTTTCTTTTCATTTGGATACACAGAGACTTACAGAACAGTGCCCCAAACTTGAAAATTTAGTTTGCTTTTGTGAAAGAATGTAATCTTAAATATAAATATAGTCTTTGAAAAAGATCCTAGGGTCCATAGCCTGGATCCAAAACCTGGTCCGTAAATGCCATTGGTCTTGGTCAAAGTATTGACTACAGAGAGGAGATGATGAATACATGTGATTGGAAGGATTAATAAAAGGTTGAGAAAAGGCAGAAATTCTATAGAGATGAAATCTTTCAGGGTGCAAAAATGTAATGACCTCCCTGTTGGTCATGAAATGTCACTTGTTGCACAGTACTAAGTTGAATTTCTGTTGAAATTGGTAATATATTGTTGATTACCCACTCCATATCAGGACTTCAGCATTTAGTTTGAAATTTTTTCTTGTATGCTATCACCATAAACTTTAAATTTTCAGATTTTTAACAGTTTCATCCTTTCATAGGTACTCCTAAGAAAGAAATAGACTGCCTATATTAATTAATAATCATAATTAGTATCTCTGTTCCATTGCACAGGAGACAAAAATAAAACTGAGGAGCAAAATGTTCTGTCAGTTTGTTAACCCTCAATGCTATATTACAGAATACAGGTTTGCAATTGTGTCTTGAGCAATTTTGTTTTCAGACTGTCTGCCTAGTACAGACACCTGAAAAGTACAATGTTATGAGAATGACAAATGTTCAGATTTTTGGTTCTTTTGTATTTGACAATTTGTTTCAATTTTGTATTGGTCCAAACCATAGCAGTGGTTTTCATTAGTTGCCTCCATACCCAGGACAAGTCTTAATTAGCCATTGCTAGAAAAATAAGTGCAAATGTTTAATTGTGATCAAATCATCAGCCTGATCAGAAATACAACCATATATTTACTTATGAAGTGTAAGCAGAGATTTTTACTAGGACACAGTCTGTTTTGTAAACTGACAGCTCTTCAGGTAAATGGGTGTAGAAAATCTGTTCAGCAAACTCTTGTCTAATAATGCACTCTTCAGACTCATTACAAACATCACATTACTGAGACCAACAGGCATTTTGTTCCACTTCTGAATGCCAGAGAGCATTTTAAAAACCAGCTCCAGTTTAAGACAAGGAGCCTCAAAACAACCATTTGTTATCAAGTAAAAGTCTACTGATCATGTAGCCATAGGATTAGATTATTAATCCCTCATACTCTTTCTTGTTTTCATTTTCTGTTTATCAGTCTGAACTCATGTGTAAAACTGTCTTTGTTGGAGCTTGTATCAGTCTAAATAAACTTAAAGAATAATCAAACATACAAACTAAAATAATACTGTTCCATCAACAGGAAAACAGTTACTATTACGAGGGAAAATATTCTTCATCCTGATTAATTTATGAGCCTTAAATGGCTTCAGTTTGACCCACTTTCTCTTTTATTGGATTCCTTGCTCAGATATTAACACTTTATGAATTTCAGATTGGTTTTAAATGTTATTAAAAACACACAGTAAGCTAGCCCTGTTGGTTTATTTTCTTGATTTTTAAGTGAAAGCCAAGGGCACATTTTTAGATTAGAAGTGTTCATTCAAGCATTATGAAATAAGGAAAAGGGGATATATGTGGACAGCAGTTATTAATACAAAGCAGAAGACTGGAGGTGTTTCACGTTTTTCCCTATGATTGATCAACGTATAGAAATGGACTTAATTTCTTGAGTAAGATTGTTTTCAAAGTGCTTTTAATCAGAGGTAGCTGAGGATCAGTTTCTTATCCTGCAGCATTTTCAAGTGTTTGGAAATGTGCCTGATTCTATATCAAGGTAAAAATGAAAGAAGGAATTAAAAAAAAAAACACAACAAACCAAAAAAAAAACCCCAAAAGCAAACTATAATGGCACTGGGCAGCCTGGGCAGTCCCTGTTTACCATAGGTCCTGCCTCTCCACAGTCCACCCTGGAGCGCACCACAGCTCCTTTTGAGCCAGTATATACAGTTCTTGCCCAGCGCACATGACTAAAGTGCTGCTGAAGGCTGGAAGGCATCCCTAGCTCTTGTCCTCTGGTTGGGTCTGCCCAGAGGCAGGGCCTTGACCTTTATGTGCCCAACCAGAAAAATCATCTCTTTAGACTTGCAGAAATAATGATTTTCAGGGTCGGACTTAACAATAACTCTTGCAAATCTCTTAACAAGCTGCTGCTAAGAGTATTGGATTAAAGTTTGTTTTGTATGCTCTTTTTTTGACATCTGGCTGCTTGACATCTGCACATCTATTCATCATCTTAGCTTGTTTGGAAAACAATAGAGCATGTGGTGCTGAGTGGAGAAGAAGTGCACTGCTCTTCATCGGAAGCAGGATCCTCAGGTGGGATGTCTTTGTGTCTACCATGTGACATGCTAGTCTAAAGTTAAGACTCCTAGTACCACAGCAGACTGACAGCCTGAATGGACATTTTCACCCTGAAAAGGAAATGCATTTTCACACCTGCCTCCCATTACGCTTGTGCAAGCAGCCAGTCTGATTCTGAAGGACAGACTGCACCCTCAGATTTGTGTGATTACTGTTTCCTGCATCCCAGGGTAATCCAAATTTCTTACCTAGTTTTTGTACTGATCCATTGGTCCAAAACAAAGTACTCACAAATGCTCTGTGTACACAAATGAGCTACTTACTACACATTGTTCTTTGTATGGTGTTTTGGTGTACCTAGGCCACAGCTCCTGCAAGGCACTATGGAATGACTGCAGTTCTGTAACTCGCTCATTAGAGCTAGAATTCTAAAGCTTCTGAGAAAAAAACCCTAACAAAACAACACAGTAAAACAACCAACAGCAGCAACTATGCATTTACTTATTACCAAAAATTTGAAATGCTAAATCTCTCACAAAATTTTAACATTATAAGTATTCTGTATGTTGCTTTTTGAAAACTCCACTGTAATTAGAGCTTCTCTTACCTGACAGCTCAAGGTTTTCCACCATTGAGTCTCTGATTTCTGAGGGTGCATTCCTTCATTATTTGCAGTACTTGCTAATTAAGTGCTATCTGCAAACTTGGAAATCTTTGCTTTCCACATCGCTGTCTGTGTTATATTTGTGTAAATATTTCAAACCTGGACCTCTAACACTGGCTCCTGTCATCTTCTACTACTGACATTTTAGTTTGAATACTTTCCATTTATGACTACAGTAGATTTCCTACTAATGCAGCCAAATTTATGCTTAAGCATGCCAGTTTTTTTCCTTTCCTATGACTAGAGCAGAGGAGCTTAGTAGCAAGAGTCAGCTAGATTTCATGCATTTTAAAAAATTAATCAAAATGAGTTTTTGGAGAAGCTATGTGCTTCTTTACCACTGCTAAAGGTACTAATTTATTCCAAAAGCATTTGTCTCACCTAAAATGCATTTCCTTTTCTAATTTTTCTCATCTATTTCACCGCTCTGAAAACTTTCTGATACTTCTTCATGCTCATATTTTCTTTTACATCTAGGCATGCATAACTGTATAAATCTCTAACTATATGCATAGACATAAAAGCACACATTCAGGATTTAATAATAATATTTGGAGGAAATGAAACTTTTTTCCCTTGGAAGTTCCCTGTCCTTTAAATATATAACTTGAAAATTTCAAATTATGAATATAATCCTACTTCCTCTAAAGCACTGTACAGTGCAGGTGTGCGTGTATATATATGCCAGCCTTCCTTTCAAACCACTACAAGAATCTGCGCATCTCTGAGAATCTGTGGTCTTCCAAAAAAGGTGCAATTTTACAGATGGAACTTCATGGCCTTGTTTCATGTTGAATATCTTTGTCTTGTTTATCCTCCTTCAATGTTTACCTCTAAATATACTTTTCTTGGCTACACTCTAAGTGTATTTCTATATATACATTACTGATTACTTGTATTAAATACCAAAGTTAATTTTCTTAATTGAAGTAAGTATACCTGTTTTTTACCATGCAGGTATCTAAGCTAAATTCTTTAGAAATACAGAGCAGTTTGTAATTTGCCACAAACAAAAAATGGAAATCAGTACTTTCATGAAGAAAGTGAACAAATTTTTAGGAAGGAGTGCCAAACAGAGCACTTTATGGGCTGAAGAGTGCATGAAACATCACCAAAAAGGCTTCTGAGATGTAAGTATATATAAATGCTTTACATATTGACAGAAATTCTTTGGCACATAAACTCCAAAGGATAACAGGATATTTTTACACAACATTTTGAAGGAAGTGTGAGATACAAAGTTCATTTGAAGTATTTAACTAGTGCAGTCCATGTTAAACATGAAATATTCTGGCAGGTGAAAGTGGCAAATTAAACAATTATTTTCCTTAAAATATCTTTTAACAAATCAAACCCATTTCCTGGAACTGCCTTAGCATATAGTGAGAGTATACTATACAGAGAAAAAAGATTGAATTGCTCCTTTTTTTTTTCCATAACATAATCGTAATTTCCCACATAATTTAAAAGCTAGTGTCTTATAGGGTTCTTGCTAACTCAGTTCAGCCAAATTTATATTCTTATGAAGAAAAGAAGGGTTTTTTTGTGATAGCCCTGGAAGGTAAGGTGTCTTCACTGCACACCACACAGTATGCGAATTAATTAGAAGCTGTATGAAACATGCTTGTTCCTCAATATCGTGTTGTATCTATACTTTAGCAGAGCAATAAAGTACAGCAGTACGTCATGCTTCAGGTTTTTCCATTGACTACGTGGGATATTATTACCGGGTGACAGCACTGGGAGTCTGCTAACATGCAACTGATGTTCTCAAGTATTTTTGACATTAAGAAAAAACAATCCAATATGCTAAAACTGCAAAAAAAGAATCAGTTTTTAGACAAATCAGTGACCTTATCTAACCCACCACAGCAGTATGACTGCTGGAAGGCTCTCAGTGAGGAAGGGTAAAAGATGAGTCTGGGCACATGGAAACAGCATGATGACCTCTTCAATCGCAGCACATAACCACAAGTGGACTCTCAAGCTTCAGCTTGAACATCTAATCATGACTTACACCTCGATAAGGCTTTTAACTGTAATCCCTGTCTGTTCTTAGGGGCCTACCAAGGAAGCATGAGTCTTGTGTGCATGAGCTGCTTCCAGTTAATACGAGGAGTGTCTTCCAATGTGTAAGTGTTAGCTGCCGAAACATCCTGCAAAAACTTGTGAGGGAATTGCACACCTTACCCTATTGTTCTCCGACCTGCTTATCTGGTTTGTACAGCTGTATGCAGTGGCTTTGGCAAGGAGAATTCCCATGGCTGTTATCTATCAATAAGCAACATCACTTGTTGCAATTATGTGAGAACCTGCTGCCATGTGGAGTTATGGGATAGCTGTCCCCTAAGGCTATGCCTCAAGGCTATAAAGAGGTTATATCTTTATAGAACTCTTATATGATTAATTTAATAATATATTACATGCCATGCTTCTTGAACGTTCCATTGTGCTCTCTTTTTTCCTATCAAAGAGCTATTCAAAGTAAACAGTGACCTCATCAATACTGTCTGAAACTTACAGTAAATGGAAATCTTCCAAAACCATAATAGAAACCATATTTCAACAGATGTAAAAAGCAAGAAGGGGAGTGAGAATTAATTTAGATGAGAATGTTAACAATACTTGATACTTGACTTGGCTTTGCTCAAACTCATTCTTTTGCTAAGTACAGTATGCTTTTTTCATGTCAGAATTTAGATTAAAAACGTACAGTAAAATTACCAGTGCAGTTTCTGCTGCAACATTCATGGCTTGCTGAATAAGATAAAAGTAATTTTACCCAGAGAAGATAAAAACAAAACAGAAAGAAGTTGGCCTGCAGGAGAGAGGAGCACGAGTATTATCATGATTGTGATTTTCAAAGCTGCACATTTGTTTAAGCAAACACAATTTTTTATAAAGATATCCATTAATGTATTCATCTATGGCCTTTAAAATGCCAAACTTTCAAAAAGCATGCAAGGATTGCTCAAACAGGAACAGAGCTGCTATTCAAGCATTTTTAGATTGATCACAGCCCTCAAGCCAAAACAAATAAAAGATCCTATCAGAACATCTTTGTATTTCAGAGAGCATTAACCTGCAGGTGCTTGATTTCCATACCACTCAGAGAAACACTTGTCTTTACCTTGTTATCTGTCTGGATTCTGTCAGGATTCTGTTCATCCTTGAAACTCTTAGGAATTTGTCCAACCTACAATAATTTTTCTTTTGTAGATAAAGACAGAAACATTGACTGATTTTAGAGGAAAAACATCAGAGGGCTACAACTCTGATTTGTAATCTGCATATTCAGCAAGTGTTTAAAAAGCTAGTGTGACTCTAGTGAGACTTTAGTGACTGGAATTCCTAAATTCCTACTGGATGTCTTTTCTTTTTTTTCTATTTTTTTTTTTAATGGTAGATTAGCATCTCCTATAAGAGATTCTGAGGCTAGCTGCATTTTCTCTTGCAGTATTAATGTGTTGACATTAATGATCACATTAGTAGAACTCTCATAGCAGAGTTGTTCATCACTGGTGCAATTTCCTGTTGGTGAATCCTTGCTGTTATGTTATGTAAAGTAATAGTGTTTGCATTGATTAGGAAAAAAATCTCAATTAAAAAGTCACATGAAATACACAAATGGTGTGGTGCACTCACAGTGAAGCCCTTATTTCCAGCATTTTGGCTAAGACCCTGATTTTCCTTATGTAATTTTGAAATCTAGAAGCTATAAACAATTGAACTGGAGAAAATAATATAGAAACTTTAAAAAGGCATGGTGTAATATACAATCAAAACTGTATTTATGATAATTACATGTGTAACTATATTCATATTTCAAGTGTATGTTTTGCATCTAGAAGCCACACACATTCTAGGTAAGTGAGATTTATCCCTCAAAGTGTCTAGTAAGTATGCAACAGATTTAACATATTTCTGGAAAATATGTGGAACCATAAGAAAATTATGGTTATTTATAGCATTGGAAGAGTAGTATTTTGTTTGGGTTTGTTTTTAACAGGCTTTAAAGATTGAAGAAATCTCATTAGAATATGTGCTTTAGTGTTAACTCATGGTCTGCTTGCTGATGTTTTCATCATATCTACAAGCCATAATCTTTTGTGGACTCCCCTCCCATTAGACTCTGTCTCCTCAAAGATGATGTTGGTTCTTGTCCAAGTGACCTTTTAATTTTAGAAGAAAATAAGAAACAGGAGTTCAGGTGGGCAGAGAAGGGTGTACAAGAAAGGAAGATTGGGCAGCATGATAAATATTTGATCTGCACAGTTGGCAGCCATCCTGGCAAAGAAGACTATCAGTGCTTGTGTGTAAATATGTGTGTGTGTGTGTGTGTATGTTTTCATTGGCATCATTCTCCAGAATCAATAGTATATATATTTTTCTAAACATTAATTTTCTTGATAGCCTGAAAAATGCTAATATGCTAATATGCTAAGTAGCAAGATCCTGGTTCAATGGAAGTGCGGTTATTTTAAAGTTGCATAAGTTCACACAACTGTCCTCAAATTGTATTTTTTGGAGGATGGGGAGAATTTCATTACTTTATATGGACCTCAGGGCATTAAGCCAAACAGCTTTTTCTTGGGACAAATTCAAAATGGTTTAAGTATGTGGTACTTTATGTCTCTCTTCCTTTTTTTCCGTGTTTTTTTTGTCCCACATCCCCAGCTATATATCATAGGATAAGTGCTCTTCTCCTGTGTAGAGCTCTGGAAGGGAGACGTATGACAAGCTGGAATTCAGCTTGACAGTTGTCAGTAAATAAACATTTATTTGCCATTTTAGAGTCTGCATTGGTTCATCCTCGGGGGTGGCTTTTTCCGCCTACTCTACATTGCTAAGAAATTGTATAGCAACTTTCCCTTTCTTCCATCCTCTCCTCATTGCTTTCTTTCAACAGAATGACTCACTGTTGCTCTGGATTCCCTGTGCATGCTATCACAGTTCTGTGAACAAATTTGCTCTCATGACAGCCTGACGTCATCTTTGTTCCATTTTTATTGTCACTGACATTAAACAGGATGGGCCAAAAGAGACTACCTGTGTCTCGTCATTTCAGCAGCACTTAGACATTACACTTAGCATACTTTCTACCATATTTCTCCTCTGACATCATTCCTCTTCTGGGAAAACAATATAGTAAGTCAAGCACTTCATAGTTATAAGCTTTTTTCAGGTACTTCCTGTTAGGATTTATATTCATCATATTTCAGCTCAGATGATCTCATGGCACAGGGGCAATATATTTGCATTTCCATTAACTTCTTTGGAAGAAAATGTCTCGTCTAAGTAATGTGATTCACAGATAAACATCTCTTGTCTAATAAGGAGGACTGTTTCTACTTGCTTCTGTCATCCCTGAGCTCCAGTGTCCCTGCTGGTCTGGAATCCCACGAGGTCCATAAACCAGCACTTTCTCCAGTGTATTTTACTGTAAGGCAAAGAACCTCTCTCCATCTTTCAGCTTCATCAGGGCTGCACTGGGATGCAAAATGCTTTTTACAAAACCTTCTCACTGATTCTTCGCTGTGATCATCTACATTGTAGTGTGTTAGTCCCATAATAGTCCTTTATTGGACACAACCTCTAGTCCTGTGGTGACTGTCACTCTTGAGGTTACAGCTCACTTCAAGCAGCTGACAGAAAAGTTAATGAAAAACAGCAAGGTGAGCACATAAAAGAACTATAAACGCATAAGGAATCTGAAGAAAACTGACTACGGAAGGTGTGGCAAAGCAGTTAAACTACCAGTTTGGGTGAACGGCAGAGAACGAGATTTACTATCCTTCCATCAAAGCCCACAGTCAAACCATCACCACCTCTAAAGAGACCTCGGTGCTTTGTGAGGTGCTTTGATATAAAATGGAAGGTGACCTGAACTGGTGTTAGCCATATTCTCTTTATCCATCTCAGGTTTGTAATAACAGTTTGCTTAGGATGTGAGTGTCTGAACTACTCAGAGCCTTCCCCAAAGTTTTATGCTATTTTTGATCTTAAAGGTCCATGAGGGATTGACAGACTTAGTCACAGTCCTACAGGGCAGTGGATGCATTTTCTTTGGTAAGAGGGCATAGCTGCTATGTGAAAAGCAGTGAACAGGACAGATTGCTCTTCTTCACTGGGCAAGGATGGAAAGGATCACACGATATGTGCCACAAAAAGAAATAAAGCTGCTGTCTTGTGGGTAGCTGGAGGAAAGAGGTCTAAGCTGGTAAAACTTTATCTTCAGTGAAACTTCAGTGGTACAGCCCTAGCAAACCTAGGTCCTTACTTGAAAGCCACAGTCTACTCCATCTGTCTGTTGACATTGTGCTGGTAAACAGCTGTGACTGTTCTGCTGTCAGATTGTTTTTCTGGGTAGGATGCTGATCCCTTCTCACCCCTCACAGCAACGCCCCTCCGATCACTGCATTTAGAATGAGACAAGTGTGACCTGGGGGAAAATACCTATGTGCATGTGATGAACACTAAGCTCTACTCATGGACAATATGATCAAGCATATGTGAGTAATTGCCAGATAATTGGGCACTCTTTTTGTTAGTCTGTCTCAGCCACTCACAACTCTGACCTATGTCCCTCTCTGAGGAATCTGAAGTACAAGCAGAAATGAATTTCCATTGTGACCTTGTATGTATTGGCCAACTCACCAAGGGATGATTCCAGAGCAACCGGCACTTTGGGAGAACAGGTTCTGCTCCATCCTGCACTGAGATTGTAGCATGTCTTCTAGTGCTCCCTGTTCTGTGACAAGTTGTTTTGTTCCCAATATCTGTCTTATATACACCATACATTACCTGTAGATAAGGGCTACACACCTAAAAAGTTTTTTCTTTTTTTTTTTCCTATTAAAATATGTGAATTTCCATTCAGGAGAAAAAAAGAAAAAGGCCCCAAACTAAATATAAAACTGTATTTCTGGAAAAACACAAAAGTTTTCAAGAGAAGACACTTTTCCCTGTCGCATTTTCTTGATCAAAAATCTAATCTTCTATTTTTAAAAGTTTCATCTCCATATTTTTCACTTTTTAACAGCAAACAAAAACCAGGAAAGGATTCCATTAGGCAGTCCATGAGGAATTCTGCTGGGTATCCAAAAGATCTGTGTACTTCATACTCTATTGTTCTTTCTCTACACTATGTACCAGCAGCAATGAAGTAAAAGGTTAAAAAGAAGATGGAAGGAATTGTATTGCTCTGAAGGCCAAGTCTGGCTTGCATGTTTTCAGTCTGCATCCTGCTGGGCTATGCATGACCAGGATTCAGCCCCTGCTTGCCCTGGTCCAGGCCATTCTCATTACTGCTCCTGCTGCAGACTGATGCCTTTTCTAATGCAGTTTCTTCTCAGAACCCTGTGCTAGTGTGGAAGAGGTTGCAAGCAATTTTAACCTTCCTTTAAGTTATAGGAAGGAATTCTAAAGCAAGAGGAAATTTGTTTGGAAATTTATATGGGATGGAGAGGATCAGGAATCACTCTCCCACCCTCCACTTTTTTAAGACCCAAATGACATCACTGTTGCTGTTACCCAGGAGCATGCTACACACAGCACAGTAATCTAATTTACAGTAAAACACAAGCCTTAATTACAAATTGAACAGACTGGAAAAGTTCTGACAAAACATTTTCTGGTAGGAATTTGCCAGTTCAGACAGATTGAAATGTTTTGCTGAGACACTGGCATGTTCCCCTGGTTCCCTCAGAAGGCAGACAGCCAGGGAGCTGCTTAGGGACTGGGGCTCTGGCAGCTCAAAGGTGTAGCTCTGTGGCAGATCAGTCAGGAGCAGCCTTCCAGGGCAATTCCTGGGCACAGCTACATCACTTATACACTCTTTTGCTGTATCATACAGATGGCTGTTTTATAACACAGAAAGCTCCTCCTAACATTCTTCCAAGCTGAGTGTTGAATGTAGTTGATGAAGTCAAGCAGAAATACTCCGATTCTTTTCAACAAAATAATGGACTTTACACTTCTGTAGACTTATGTATGCAAATACACATCAAGAAATCTACAAGTAAACAGATTTGCAGTTTTGAGAAAGAAGCTGCACCTCACAGCTTTTTAGTTACTATTAATCTGAAGGATCAGAGAACTGCTGCAGATACAGCAGTGATGGCCTTGTTTGGTGGCCACTGTGTGGTGATGGAGGTGCCCATACTTAGGCTCATTATGAACAAGATGTTTTCACCTGATTGCACATCAGCTGATGCATCTGCAAATGCCCTAAACTGATAAATGAAATCAGGAACAGGCCTTCTGTTTCATTACTTAGCGTTGTATCTCTATACATCTGTGAAGCCTCAGGTTAATGCCCCGTGCTGTGTCTGTCTTTGTATATGAGAGAACTAATGGGTGATTCTTAACCTACAAACTCATGGCAATAAGATGAAGTAAGCACATACTTTTTCTTGCTAATTCAACAAAGCTGCTGTACAGTTACACTGAGATATTTCAGTTTTCATAGCATTCTTAGACTAGAGATGTTTTCTTGTGTATAACTAAAACACATATGTCTAAATGATACTATGTTGTAACAACAACTCCTGAACTTTTGTTCATTCACTTTTTGGAATACTCAGAAACTTTCTGGTTCCCAGAATTTCTTTTTATGGTCACATTAATAATTATTAATTATTTCTGTTCCAGGCCTCCCAATTACTACTTCTTTTCTATTTTATATTAACTGTGTATGATACAGTTGAAAATAGATGTTGGTGGAAGACTCCAGTCTTCTCTTATGTTCTCCAGTTACCTTTGTTGCTTCTCTTCAAAAGGCTTTTATGGTATAGAAGCAATATTTTTTCTGAAGATAACTTTGAGCTGAAGTGCATGTTCTCTTACGAAATTTCAAAATAGCAAAGGACATTAGCACAGGAGTTGTTTTTATATATCTGAGAAGTAAACTTATACCAATGTTACAGTGACACTCAGTCAGTGACCTCTTGTGTTGAGCCTAGAGAGCAGAATTAGGAGTTCATGCAGCACAGTAACACTTCTGAAATACACAGAAAGCTCTAATGCCAGACAATAAGGAAGTTGGAATAATGTATTTTACTGTATAAGAATATTAAGCTATGTTTTGTTATAGAAAGATCAGAAACCTGAATGCAGCTTAACCTACTAAATTTTTGTATGCTATTTGAACCCCACCCTTGTAAAGCTATCCACTGGAAAAAGTGGACCTTAGAGAAACTATACTGAATACACACAGAATTTGTTTTTTCTAGGGTGAATAAACAGCAACATTGTTACAAGGTTATTTTCATGTTTCCTTCTTATATGACTAAGTTTAATGAGGCTTTTTTATTATTATTGAATGAGGCTTTCATATTTCTCAAGCTGTTCAAGAACCTCCCACTCTCGCAGTCCTCTGAGATTTGCAGCCAGCGTTACTCAGAGGACATTCCAAACTTGTCACTGCACAGCTGCTCTTGGCAGCCAGCCCTCCACAGAAGGGCTTTGCCAAAGCATCACTTGGACCCCCCAACTACACTGCTCAAACAATAGTTAATAGCACAACATTTACACAATTCCTATTTTTTTTTTTTTAACCTTAGAATTACATTGTTTACTTCAGTTAGAAAATGTACCTTTGACATCACTGGATTTACTCCTGCAGGCCACTGTGGAAACTGCAATTGATATATTTCTCATATAGGCTGGTAGGTAGCATAAGCCTAAAAGTCTGAGGAGGTGATAAATAAGATTCATTACATTTAGTTGTGTGCTTGCTCTTTGCTCAGGGAGATGTCTACTTGGGAGTCTTCTCTTTCTAAATGTTTGAAGTTCTTGCTTCAACTATCAACAAATTAAAGAAACAAAATAATAAATCTTACCTGGAAGAGGGTTTCTTTCCTTTTAATTCCATACTGAATTTCACTTTGGTAATTTTATGTGCTGGGCCCTTAAGAATTTGATTCCAGAAGGTGAAAGGCAGAAAGATTTGTATTTCTTTTGTCCTGTTCTAGACTTCATAGAATCATTAGGTTGGAAGTGACCTTTGAAGATTTATATGTGAAGATATATAGTTCCGACCCTTCTGCCATAGGCAGGGACATCTTTAACTAAATCAGGTTGCTCAAAGCCCCATCCTACCTGGCCTTGAATGCTTAAACTTACCAACTCACCATTCTGTGTAAATGCCAGGAAGCAGATTCTTATAAATCACTAAACCCCCCTATTATTTGCAATTATTATCAGAATTTGGAAACTATATTTAAAAAAAACTATGTTAGATCTTGGAGTTCTTGAGCATTTCCCATATGTATTCTCCATAATTTTTGTCATCCTCTAGGGCTGGAGGATTTAGAATCAAAGCCATAGGGATTCTCCCTCTACAAAAAAAAAAAAAAGCACTGTAAAAAACAAAAGTGGCAATTAAACATTAAAAAATGATTAAAGAACTTTCATCATAGTTAAATTATAAAATTGATTATAGATTCTGCTTTTTTTAAATACAGGACAAACAAACTTTCTGGCTTAACAGCTTTATTTTGTTTTGTGGTGCTGGTGAAACATGTTAGAAAGAATGCAGAAAGCCTTTCTGTAACAAGAAGAGGACAAGGCAATAGCAGTAGGAACTTGCTCCCTACCAGTATGGTGTTGAGGGATCATATTTGGCCCTAACTAAGCAACATCCCTCAATGTGCATTTTAACTATGAGGATGTGCTTAAATGTTCAGAGGGAAGTCATCTCTGCCACTTTGTACCTTGTTTCATCTGTATATTTCTCCACCACAAGTTTCGTCCATGTTCTGTATTGTGGAATAGGAATATGTTTTTTTAAGGTCAAACTCAAGTTACATAATCTAGGAAGAGACCAATTTTTATTGTGTAAAGATTTTTTACCAATACTGATTTGAACAACTTTTCTTAGGGGTGTCAGATAATATGGGCTAGAATGCAGATTACTTTGACTAGGTAAATTATTTTAATGGCAATTCCTGCAATGTATGTGAGCCTCTGAAGCTGGAAACTAAAGTACAAACTCTTTACCAGTTCGAAGAGGTTACATTAGACATTTTTCTCAATTAATATGGTACTATCTACTTTAGTTGATCTTTGTACCTTTGTATCTTGCATATAGTTATTTTAATTTCATGAACTATGAAATGTAATAAGATTCTAAATCTGATTAATTTTTCAAACATAAATATACAACTTAACAGAATTTTTATATTTTTTGGCATGAACCTCATAAGATTTAACTTCCAGTAATACTTTGCCTGTGTCATTTGGATGTTACCTAATCAGCTTTTGAATTTTTCTGTTGTTGTAGTAAGATCAGAAAGCTGGCATAAAGTAAGTAAATGATTTTATTTCCCTTATTCAAATTGCAAGTACTGTAAGTTTATGCCTGACTATCTCCAAATTGCCAGCTCTAGTGCCAGTCCAAATGGAAAACTATGATATGAAAAAGGACAAACAATTGCAAGGCATGAGTCTCTCCAAAACAAAGTTTAGTTCACTTAGAACAGGAAGACTCAACCTTCCCTGCTAAAAAGTTAGTGACTCTTTCACTGGGGGAATCAGAAAACTTTCAGAATGTACTTTTATACCACCTCCTGTAATGTAGGACTTTTCTTTCCTTATGAAACTTCTCCCTTGTGACTAGTGACAGGACTAGAGGGAATGGGCTTAAGCTGAGCCAGGGTAGGTTTAGATTAGATATTAGGAAGAATTTCTTTACTGAAGGAGTGGTTAGATATTGGAATAGGCTGCCCAGGGAGGTGGTGGAGTCACCGTCCCTGGAGGTTTTTAAGAAGCGGATAGATGTGTTTCTTCAGGGGATGATTTAGGGGTAAGAGTAGTGTAGGGCTATCGGTTGGACTAGATGATCTTGAGGGTCCTTTCCAACCGTAATGATTCTGTGATTCTGTGGTCCTGTTGGTCACTCACAACTTCTCAACCTGTGATTAATCATACTGCATAATCATTACCTATTTTTTGACTCAGATAGAAAGGAATCCATGGGCCTGCTACTTCAGTGACATTTTACAGCTGTGCTCGTGTCTTTGTTGTTCTGACTACAAGTCCAAAATGCAACAGATGTTTACTGGGATTCCTCGTGATGATTTTTTATTTTTGAATATTGCATCATTTGTGTTGCTGAAGACATTGAATGAACTGACACTTTAAGCAGGCTGGAGGCTAATTCAGATCTGGCTGATCTGAAGTGTCGTAAACTGTTTTTCATTCTTTATAGAAATAAACACAGGCTAAGGTTACTTTTTCTATATTCCATACCACAGAATTATAGAATGTTAGGGTTTGGAAGGGACCTCTGGAAATCATCTAGTCTAACCCCCTTGCCAAAGCAGGTTCACCTAGATCAAGTTGCACAAGAATGCATCCAAGTGAGTTTTGAAAGCCTCCAGAGAAGGAGACTCCACAGCCTCTCTGGGCAGTCTGTTCCAGTGTTCCATCACCCGCACAGGAAAGAAATTCTTCCTTATGTTTAGATGGAACTTCCTGTGTTCTAGTTTATGACTGTTGCCCCTTGTCCTATCACTGGACACCACTGAAAAGAATCTGGCCCCATTGTCTTGACACTCACCCTTTAGGTATTGATAATCATTGATAAGATCCCCCCTCAGTCTTCTCCAGGCTAAACAGCCCTAGGTCTCTCAGCCTCTCCATGTGAGACAGATGCCCCAGTTCCCTAATCACCTTTGTAGTCCTCTGCTGGACTCTCTCCAGTAGTTTCTAGTCTCTTTTGAACTGGGGAGCCCAGAACTGAACAGAGTACTCCAGATGTGGCCTTACTAGGGCAGAATAGAGGGGAAGGATAACCTCTGTTGACCTGCTGGTCATGCTGTTCTTAATGCACCTCGGGATACCAGTGGCCTTCTTGGCTGGCTTATGGTGAATTTGTTATTCACAAGGATTCCAAGGTCTTTTTTCATGGAGATGCTTTCCAACAGGTCACCCCCTGGGTGTACTGGTGCATGGGGTTATTCATCCCCAGGTGCTGGACTCTACACTTGCCTTTGTTGAAATTCATGAGGTTCTTCTCTGCCCAACTCCAGCCTTTCCAGGTCTTATTGAATGGCAGCACAGCCTTCTGGTGTTGTCAGCCACTCCTCCCAGTTTTGTATCATCGGCAAACTTGCTGAGGGTACACTCTGTCCCTTCATCCAGGTTGTTGATGAATGTGGTGCACAAGACTGGACCTAGTACTGACCCCTGAGGAACACAGCTAGACTCTACGCTGCTGATCACAACCTCCTGAGCTCTGCCATTCAGCCTCACTGTTCACTCATCTAACCCACACTTCCTGAGCTTTCAAGAGTGTTCAGCTGGTTTCTCATTTCTATGTTAAAAATAAAACATTGACACATTAGTTCTTACAAGTTTTGTTAGAGAAAAAAATGAATGTTTTTAGCATGTTTTGGCTAGGCTGAGTTCATATGGACTGTTGAAGGAAACCTTCAGATCAGCAGAACCCTAGGAGTTACTTTGCTATCAGTAAGAGGTAGTTCCAGTTACAAGTGTTCAGCTACTAACTGGCAGAATTAGTAGTTCAGCTGTTGACGGACAAGAAGTGGTGAGAAGAATTAGTGATTTAATATTGTCAGTGATTTTGGGTTTTATGGCAACAACAAGTAATTTAATAATAAAATCCACAGGGGGCTCATGACTAACAGATGGTAATCAGCCCTCAACTTTCCCATACAAGGCTTACTGGTTAAAAATAAATATATGTGAGCAAAACTGCTGTGTCCTGCATTGGAACACAGAATCAAGTGGGTCCAGATAAACTTAAATCAAATAAAAGAAGATGAAAAATTAATATGTATTGATCAATTACAGAATGACTAAATTTCCAGGGAAAACAAGTTAAATGTCTAGGCCATCTTGGGATGTACTAAGAGAGGCATGTTCAAGAGAATGTATTAATGTTTTTGCACACTGCACTGGGATAGCAAATCCCAAATGAAAAACGTGTACAGTTTTGTTCCTCTATATTTGAGGAAACTTAGGGGACTGGGAGAAATCTTCACTATTTATCAAATCTAGTGAAACAAAAGTAGAGAAGACCTATAGTTGTGTCCTTGAAGCATAGCCAGAATGTGGAAGAAAGAGACATATGCTACAAAGAATAAAGCACAGCCTGGAAGTTAAAAGTTTTCTGACTCTCCAAAGAGTGAGTTTCTGAAACAACCAATGGGAGCACAGAATAAATATAATGTAGTTGTCTTCACCTCAGTTATATAGATTTGCTGAGCTTTTTAACTTTGTGTAAAATAAATTGAAAGCAAGGAAGAGGTTAAAGATGAAAATTTAAAGGAATGTGCCTCAGAATTTTTCTAAACAGGCATGCTTTATTTCTGAGGAATGAGGAGTAACATGGAAAAGGTTTATGTAAATATGCAGAGTTAAACACTAGACCAGAAGCTGTTCCTTCACCGGAAATCTGAATATTAACAAAGCTAAAATAACTATTATCACTAGGCAAAGTTTATTATTCTACATTTATACATTTTCTCCCAAAGGATCTTTAAAGTCTCTTTAGATGTCACCAACCTAGTAGCCTTTGTGAAGGCTAACTCTCCAAACCTAAGTACACTCATGTTTAGGAAAGGATCTGGAGAAGATACTGGTTTCTGTCCCTCCATAGACAGCATCCCCTCTGAATCTGTGCAGTTGATAAACTTTAAAGATTAATTTATCTACTTGTCTTCTCTGTTAGACTTGCTGTAATCCTGCAGTCACCTTTTTTTTGGATGGAATGTGCAGAATTAATTGCAATATTTAAGGTGAAGCTGTACTGTTACTTTAGATCATGGAGTCATATATTTGTCCACGTGCATTCCTGTCTCCTTCCTTACAAAACGTGACTTTTTATTTGCTTTTTGGTAGGAGGAAAATGTGAGCATAGGTTTTCAATGACCATGAGTTAAAGCTTTGAATGTGACTGCACAGGCTTGCAGACTTGTGGTTTTCATTGCAATTTCACTTTTTCCCTTTCTTTCTCACTCTTTATTAATAAATGATGCAAAATCAATTCCTGTTTGCCTTGCTATTCAGATAACTCATAAAAACTGACTAGGTTGACTATCTAGACTAACTAGAGGTTGACTATCTGTAAAATGCTCAGTAGAAACCTTAATCTTTCATGCTTCCTGTGTGCTTTAAATTCCAATTTAAATCTAACTTATAGACATTTGAGGCTTTGGAGAAAAACTTTAAAAAAAAATGACAGCTTGTTGTTGCCTCATAATGAAATATGATGTATATATGATGTATGCTATTTATTTACTTATCCATATGTTTACCTATGTTGTAGTATTCCCTGGGAACACAAATTGAATGCTAGCCAGTCTATGAAAGTGGAAAATAAGGACCCAAACACCTCAGAAAATAAGACGTGGGAAGAAAGGCTGTTAAAGAGGAAGATGGCTTGAGAACTGAAAAGAGTCAATCAGCCAGTATAAGGACAATGGCTATTGAGACCATCTACCAGTACCTAAATGAGCAAGATCTGATCCATGGCAGAGAAGGTGAAGGGAGAAGCACTCCCAGACCAGACAGGGTAGCTGTGAAAGCAACGCCATAAACAAAGGAGGAAAGAAATGGATTTCTGACAGCCAATCACTAAAAATAATAAGTTATGGAGAAAATCTTGGTAATTAAATTTTTATTAGTCGTGGAGTAAGCAACTAAGATACTGCCAGAGAAGGGATGATAAAATTAATGGAGAGGTGTGAAGTGAGGAAAGGTGGTAAGAGAGGTAGAAACAGGAATGGTGGAGAAGGGTAAGGAAAAAGGATGGAAGGAAAAGGGTAAGGATAAACAATGTGAGAAGAAGATAATGAAAGTAGAGTATGGAAATGGGATCTGAATTTTTGCTGCTAGGAGAAGGCAGAGTGATTAACATAAAGAGCAAGAAAGCATCAAGCTTAAATGACGCAAAGCATAGGGAGGAGAGAGTAATGAAAAGGGGCAAATGGGATGAGAATGGGAAGGAAGGCAGAGGAGGTCTGTAAATTGTAGCAAGTGTCAAAGGAATATGAGCACACTATGAAAGTTTTAAAAGCTGGGCAGGATGGTGAAGGTGCTCTGGCACAAACCTGCTAGGTAGCTGTTTTGTTAAGCACAATTTTCTTGTCCATGACTGAATTATATTTTTCAAGTTGAAGAAAAAAAACCTGGGATGTTTTCTTGAGAATCTAGCTGATGACAACATATTTACTGAACTTCTCACAAAAATTCATCACATAAATATTTGACTCTGATTGTGATTTCAGCAAGTTTATTTCCAAGAGTTTGATTTATAGATAAAATTCCATGCACTGTGTCTCCAAGCAAAACAACAAAGACTAAGCGTTATTGGATTTGATTGTGGCATATTATTTTAAGCTACTCTATTTCGTTTTTAGGACATAAATCACAGAAACTAAATGAAGCCAGAGAATATCCTTTCAGTTGCAATAATTTGCATTTCAATATTAACTCCTTCTGCCCTTCTGACAAATTCCTTGCTGCAATTTTTAGATATAAAGTCCTGCAAAGCATTGCAAAATATGAATACTACTGAATTAAAAAAATGGAAGTAATGCAAGATTATTCAGGCTAATTTAAATACAGGATACCAGTTAGAGTCTGATTTAAGCAATTACATAATGCTGAGACTTTGTTTATATCAGTGGAGTAAATTCCTGATTTACAAGGGAGACCTGAATCAATTGAAACATTTCTAACTTTTTCCACAGTCATATTTTTAGAGAATGAACTGTTGGCCATAAAGAAGCATGCAAGGAAATGAACAGGTTCCACCTTCCATCATTTCAGAGCTGAGCTGCTGTCTGCTTGACAGCTGAGCTGAGTTTATTTGCCACTGAGCTTGAAGAAAATAAGTGGAAAATCTGTTAACTCTTTTGATCTCTGCTTCTTTTGCATCAAAATCTCATTAAAGTAGTGCTGCTGAAACATTTTGAAATCATATGCCTGAAATAAGTGTCTTTGTTACTTGAAATCAGTTTTAATTCTAGCAGTATCTGAAAGAAATGTAATTCCAGTCATGTGAGCTGCTGCAGCTGAGGTTATAAACTGGCACTATACAGACCCTCTCCAGTGCATGAAAGCTAACAGAAGTTTCCTCTGGCTAAGGACATAGTACCCAGCATGTCAGGGCCTCATTCTACCTTTGCTCTTGTTTGTACATTTTGCACAGTCTTTGTATGAGTTACCACAGAGCATGTATGAGGACTCTGTTTTTACCTGGGGGCTGAAGAAACCTTGCAGTCACTGTTAGCAGGCTACACATTTTCCTATTTCTTAGTGGCATCTATTTTTAAAATTAAAAAAAAAAAATATATATAGCAACTTGTATGAAGGCTGACAAGCTGTAGGTTGCTCAGCCCTGCCATAAAGGAAGCAGCCAGCTAATATGAGAGATGAGAAATTTTTACTCAAAGAAAAACAATGTGAGAGAAATGACTCTGGACTGTGCAATATTTGGGAAGTGAGCTCTTCACTACATAAATTGAATATACTAATGTACAAGCTTGGTAAAGGAATCCTAACTGTGTGTATACAATGTTTCTCTCATGAATAGTCAATGGCTCTGGTTTGTGTTTAAATTCCTCCCTCTATACTCATGCATCTAGGAAACCAAATTGGAAAAGATTTATTTCTGTTATTACCAGTTTTACTGGAACAAACAGGAACACATTTACTGTAAAGAAACTCTCTGAAAGAGGTCCTGAAGTTGTCTGTCAGCTGGGGAAGACATCGTTGATCTGTGTCACAGCCTCCAGAGAAATACTGGCTGAAAATGTCAGGATGCACTGAAGAAGCATGACGCTTTGTTTTCCTAGAACATACCACCTGTTTAACAGGATAAATTATGGTAAGTTTAAATATCAAATATGCACAAATGGCAGCACTTTATCATTTAGGCCTCAGTCTTGACCCACAAACAGCTGACACACTTGGTCTGGAAGTATCCATAAGAGTTATTCCTGCTTTGATGAACCCTAAGGACCACTGCTCTCTACCAGAGAAAATAAGTGCACAACATAGCCTTGACTGGGGCCTGACTGCAGTGCCCTGGCATGTGTCTCATTTTACCAACCTATTTTTAAAAACAAGCAGCATGTTCCCTGAAGAAACTGTTTTCAACTTCTATTGCTAGGATGCATTTAAGAGTATCTTTTCCCCCTACAAACAAAACAAAGGAGGTGAAGTTTTTAAGAAAGGTATATATAGAACCATTAGTTGATGAACTTGCTCACCTTGTTACTTGCAAGACAATAGATAATTGCCAATCATTGAATAAACACTGGAGTAAATGGAGGATTTAACTAGGAATTGTTTTTGTGGGAAGCTGTAGTTGTGGTTGTGGCATAAACCAAATTCTTTGAATACATAGAAAACATTAATCATTGGCATCTAAAGAGGAAAAAAATGTTAGTGATGTTTGTTGAAGGCGTCATTAAATGCCACAGTTTATTATAAAACATGAAAGAAAACAAGCTTCAGCAAACCACAGTAAAAGGGAGAAAATTTTTTTCTTACATTACAAACTTCTGGAAAAGCTCAGTTTCTGCTTTTTGGGAGCAAATATTTCCTACTCTGTGTTTAACTTTCCAGTAGGACGAAGTTATGGCAAAAGTAAATTAGATAGGCAGCACTGAAGCAGTGCATCATTCCCTGACAAAACAAGAAAGAGGTAAAGCTGGAGGTAGAGGACATGGCACCTCAAGGTCACTTGTAGTATAGTCATGAAGAACAGCAGATCTTTTTTTGCTGTGCATAGGTTTTCATAAAATAAAGTAATACAAGATAAAGTAAAGTAAAGCATACAGCTTTTTTGGATTTCCATGTAATGTCAAATTTGAGAAACATTACTTCTGAGCTAAGGTGAACAAAGGAGTAGAGCATGTATTTCAGTTCTTCAGTGTGAAGCAAATATTAGTAATGAATGGCATCAGCAGCTCTTCCAGATGTACTCAGAATAGTAGATTCCTTTTTTTAAAAAAAAATCTGTTTATTAATCCTCAAAAAGAGCATTTTAATACTCCTTATTTCACGATCACAGTCATGATCCATTGAGTACTAAAGTCACAGTATGTTATATAAATGTCATTTTAATATTGAAACTGGATGGATCTCTGTAGCTGTTTTTATTAGATGCTGTTTCCCATACATTTATAGTGAGATCACCTGCATTTCCAAGAAACAAAAGAAAACGTATGGAAAATTCAGGATGAAACTTTCTTGGATTCCCTTGCAACTCTGTTCCTGTTTTGTAGCTTTTGAGCAGGTAGAAGGAAAAAGTTTGACTAAACTTCAGCTCTGGAGAACATTGGCTATTTCTGGAGTAAGATCTTTAACAAACACAGCTGTTTTGTAGTTTTTTATTATCTTCTTTTAGTGTTGTACCAAACCAACATTTAAAGGCAATAACCATTTTACAGATCTGTGCTCCAGACCTTTTTGGTTTTGTCTTTTAATACATGAAGAGAAGCAGCCAAATCTATAAAAGGCCTATAACAAACTACTATTCCATGCCACTGTCTAATATCATCTGGGTTTCTCCCATTGCAAGTGTATCCCAAACATTCCTAAACAAAGAAAAATGTTACTGTCCTACCCAAATCTGCAGAGATTATTTTAATTCTGTCAGATGGTATAAACATAATCTATATTGTAGAATGGGCAGCTATTTCTGTGCATCTGAGGCATCCCTTGTTCTGTTGAAGTAGTCATAACTTAAGCTTCGTCTAGTACACAGGGAGGCTGATGCTATGTGGTTTGTCTGCTGTTTTGCCTTCTAACAACCAGTAAGAGCTCCTATATTTTTACTGGTGGCTTGGATACTATTTCTGAACACAGGCTAAGTTGGATTTTTTTACCTACTTACTATATCATAGCTCAGAAGCAACATGACAGCAGTAGCAATTTCTCAGTTGTTTTACTCATTAGTGTTGTAACACTTCAGTAATGTTCTTGTGTTTTCTGGATCCCTTGACTATGGGGAAAATAATTTACCCTTTAATACTCTTTACAAAACTGGTCTGGAATGAAAGTGGTCTTTAAGCCGGATTTAAAAGATGCCTTTGTGAGGCTGGCAAAAAGTACTGTACAGTGGACCTGCTCTGAGCAGTACAGTGGACTAGATGAATTGCAGAGATCCTTTCCAACGTACATAGTTCTTTCTTTCTGTGTTCATCTTACAGTTACATACATGAGTATGTATGTTATATCTTGCCCTGCTTTTAAGAAACCCATACTCTAAACTACTGTCAAATCCAGAACATTTTCCATTTTTATTGTTCCTGTAATGACACTTGTTTTCTGTTTCAGTTATGCTAAGAATATTAATGAATCCTAAAGATACTCCTCTTGAGCTGCTGGTCTCTGTTTTCTTCTCTTTGCTGTACTGCCAAGCCATCATGTTGGGAAGGTGCAAGCTGGATGGACAGGTAGCCAAAGCAGCCCAACAAAACTGACATCTTGTGCAATCATGCAGCTATCATTTGGGTGGATACAACAGTGTTGGCTCTTTTCCTTTGGCCTGTTCATCAGTGTCTTTATGTATGTAATAAAGCACATAACAATCCTTAACCGATATACAAAATTTATATCCAGCCTATACTGATCTGTAGCCAGGAGCAGCTGATTGAGAAAATGAGTGAGAGAAGAATAGAGTACTCAATACATGTGCATGTCAGTGCAGACACTCACAAAAAGAAAGAGAGAGCTTTTTCTCTTTCCAAATTATAAGAAGTAGGTTAGATTTTCAACAGTAAACTATGATAAAGATAAAACCTTGCAACCTCTATCACAAGAAAATTGAAAATGAAGCAGCAATTCTCATGCCTGTTTCATTTTATTCAATAAAAAGAATATGGCTGGTGAGATATTTGCAATACCCTTTCCATATTTATCAAGAGAGAGCAGAGCCAGTGATGACACAATCTACTGCTCAATTACTTTGATTTCCTGCAGTTAGCATGTTGCCATAGAGTTAACATACAGTTCCTGCAAAATAGAATGTGGCATTTTACCTTTTCAAATCATTGCCTTGTGTTCTTTTTTCCAAGTCTAAAAGTGAAGCCTATTAATAGGAAATTCATGATTTGTACTGTCATTTAGTAAAAGAGGATGACAGAGGTTGCACTTCTCTTCAAAGATATATCAGTCTTTTCAGTAACATACTGGGCTAATCTTTCTTTGAGTCTCCAGACCAGAAGATGAAAAACACGTTAGGGTATTCTGCTATGCAGGATTATGTGTTAACTCTTGACCATTCTATTAACAAATTACAAACTACATGAATTTCTACCAATGAAAAGAGAGACGACAAAGATAATGTAACCTAGCTTCTACTCTCATAATTAAGCAAGTAAAAATACCAGTTCCCTAATGCCTCTTTTTGGTCTGTCAAACTAAACAAAAGTTAACGATAAAGAAACATTGGATTGTTTCAGTGGTCCATTTAGTGAAATTTCAGTCACTCATGGCCTACTGTCTTTGTGTCTCAGAGGAAACCCAGTGTAATCAGAAGATTTTGGTAAGTATTTTTGGCAAAGTTGAGATGTGAAATACATACTTTCATCCCAGGAGTAAGAATCAATTTCCTAAAACCACTGTCCATACAAAAGCTGGAACTGTAATCTTTACAGGCAGTTCATACATACGTATGTGTGTGTTTCTCTATATTGCATTATAATGTGATGCTATGGAACAAAAGCCAAATGGATTTTTTTCATTTCTTTTAAGGCACATAAACAGCTTTTGGCTAATCTGCAAAATATCTGGCTTCCAGTCAAATTATAATTGGCAGTGTACCAGACTAGTTAAAATTAAGCTATTATTTAGGTATATGGATATCCATTGAAGTTGTAACCTTGGGTCAGATCTTGGGTCACAGGTTTTATAAGCAAAGAATACTATATACAGCTTCTGTGCTAAAGTAAAAGCCTCTAAAATGTGACCTGTGTCAGCTGTACTCCACAAAGAGAAATACATACACACTGAACAATGCATGCATACACTCACAAACACTCATACATATATCAATGTAGGAAATAAACTAACATAAAGATGCATAGGATTTCTGTGAGAACAACTGCCCTGCCAGTTTGTTCCCTAGGTAATACCTTTTTTAGGATTTGAAGAAAGCAGCTATTTCAGTTAAACCATTCCAGCTCAATCATAGCAAGATGTGCTATATCTGAATCTTCACTAGACATTTGTGGGCTCTTTTTTGTTGGCTTTTTGTGATTTAAAAGCAAGGGAGGAAACACCTGAATTTGACAACAGTCTAGAATTTGCAAAATCATCATAGTCTGCAACAGACAGTTGCAGTAGGTAGCCACTTTAAGGAGTACAGCTGTGCTTTGCTAACCTATGCTAAATGCATAATTAAGTATGATTTCATGCAGAGAGGATGGTGAAGTACTATGCTTTTCTTATGCAAACTATTGTCTTTTAGAGCTTTGGAATCAACTTACTAGACAACAAAAATCATGTACAGTGAATATAGGCCTTCCCTTATGGTAAGAAATCATATGCTAGAAGTACATGCCACGTACTGACATGAGAAAAGAGCTCTGCATTCACCACTAACTTTGAATATGAAGTTTTGCATCTCCTGGTGACAATTTACTAATAGAAACATTTATTCAAATAAAACAAAGATTTTTCTTTCTTATTTTTACTATCAAATCATGTTCACATTCTGAATGGATAGTGACTTGGTCTCTGAAGCAAATTGGTAGCAAATGCACACACATGAATCACTCATTATCTTGATTTGTTTTAAAAGCAAGCCAGTAAAAAAAAAATCGTCTTTAAAGTTACCACTTCTTATCATTCTGATCTGCCATTCCCCCAGGATGAGTCTAAGAAAAAATAATTTATCATTGTGACTATTGCTAGATTCAAATATATTAAAAATATTTCAGAAATACATATCCAGTACAGTGGGGCTAAAAGACAACATCAGTTCCTATACAAGAAGTAAACAATAAACATAGATACAGGAAAGCTGATCTCTTGTTTAAAGGATTTAATATCACTGAAAACAAATCATCACCTATCCACATAACTAAGAAGCACATCCTCTGTTTTGAAGAGGTTCGAATTTCTTTGTTAAAGAAACACACGGAATTGCTGCTGTGTGCCTTTAGCCAATAGCTTCCTGCAGAATAAAGGCAGAGGGCATTCCTGACATTCCCGGAGGAAGGCTTCTGGCCGAGCAAGCTGTGGTAGCTCAGCCTGTCCCAGTTATGTGTTGAAGGCTGAGCTGCACCCTCACAGAGGCCGGCTGGGAGCCTGCGTGCTCCGGGATTTCCAGCCATGTATGGACAACACCCCTATGTGAACAAGGTGCTTGCCTCCTCTGAGCATGAACCTGGACTGCAATGCACTGAGGTCTTACATTATAGATTCCCAATATTGTAATTGCATGAATCTGGTACCTAAATTTGGTAGCTACATCACCAAGCCAGAGTAGATATTTTTTCTTTCCTTTGTTGTTTTGGTTTTATTTGTTTGGGTTTTTAATTAATAAAGTGGAAATTATTTAAATAAACTGGAATTTATTCAGAAAATTTAAGCATTATATTTTCTTTCTAAACTCATCATGGATCTTCAAGGCAATTTATTTTCCTCAGCAAAATAGATAAAATAGCTTTACGCCATCATCTCTCATGTCTGTGGAAGGCTATTGCTTTCACTAAGTTTCTGAATAGTCTTAAAGGTATATGTGATTTATGACTTTTTTCAGCTTACAAAACTGAACATTTCCATTCAGAGAGCCACTGGTAAACTTTATTCTGGAGGTGGAAAAATCAAATGTGCATGAAAAGGTCTTTATCAAAAGAGTATTTTTGACAGCCAGTTCTAAATGTGTTTGTCACTCTTTTCTTCAACAGCAGCAACTGTTTCTTTCACTTCTTCCCAACAGTTCTGGCTACTCTGAAAGTGCAGTCATGTTACTCTGAATACAGAAGGAATCAAATAACAAAATCCACCTCCCCTGCTTAACTCTCCTCTCCTTGCCACATCAGACCCAGTATTCTTTGCAGCCGTTGTTTTGTTTATGTATGAGACCTATCTTGTTATTTATGCTCTTTTCTTACCCTGTGTTGCTGGTGTTTGTGCTAGAGCAGCTGCCATTTCCTCTGTCTGCTTCCAGGGGTTTAACTGTTTCCTAGTCTCTTCTGTAACAACTAGTATTTACATTCAATCCAGAGTGTGTGTGTGTGTATGTTTGTGTATATATGTAAATTGCTACTCTTTGTCTGTCTTGTCATGAGATCCTTGAGACTTTGAATTATTTTGCATGTGTAGAATAGGCAGCATCAGTACAAAGGACCATAAGTATAGACTAACATTGAGGGTTACTAGAATGGTTTGCTTCTTAGGGTGATCCCAGTCAAAATGTCAAACAGAGAAAATGTTCAGCATGGACTGAACGTTCTCAAATGGGAAGGCATGCTAGAAATGCTCATTTTTGTGAAAGGCATGTTCTGGCACTATTTGCTTCAAGCCATTGTTTATATTCAGGAGCATCAAGCTGCATTCACATGTTAGCTAATGGAGAATCAGGGGGTTTACACAGCTTGCAAAACTTTTGTAAAATACCTATAAAAATGTATCACTAACATAACTCATTTCCTTCTCTGTGGTCCTTATGCATGGCTTATGAAGGGTGTTCATTACTTTTGATGAGAAACACAGCAGAAATATAATGGTAAGGTATTTTTAAAAGTTGCTTTGAGAATTGCTGGATGATCTTTAAAGTTCCTTCCAAACAAAACCATTATATGATTCTATGAATTAGGTAAAAGTTTCACAGTGAAAGTGCCCAGAAATAATTCAAATACCTTTGATGAAATCTGGCTTTGTAACATCAAGCTTTTTGTTCCTCCAGAAAGTATTTGGGAACTGTAATTTTAATTGAAAGTAAGAAACAGCTGAAATGCAGAGTGGTGTAAGAATAGATTAATTTCTCTTATTACTCTTATTTAATAAATCCCAATTTATTGGCTTTGCCTCTCTGGCCCCCAGCCCTAAATTCTGAGGTAGAGATTGCCTTCTTAATATATGTTTCTTTAGTGCTTAGCGTAATGGGCCCATGGGCCAACATCAGGAGCCCCTAGGAATGCCATCAGTACAAGAAACTAGTATTTTAACTAACTAGGGAGAAGAGAGGCAAATAACACAATACTTTCTTCTTTTATATTTTATTCTCTTTAAGCAACTAGTATTTATTTATAAATTACTGTAATGTCCATCACAAATGGGTATACCAATCTTATACCAAGCCATACCAAAAGAAGGCCCTTTCACTGAAGGCCCTTTTCACTTGTCTAATCTGGACAGTGTGTATATCTAAGAAAGAGAGAGTGAAAACAGGATAAAAATAAACCCCTTGGATTAACGTTGTAATCATAGCACATCCCTTGCTTATTTTTGTCTGTATGTATTTCTGCTAAATGGAGATGAGCAAGTCCAACCAGGGATTAAATGAAACCCAGTAGAACATCCTGCAATTGCTTTTGAAACACATAGTGTTCTAAAAACTTGAGGCTTCCTTGTTGGAACATGTTAGGAATTATCCCAAATCAGCTAATGTCCTAATTACTGTATTTTTCATTAAAATGTCTCAGGTAAGATTGAAACGAAAAATGTTAGTTTGCTCTGTCAAATGTTCTCTGAAGCCAGAAACTTTGTTATTTAAGCAATAAAATAACATTTCATCAGAACATCTTGTTTCATCAAATCCAAGCTTTTCCAGGAGATCAACAGTTTCAACATCAATCATTTTTGTGATAACTTTGTCATAAGGAAAAAGGCCAGCAGTGCTGCCTTTCATCCCATTATGTCCAGTATAACTGCTATGCTGTTTGTAATCTGTTACCATGGTTTGCATGTTTCTACATTGCTGTTTAGCTAATGTATGCATTTCCTGTATGTATTTTCCGCTTCAGGCAGAGGAGTTTCTCTGAATCTCTAACATATTCTGATTTGTCTAAACCCTCCTTGTACCTTTGCTTGATGGGCATTCCTGTGGATATTCCACAGCTACAGTGTCAAAGAGAAGGCACAGTCTTAAATTAGTGTTTGTATTTCAGCAAACTTTAGGCAACAGGAGCATAAGGGTTCCCCCTGTACAAGGTTAAAAAAAAAACCCAACAGATGAGAAAGCACTCCTAGAACAGAGGACCATCCCTGTAAGCAGCAGACTGTAGCTTCCAACCAGGATTTCAGCTACTGACCTCCAAGCAGGCTGTTGAGACCAGATCAGTTGAGACTACCCAGTTAACCTAGTCAGGATGAAAGCAGAAATTTAATTTGAAGATAGAGCCTCAGAAAGGAAGGAGAATTAAAATACAGGAGTTCTTAGAAAACCACCAACTGTAAAATGCTTAGTCCAGGTGAGCACACACAAGGATTGAACAAGCATCCTAAAGGCAGTGACAGAATAAAGCAAATTCAGATTTCCTAGACTAGAAGGTCTCTAAAGGATAGAATTTGAGTCAAACTCTGTCTTCTATTTGTATGACAAAGAAGGGAGCGCACAAGTAACATCAAATGTTCATGGGAAATTGTATTTGTGACTACAACAATGAAAAGTTAATCTCTCGTCAAACAGGTCAAGGACAGAGCCTTCCTAATGAAAAGTAGTGTGGGACAAGACAGAACCAAAAGGAATTCAAGAAATGTGACTGACATGATTTTAATTCTGATTGCAAAATTCTGAGGTGTGACTGAGGATCAAAACCAGCCCATTCCACAACCTTGAGGCTGTGAGGCAATTGAAAAAATGTTCACACCACATCAAGAAAGTCCAAGATGGAACTAGTACTATTTCTTCAGAGAGCTCGGAAGCCCACCTTCTTTATTATATACTTTTAAACTGCAAACCATACTTCTTTTCGACAAGCTCATGCCAGAAGTATCCAATTGCAAATGTGAAATGGGAGTGAAGGAACAGTGTTTTGGTTAGAGATTAAGAAGTTACAATAAAATTTATTCTTTGTTCACATTTGTTAATATTGTCATGGAAAAAAAGCAGCAGCACCATTTACTTTTACTTATGGTGCCATACTGAGATTTGTGAGTAATAAGAAAACTACAACAACCCCACATTTTTTTTAATTGTACAAGTTCTTTGAATTTTACCCCACCTGTTTATTCTCTTCAAAATACCTGCCCAGAATACATGTTATTTTCTTCAACTAGTCTTTCAGGAGTTAGGTGACCAGCTATACAACTGTCCTGGTTTCAGCTGGAATCAAATGGATTTTCTCCCTAGTAGCTGGTACAGTGCTGTGTTTTGGATTTAGGATGAGAATAACCTTGATAATACACTGATGATTTTAGTTATTGCTAGGTAGTGTTTGTACTGAGTCAAGGACTCTTCACCTTCTCATACTGCCCTGCCAGTGGAGGCTGGAGTGCATAAGAAGCTGGGACAGGACACAGCCAGGAGAGCTGACCCCAATGAGCCAAAGGTGTATTCCATACCATATGATGTCATGCCCAGCATATAAACGAGGGGGAGTTGGCTGGGGGAGGGTGTAGAGAGCAAGCAGCTATGCCGTGCTTAGTTGCCAGATTGGGCTAAACTGTGACAACAGAGAAGATGACTACTGAGCTATCAGAGAAAAAAACCCCAACAGTAGATCAGTAATTCTCCCAGATAATTAGCCAGGCAAATACTGAAAAATGTCAAAACCATTAGAAGATCAGCTTGTAAGTGATTTGCTAAACAGCAGGGGAGAGTAATTCACAATAAACACTGATGTCTTCTTTTCTGACATCAGCATCACCCCTCTGCTGAGCTCTTATATGTGTTCAGGACTTTGTGAAGGGTGGCAGAAAGAAAGAAGAGAGATCTTGGTACGGTTTTAATGCAATTTCTTTTGTTTATAGCATACACCATATGAGGAAGAAAGCAAAAGATCTGCTGCTTGCCAGTTTTCCTTTGCAGAGTGGCCCTAAAGAAAGTATTGTAATTCCCTCCTGCTGAGTGTGCTCGTGCAGTCAGAGAAGCGGCCTGGGTGATTTCATTGGAGCTGTGAAGGCTGATGATGTAAAGTATGCAAAAATGACAATAGCAAAAGATGAAATTTTATGCACTAAAATATGAAAGAATTCCTGTTTTGTTCTTATGGCAATGAAGGTGCAGCTATATAAAACTGGAATATCTTCATAGTTTTCTTCTGCTCGTGTTTTCTTTTGGAGTAACAAGTGAATAAGTAACAGGCAGAATTGATGACTGGCAAGCAAAGAGTTAACACTCTAAACAAACATGGTAATACTTCATCTCTATTTGTGGCCTTAATCAGTAATAAAGGACCAATAAACTGGGCATGCAAAAACAGTTATTGTGCTTTTCCAGTATGTCCTTTTCTGTAGCAACTCTGACAAAGCATCAAGGAAGACAAGCGATGAGCTTATAGGTCAGGGCTCTCCAGCAGACTGAAAAATTAAAACAGTCCTGGAAGAAGAGGACATGAGAGATTTTAAATAAATAAAAGACTGTTGTGAAATGTTTTACCATCATATTCATGGTTACCCTATATCCTCCATAAGAGCAGTTTGCCCACAGAACAGTATGATGTTACTGGTGCAGACTACCTTTGGCAGTGGATAGCTTTCTCACCATCCCCCATGGCATTCTACAGGAAAGCTGACAATAGGTAACATGCTGATGAGAAGATCTTCCAGGGGGTGCTGGGGGTGAATAATTAAAAGTTCCTGCAGGAGGCATCTTCCAATAATGAAATCCATAGAGCGGAAATCCTCTTTAGTGGTGAGAGGAAACTTCAAAGATACCTCCCTTAAAAAGTGTCAATCATTTCACAGAATCTGCTTCATAGACCTAGATAATTCTTGCTGTAAGTACTGAAGATGACCAAAAAGTCTTATACACACCTGATGTTGCCTGTTCCTCTAAAGGTACTATTTTTAATTTTTATCTCTATCCATTATCCATCTGCAGGAATTCATTGCTATACTTTTTTTCTGTCTTGTCTGTGGCTGTGTACAAATTTGTTAAGAAACATAGCTGCATGTGATTAGGCATCTGTCTAGGCTGCAGTGTCTCCAGTGTCTGAGCCAGGCACACAAATAATCTCATGGTAGGTAATTATTTTGTACTAATACCAGCCATTTTTACAGAGCAAGATGAAAATATTCTTGTCAGATGAGAGCTATCTTCTTAGTAGGATTCTGGGGGAAGAAAAAAAAAGCACACCTCTTTTCCTCTTTTTCAAGAATTGCAAGACAGACAGAAGTACTGTAGTGCTGCTCAGAGAGCAAAATCTGCAGCAGTAAAACCTTGGCATGCATGGCTGAAACTAGAACTGTATCTTGTAAGTAGATTTATCCCTGAAGTTGATGCAACTGTCATTAAAAAAAAATCCTTAGGTCATATGAAACTCTTTATATTCAATTTTGGAAAGATAAAATCAGGTAATTTGAAAAAAAAAAAGAAAAAATATTTTGAATAAGCATGACTGCAGTCTTAAATCAGTCTATGCTGCAATTTGAGCCATCATAGGGTAACTCATGGCTTGTGTAAAATAAATTTGACTCCAAACTCATGACAAATTCAGAGTTACTACTAAATTTTTAAACAGGTCTGAACACAAAATATTTAGACCTAGAAAAAAGTTTCATTCTCTCACTGATCTTTACAAGTTTGGGGGGTTTTTAGTGATATGCATGTAGATTGGTGCATAGTTAGCATAGTTTGTCAAAGAAATAAAATCCCCTGATTTTAAATAATTAAGATAATAGATTTTAAACAATTATGATCAGATATTTTCCTTATAAGTATATAAGAAAGGTCTTTCTGTTTCAGAAACATCACAAATTCTTATGCAGGTCATATTAAAGTAGAAAAAACATGTCTATGCACATCAGTTCTATTCCTCAAACCATCATCTTCTGCAGCTTACTTTGTCTATCTGTTGAACCATATATGTTAAAGTGCCAAACAGTGGATAGTATCTGTGTGAATAGAGGAGGTATCTCCTTGTATGTGCAATGACATTTACATTCTGTGATGAAATGTGGAGAGCCAGGGATAATACATCAAAAAGACAGGTCAAGAAGACTAGAGAGCCCTAAAATCTAGTATCAAAGGCACATGAAGGCCCAATGCCTGGCAGCCAAAGTAAGGTTCAACTTGAAAATAGGGTAGAAGCTTATAAGAGCAAGCACAACTGGCCATAGCTCTGCTAAACATCAGCTGGAGTCTTCTATGCAAGATGTCCTGCCCTCATGAAAGTCAACTCATGTAAGTCAACTGCATGTTTTGGGGTTTGATGCAGAAATGGCTGGGTGAAACTGTATGGCCTGAGTTATGCAGGAGGTCAGACATGCTGTCCAGAACAGACTCTTCCGGAATGGAAACTTATAAAAATACTAACAGAAATATGTAAGCCAGTGAGTGTATCAAGCATTTATTTAGGACTTGAGTTCAACACCTCAGATGTAATGTACTTTTCCCCCTCAGATTCCTAGAGCCATTTATATCAGGCCAGCTTCTCATGACTACTTATATTTATAGTTTGTCTGTCTGGTTGCCACTGGTCATATTTTTAGGCTTTGCTTTGCATTTTAAATCCCTTGAGTCATTTCATATTCATGTTTACCACTCTTTTCCTTATTTTATGAGATTTTTTTCCATGAACCTGAAATTAGAAACATCCTTTCTTCCTCTCCACTGAAAAGTCACAACCACAAGTAATCCATCACAGCTCAAATTTGTCCCTTAAAATTTTCTCTGATTCCTGACAGAAGAGGCATTTCAAAACAAGAAGTTCAAGTTCCATTTCTTTCTATTTCTCAAGAGAGATAAAAAGCACTTGCCTTTCTTCCAAATATTTAATCTCCATTATTTTTTTCAAATTTTGCATAGAAAACAAATTAAATGAATTGGTCTTTTCAGCCCTTGGCTTCTCAAGCACTTGCAGTTCCTTTTCATTTTTTGAGTGGATTTTAAGCTGAAGTGGAGAGAGCTGACAGGGAACAGGGTATGCAGTTGTTGTGTCCATCATCTCTCCGTGGTGCATAGTTCACCTGTTTCAAGCTTCAAAAACTTACCACTTCCCTTTGTTCCTTAAAAATAGAGAAATAACCATGCACAGAGTGGAAGACTATCAAACAGCATGTTCAGAAACACTGTGTAGCAGCCTTTTTTTTTAAAGAGCTCAGCACAATCATCTCTGTCTTGTACTACAGACTCAACGTGATGATACCAGGGACACAGCTAATGTCATCCTGCATTTTACTTTGAATTGTAAGAATCTCAGACCTGACTGAAATTTGTCATATAAAACATCACTATCCCAACATGTAATAAACCCTTTTCCTACAGCCTTCTGCAGATAGGAAAAATCTAGCAGTGTCAGGCTATTACATACATTTATGATACCTGGGCAACTCTAGGGTCCTGTACCGGGGACCTCTGCAAGGCAGATGTGCCTCCAGCTCCCTGAGACTCCTGCTGTGGCACTCACATCCAGGATGGTGAGTACATGAGTAAGGTTTACAGTTGACTCTTTTTTTTTTCACATCTTCACATTTAGTTATTGGTTTAAAAGATGACAAAATGCAGACAGAAAAACAATGTGATGTGTGGTAGCTGGCACTAGAGATTTTTACCAAATGTTTGGGATGATCCCATTTCTCACAGATGGTGCTGCCAAGAGACAGCCTACTTTTCTTTCAGAAAATAGGGATTGTTAGCAATAATTTTCTGCCTAAAGTATTACCCCAGTCCAAATCCTAACCCTACTGTAAAACTAGAAAGTTTTATTTAAAGATAATTATTACAAGTGGTAGAAGAAAGCAAAGAGGCCCAACAGGTGGAGGTGAAAGGATTAATCTGACAGCAACAGATACCTGCAAAACTACATTACAAAAGACCTTGAAGGTGTGGAAGGGAGGACAGAGCAGGCTTCTTCTCAAGCAGAAATCCATTGGTGTTGCCTTCAGCTACAATGTTGGGAAAATTGAAAGCTGTATGTGTTCAAGATCAAAGACTGACGTTTTAGAAAGGAGGAAATATAATTAGCAAAATATTGTGTCATGCCTATTATGTTGGGGTTTTGTCATTGTTCTTTAATATTCTCTCTTTTTTCACTCGAACGAACGTGGTGGGTTTTACCTTTATTCTTCCTACCTTTATTCTACCTTTATTCTTCTGACTTCTACTCAGTGCATTAGTAAACAAGGAATGTAAATATCTGTGTATATCTGGAGGAGAAGTCCTCTGAAACTACTGAACAGAGCTGCTGACACTGAAATCCATATAGGGCACTGTACAAGTCCTGGCATTAGGAAGAGTAGCGAGGGAGATATTCAGTGGAGCCTACTTTGAGTGGGTAGAAAGGAGAAAGCAGGTTTTCTCCTGACTGAATAACTGCTTGTGATCATTCCTAGGAAAGTCAGAAATCAGAACAGCATGACCTGTTGATCTTAACTACAAAAGCTAATTAAGAGCCTCCTGATGCTGCCAAAGTTATGAGGTCAAATAATTTGTTTTAAAGACACTTTCTCTCTCTTTCTTTGTAACTGAATAACTCCAAGGTGGTGTAGAGCATACACCTTCTAGAGAAATATGAAATCCTGAATCTTGTTTGTCATAACCATACCTGATATAATCAATGGTAGCAGAGATGAACTTGAGTTAGAAACCCCAGTCAAACCTCCTTAAAATTTAGTATGTGTTTGGGAGTGAAGGTTTGGGTTGGACTTCTCCCTCATGGGCAGACAAAATATACTAATTCTAGGTCTAATTCCTTGGGTTTGGTTTTTTTTTTTTGTTTGTGGTTTTGGTGGGGTTTTTTTGTTTTGGTTGTTATGATAGTCATGGCTACTGCTGCAAAATTAGGCCATTAAAAAAAAAAAAAAGGCAAGCAGCCTAATCCAAATGGTTCCCATTTGGGCTAAACTCCTTGAGTTCAGCGTACACAGAGAGGTACCTATTTAGGACATGTGTTTTATACTTGTTTCTGCCCTTGACTAGTTTTGGATGGTACAGCTAGTTGACAGATTAAATTTCCTTCTTAGGGAAAAAGGCTGATATTTTCAAAACTATTTTCATCCCAAATTGGCATTTTCAGAGACCAACATGTTTAGAAAAAAATCATACAGAAATGTCAAAATATTTTTTTTAAAATCAGACCCAAATAGTCAACATTTCCCAACCTGTTTTAAGCTTGCTTCCACATGAGCTGGTGTGTGCTTTTAGTCCAAAGTCACGTTGCTTTCCTAGGGAGTAGCAAGTGCATTATGCTTACATTTACACCTATAGACTACAGTCAATATTTCAACAGATTTTGAGCCGATAGAAAGCTGTTCAGAAACTAGAATCAGTATGGGAAACTTGCACTCATGCAGTGCAACATATTGCTAAATATGCTAAGGAATAGCCAAGTTGAATACCCTAGTCCAGCACTGATAGATGTTCACAATGTGAAGACAGTATTGAATTGAAAAAGCAACCAAGCCATATTATCATGGCACAGAGCCCACATATCCTTCACTCCACTTCTCAGCCAAACAGTGTAAAAATTCCCTATATGTTCATCTATTGCTGAACAGCTTCTATGGTGCTCAAGACAAAATCACAATTAAAAAGTTAGCAGCTGGTGGTCATCCTCATCATAGACTTACTAATACAAGTTGTTCCAGAACTTGCAGAACTGAGGAGTGGGAATGGAATGGTCTCTGAGAATCTGCAGAAATGAGAGGTAGTATTTAGAGAGGAAAAAAGCAAAAAATATTCAGATCTGTCCTCCAGAATAATTGGTGGTATTTTCTACAGGTTTCACACATGTTCTTTAGTCTGAGCTGTGCTTTGAGGTATGTCAGCTCTTACATCTTGAATAAAGCATGAATAATGTTTCTTTCTTGCTGACTTCCCCACATTTTAAAAAATATTGTGAAAGTACAGTATTCTCATAAGACCATTTTAATGAGAGAAAAGTCTAGCTATGTTGTCTTGCAGACTTTATTAAATTGTGCTTAGAATCCATTCACTTTGTTGACTCAAATTATGGAAGCAGTTCTTGTTGTAGGCTTGTTTATATGTCCCAGAGCATTCATAACTCACTGAGTTCAATCATCTACAAGTGTTTAATTACAGACTGTCCGTATCATGTAAAAAAATGTTTGCCAGCAGTCTTTTGGCAGAGTAAGGAATGAACTTTCTAGAGAAGAAATGAGTTGCTCATGACTGGCAGCAGCAGAAATGGGGAAAAGAACTTCCCCAGAGTTCATTAAAGATTCAAGTTGCTGGATCCTAACATTATTTGGTGTCATATAAATTTTGCTGGAATTGTGCTAAATTTTATATTGAAATGAATTTTTCTTCTCCATTTCTTCAACTGCAAATGTATGTACATTTAAGAATAGCCATACCGAAGTCAGGCTTCACATTACATTTCACAGGCTCAAAACATATGAATGTCCTGTATTATTTAATACTTTAACTGTCTATTTTGACTATTTGAACTGTCTAGATAATGGAGGTTTCTTTACCTCCATATTTCTAAACTAATTTTTTTTCATTGTAGATATCTATGAAAAATGTTACCTTGCTTTTAAGTGCTGAATATATCTAATGGACTGCTTTTAAAGCTAAATCTGAAGATTTGGGTTGAAAACATCTGGTTGTTTTTTGTTTACTTTGTTTTGATTTGTTTGGTTTTTTTTTTTAAAGTTTGGAAATGCAATTACCTTACCTCCCTTCTCTGATTTTGGTTGGAGATTCATGGCTGCAGCTGTTGTGCAAATCAAAGTCTCCACTGAATGTCCATTTCTGAAGCACAATTTCTGCTACTTGTAACCTCTGAAGTTCTAGATTCTGTATCAGGACAGCACAGTATAGCACAGCCTCAAGTTCCTCTACCTGAGGAAGGAACGCAGTCTCTTCACTGAAGTGAAGGAATCCTTTGTCATCCTTTGTTGGCAGTCATTAAATACACCAAAATATATTAGGACTTATTTGGAGAGGGATGTTGTCTTACCTCTGTCCAGAAGACAAAATACAGAATTGAAACAAGCAAGACTTAAAAAAACCCATTAAGTTATTTCAGTGTTTAGTGTCTGAGGACTATCTGAGCAAGTTTTTCATACTACAAATGGCAGTTTTATTGGAAAGGTGAAGAGAAAGGTTTCCCAAAGCTACAAAGGCAAGGGCAGTAAGTCTGAATTGTAGGACAAAATGCTGTTTTCACCATCTCTCTATTTCAGCATATGCCAACATGGAATTTGTGTGTCCTTCCCCTGTGTATTTTGGGCTCTCAGATCCTGCTCCTCATCAACTATGCAAGGGGCCATGTCACACCTGTGAGCAGAGCCAGCAGGGAGGCCAAATGCCTAGGAGGTCCAGAAGCAGCAGGAATTTGGTGGTAAAGCACTGCTTTACTGCTGTGGGGATGCTTTGAGGGAAAGGGGCAGCCCACCTTCCCCCTCTACCCTCCTCTGCAGCTGGGTGCCCACAGTGTGCTCAGCTGGACCAAAATCCTTGGCAGCGATCAGCCATAGAGCTACGGGTGGTGTGTGCTGGGGGCGTGCCTTGGATGAGGGAGCCAGCTTCTTGTCTGTGTCCCCTGGCAGAAATGCAGGAAAGTTGTCCTTAAAAAGAAGTGAGTTATGCAGTTTCACACCTTAGACCTCAGCTGAGAGGGTGGAAATGGCCTTTTCAGGCTCTCAGCAGCCAATCAGTTAGAAGGCCAAGGGTCACTTACAAGAGAGGCCGAGGGTGAGTTATTCCCCTCTGACAGCTCCTGTTGCAGGCTCAATCTGCTTGTCCTCTGAGGTACTTGAGTCCCTGCAGTGTGAGCTCATTTGTTGTCATTTCCACTTCTGGTTTAAAAAAAAGGGTCATAAGAAGAGATCAGTAAATCTGCAGTATTTATAAAGCACAGCCTCTAACATAACAAACATGTTGCTGTTATCATATCCAGGAAAACAGCAGAAGACAGCATAACTTCAAAATACCACCCAGAAGCTCTTGTTTGGAAAGGACAACTTATAGCATCAAAGCCTAAATATATTTGCCAAACCATACTTTATTTTAACTTACTGCCAAGACACCAGATTTATCCCCTTAACAGCAATGATCCACCAAGCAACACGTTGACTGCTACAGCAAACTGTACATGGGTTTATTTCGTGGAGGCCAGGATGACAGAAAGAGCCCCACACATATTAATACTTGGTGAGAAGGGTGTGTGTGGGTTCCATATGAAATTAGCCTGGAGCTAGTTTGTTAGTAAATAAGACTCCTAGGAAGAATCCATCAGAATCAGTATCATGGCTAGATGTCAAGTCTAAGGAAAAATATTTATGAAAATTTCAAATGTTTATATGAATAGTTTCAGACCAAAAGTGAATGTGAAATAAATGTCTTAATAGAAACTGGATTTAGGAAGAGTAAAATTACAACACAAGGTATACCATACACAAGAAAGCAAAGGGAATGCTTTGGTTTCTACCTTACTTTTTCAGGCTTTCCTTATCTACAGTCATTTATATGTCAGTGTATGTGGAGCAACTTCCTCCTGTATCCACAGTAAGGGAAAGGGAGGAAGGAGTTGTGACTCCCTCTTCCCTTGCCATTCCCCTTTGCATACTGAGCCAGACAGAAAACAAAGTTACTTCTTCATCTGACATAGCCCGATTCACATCCAAAAGCCCTTCAATGGTGCATTCTATGCACTAAAATGGAGCTCTCCAAGCTGCAGCCTGGCCCATCAAACTTCTGAGACAGAGTGCATCCCAGTCAGGGCTTGTGGTAACTGTAATCACAGTATCAACTGACATTCTGACTATGTGCATGGGAATGTGTATATGTAGCTCCAGAGGGAAAATTCTGAAGGCTGCGATGTACCTGATATACCTTATGATGTTTGTGTATGGTGAACATGTGCATTGTGTTATATTTCTCACAGTGATTGCCAGGAACTCTTTCGGTAAGATGGAGGGACAAGTAGTGGAGTCAGTTTACTTTTGTAACATTGGTTTTGTTTTCTTTCTTCCCAGAAATGCATTTCATACTCTGTATGAATCTTTCAGTACTAGTCTTTGGGCTCCTGAAAAAAAAAAAAAAAGTGGATGTCATAGCCAGCTGGAATGGAAAAAGCTGATAAGGAGTTTAAACCAAAAAATAACCAAAAAAACCCCACCATAAGCTGTATGAAAACTAGATACTGCAAATACAAATATTACATTACAAATATATGTAACCAAATACACCAAATGTGTGAGCTCAGGGAATCAGACTTCTGTAGGTATAGTTCAAAATGTTGATGCCTATTACTGACTTTAATATGGGAGCAAAATACTCTGTGTAGAAAACTCAGGACATTTGTGTCCCCTTTATTTATACAGTCTGTACATGCTCACAATATGGTTATGGCTGGCCATGTCTTTCAGTTTGAGCAGTTCCACCTGCATCATTATACTTACATGACTGTCCAGTCACAAAGAGAGGCCATTAAAGACAGAATCACAGAATCATTATGGTTGGAAAGGACCCTCAAGATCATCTAGTCCAACCAATAGCCCTACACTACTTTTATCCCTAAATCATCCCTTGAAGAACCACATCAATCCTCTTCTTAAAAACCTCCAGGGATGGTGACTCCACCACCTCCCTGGGCAGCCTATTCCAATATCTCACCACTCTTTCAGTAAAGAAATTCTTCCTAATATCTAATCTAAACCTACCCTGGCACAACTTAAGCCCATTCTCTCTAGTCCTGTCACTAGTCACAAGGGAGAAGAGGCCAACACCTGCCTCCCTAGAATGACCTTTCAAGTAGCTGAAGAGAGCGATAAGGTCTCCCCTCAGCCTCCTCTTCTCCAGGCTAAACAACCCCAGCTCCCTAAGCCTCTCCTCATAAGGCCTGTTCTCCAGACCCCTGATCAGCCTAGTTGCCCTTCTCTGCACCCTTTCCAGTACCTCAATGTCCTTCCTATATTGCAGTGCCCAAAACTGCACACAATACTTAAGGTGTGGCCTCACCAGTGCTGAGTACAGTGGCAAGATCACCTCCCTGCTCCTGCTGGTCACACTATTCCTGATACAAGCCAGGATGCCATTGGCCTTCTTAGCCACCTGGGCACACTGCTGGACTTAAATGGATGGGTTCCACCAGCATGGAATAACAATTCTTAGTGCAGCATGTAAAATTACTTGATACTATACAGCATAATATTGATCAACTTCCTGAAAACCTTAGCAATGAAGAGGTTTGAAAGAAATGGAATGTCCTGCAGTTCATAAACAACACACGCTGAATAAACTGCTTCTAACTGCATCAGAAACTTTTGCTCATAGATTTATCCTTTACTTCTAGAACTAAAAGTGCTAAAAAGTGGCATGACTAAAAAGGCAATGAAGCAATAAAAATTCCAGTTTGACTCTGGGGACAGCTTCAGAGACATTGTGGTCAGAATTTTCTCCATTATTTGCAAGTTGCCAAAGAAGAATGTTCTTTATTCTGGATTAGCTTTGGGAAATTTATTAAAATTGTTAATTGCATTCAAAAATATTCTTATGTTTTGAAACCTGGTCTGCAGGAAGTTTATCTAGCCCTTCATTAAGGTCTCTCAGTGTGTCTGAATCTTGTATATTAGCAAGGTGTTTTGCTTGTTTCTGCCCAATAAAAATACATGGAATAATGCCATTTTGGTAATAAATGGAGGAGAAGGGAAGGCAAGGGACACAAATTATGAGCTGCTTTGGTCTTCATACTCAGGAAGTACTTACCAACTTCCATTGCCTCATCCCATCTCTCCCATTAGAAAGCCTTTATAAATTACAGGAATAAGTGGCCTTTAGCAAATAACTTCACAACAGAGAGCAACCAAGTGACACTGAAGCAGAAAGGCAGAATAGGAAACTCCCTTCTGCTATTGCAGATAGTTCTGAGCTGCTAGCATTTTTTCCTTTTGGATCAGGATGAAAGACAAAAATCTTAAGAATTTCCACAAATTCAAAGTCTGACAAATGTGTGAGCTGAGTGCAGATGAAGCATTTAATGTCAATAATTTTGTAATTCTTTGTTACAATGCTGATCTATCTTTAATAATTTTATTTTGTTTATAATTTTATAAATTTGCTAAGATTCAAAGATTTTACTCTTGTTAAAGCTCCAATTTAAAGGAAACAAAATCTTTCTAATTCAAGAAGTTGAAAGAACTATTTTTAGTCTTTCTTATAAAAAATAATAATTAAGGAGCAATGGGAAATTGAGCTTTTTCTTATCACAGAGTCACACAGAATGTAAGGAGTTGGAGGGGACCTTGAAAGATCATCTAGTCCAACCCCCCCTGCCAGAACAGGATTCCCTAGACCAAGTCACACAGAAATGCCTCCAGATGAGTTTTGAGTATCTCCATAGAAGGAGACTCCACAACCTCTCTCTCTGGGCAGTCTGTTCCAGTGCTCTGTCACCCTCACTGGGAAAAAATTTCTTCGTGTATTCACACAGAACCTCCTATGCTGCAGCTTAAGCCACTGCCCCTTGTCTTGTCACTGGGCTTCACTGAGAAGAGCCTGACCCCATCCTCCTGACACTCACCCTTCACATATTTAACAGCATAAATGAGGTCACCCCTTAGTCTCCTCTTCTCCAAGCTAAAGAGACCCTGCTCCCTCAGCTTTTCCTCATAAGGAAGATGTTCCACCCCCGTAGTCATAACTCATATCTGTAACAAATGCTATGTGTGTTAGTTTGGTGGCTTTTCAGTGGCTAACTTTTTTCCTATTTGGTTGACTGCAGTGACATTTGTATTAGACCTAGTAATATGGTTCTCTTAACTGTGCCAATACCAGAAGGCAGCTTCACTCGTATGCAGATAAGTCAATGGAAAGTCAAGGAGAAATATTTGTGTTTTTTAGACAAGAAGAGTGGAGCTGATCACAAATGGAGTGTATCCTTTGGCAATAAAAATTTTCCTTTGCAGTCAAGTCCGTGATTAATCCAAAGGCACTGCTTTGTTCCTCCACCTGTCTCTGTGAGTCAGCAATGGTTTCCTCTTGCTTTCCTTCCAAGTCGGATGCCAATGCCTTGTCTGGGCTGCAGAGGCACAGGTGTTGTACCCATGTTTGTGAATTGTTTAGCTTTTGCAATCTTGGCAGCCAGTCTGAGCTCTGGCAAGCTTTTCATTAAACGTAAAAAGGGGGAAGGCAAAATCCACTTTTCGTGCTGCTTATAGGTTGTTTACTCTAAAAATCAAGAGTCTGATGTTAACTCATCAGAACCATTTGTAATTTGTTTAGAACTGTGACTAACAAAAGTTCTAACTTGTTCGTTAACAGAAGTACTGAAATACTTTAATTTCATGGGATTCCAAAAGTCAGATACGAGATATGCACATTTGGGCCAAATCTTCACATTCTGTAAATGCAACTTCAGTGAGTTCAAGTATAACCAGTAGGTAATTTTATACCTGTGATGTGTGCTGCTGTAACAGACACTGCTCTCATTTACCATATACATTTTTGCTTATCTTATAGCTGCATTTTGCATTCATTTCTCTCTACTTTGATACGTATTTAGTGGCTTTTACCAAATGTTCTTCTAGAGCCAACATGAGTAGGAACGACATGAAATAAGAGGTGCCACCTGTACAAGTGTCATGCCAGCCCAGGCAGTGCACTTCCCACCTAATCACAGTGGGAAAGAATCTGTGTGACTCAGAGGTAAGGAAAGGAAAATAAATATCAGACCTCTGGACCAAGTGGTCAGCTTGCCAGGGAGGAGGGCTACTGGAGCCAGTGAACTCTCCATTGCCTTATTCAATGGATGAAGATCTGTGAGTATCTCTGTTTATCATTGGTTTGGTGATAACAACTGATGCAGACACTTTGAGTAGCCAGTAAACGTGTTGGTAAACAAGTCAACCCCCAAACACATAAGAGTATGCGTGTCCAGTGTGTGCATGCAGAGACTTCAAACTGACTCCTCTCATGCCATACTGATGAGCAACATGTTCTGCTTATTCCTTTCCCATGCAGGCATAGCATAGCTGATTTGTGTACTCAGCACTAAAACCTACAGTCTTCCCAGGACCCATCAGGTCAGATTGCCAGTAACATTGCTCCTTTGATGGTTTTCATCCTGCTTTCAGTTGACGTGGCAGCGCGTGAATACATTTGACCAAAAGCTTGATATAAAAGTCATTTGTCTAAACACCAGCTATTTATGTTTGATGGCCCGAACAATTATTAATCCTGATTGGAAATATAAGTCATTGTGTCTACAGTGTCCTGTCACAGTGTCCCTGTTAGCTCCCCTGAGGCCAAATTCTCTGACAAAGCACACAGTGTCCAGGTCTTTCTGCCCACAGTACTATGCCCAAGCTGAAATCCCAGGGAGGAAAACTTTTTTTGTATGCTCACCAGTGTGGATTATCCCCAGGGATTTTCCTGGTCTGCCAGTGTATATCCAATAAAATGGGAGGCAGGCCCTGCACCTCTGTGCACAATGATTTCCATGCTCTCACACGCTGTGCCATGGCACATGCACACCTCATCCTCAGTGGGCACGATATGCATCATTCCCACCAGGGTCTGAGGTCTCACACTAGCCCTACATCTGGGGAACTGGAGAGATGATCTATAGATCTGCAAGGTAGATTGAAACAGGGTGTTTCTCCATTCCCTATTGCACTTACTGAAATAATTATCAAGAACACTCTACTAGGGGATTGAAATATTGACAGAAATATTGATTTTGCATGCACAATCTTGTAGAAGAATCTTCAGCTTGAGAACATCATTGTATCTTCATTTTGACTTCAGTCGGGTATTCCATTTTCCATCAGATGACAATATTCCCCTATGTGCAGAAATAGCAAGACCTTTTTTGCTTTCTTTAAAGGCTGAATGAATTAGGAACCCACTGCAAAACTATAAATAATAATCTAGTGCTAGCAGCTAGAATTCTTGGATCTTAATCCAAAAGGGACCATAATAACCATTTAGTCACACCTCCTGCCTGAAAATGGGCACAGACTGAATGAAGGAGCATTGTACCTCTGGATATATATTTCTATAGTCCCTATTTCAGTGACACAGAATTAAGAACATGGGAGGTTAGTTGCAGAGGAGAAGCCAAATGTGTTATCACTTGATATTCTTGCATCTCATACGCTCAATACAAGGGTACAATCTGCTATAAAGAAGAGAGTCTGGAGAACCCAGAAAGCACTTTAGTCAAAGAGTAAGCTAAGTTTCCTTAAAGTCTGAATGAAAATGTCTACAGACTTTTAGTTGGTTTTTTTTTCATGTACATCAAACACTCATTTTTTAATTCTATTTACATTTTCTCCAAACAAAACTAGAACAATTGAGTAAATTCCTATAAGGTAATAATGAATCAATCAGAAACTCCATAAAAATTTTTTTTTAATTCCAATTTTTTTTTTCAGGGAATGTGAAAAAAGTGGTAAAATATTCTATCCAGAAGCCTACACTGTGTAAATGATTGTTATTAGATAAAACTGCAAACTAAATAAACCCGGATAATTTTAAGCTGAATTTATAGTGAGGTAGAAAGTTGGTTTGACTTAGGGGGTTTTGTGTTTTGGTTTTTTGTGTGTGTGTAGGGGGTGATGTTTGCCTTTTTTAAGTATGAAACAGAATATTCTGCTTGGTAAACTGATTCAGTGATGGAGTTTCTCCTGACAGTAATTCGTCAGTGAAAGGAGTAATGAGAACATAATAGCTAATCCCTCAAAAGTTCAGCTGGATTAAAAGCAATTTGAATTCTTTTTCTGAACCAAAAATATATTTGCAGATGGTCTTTATTAGAAATACTGGTGGCAAGGATTATTTCATAGCTCTAATTGTGTGTCTAGCCAATATCCCTTAGGCCTTAATATTTTCAGGATCAGAGATGAACATTCTTTCTGTAGTTATTTGCCTGCATTAAAGACATATACTTACCATACACACACATAGATACAATATACATATATATCTACACATACACATACTATTTCTTTAATGCAAGCAAGTAACTATATAATAAAACTTTCATATGTTTATATTACAAGAAAAAGTGTAAGATACATTTGTTGCTGAGAAACGTACTGGTTCAGACTAATTTTTCTTTTTTTTGAATCTGTAACTTAGAAAGTTAAGAACTTATTTTATGTTGTATTGATGTATATATAGGTATATAATGTAAATTATACATTACTATTGCAAAAACAATTTCCTGCTGTAGATAAAATGAATGTACCGTGGAGAACATACCAGCATCCATGTCACCCCACTGCCTTCACTTAGCTACAGTACCACACACAGGCAGGTAGTTTGATATATAGTTATCCAACCTGCATATATTATCTGATTGGCATGTTCACTTGCTCCTTGACTGCCATAAATGAATGGCTGTGCAGGTGCCATTAGCACATGCATCTTTTTCTGAATGCACTATTGTAGGAGTAGCTGAAAAGCTGTTTGTACTACATAGTCAGAAAGTTGGCAGCAGTGCTGGGTGAAAAATGGCAAGTATGTTTCAAGAAAAATTCAAAAAACTTCATGTTTACTCTACATTTTTTAACATTTCAGTGAGAAATTCAAAAGGCTTGAAGGTATTGCAAACAAATACTTTTCAGGTTTTCATTTAGCAACTATTACATTTTCTTCTTGCTGTCTTCCTTCCTTCCTCCTCCCATTTTCTTTTGGTATTTTCATTTCTTGCCCCTTGTTTTTAATGATCAAGTAGAAGAAAATGAAGGTAAAGGAGGAGGCGGAATGAGAGGGAGGAGGAAACAATACCTGGGAAGCTGTAACACTTTTAGCAGGTTAGTTTTTTTATACCTATACTAAGGTAATATATAGAGGTGAAGCTCTACAGTATAGAAGATTGTTTCTATCTGTCCAATTTGATAGAAAACTATTTGGCTTACTCAGGATGTGTCCCTTCAGCTGGTTATAGATTTTACCCCCATTCTCTTGCTCTCTTAAAAACGGAATAGTGCTTTCTTAGGCAACACTGTACAAATTCCCATCCTTTTGCTCTCTTAAAAATGGAATAGTGCTTTCTTAGGCAACACTGTAAAAGTTACTACTCCTTCTTGCTTCATAGCTTGCAGTGTTCACAATTTATGACCTGAAACAGTACATACATCTGTTTCATGCATATGCATAACACTTTTGAAAAGCTGGCGAGATACATCTTTGAGTTTGCAAGGAAAAGAAACAAAAATTTAATGGTTACAAATTTGGACTTAAGCTATTCCTCCACTTCAAGCTTCATTTGTTTGCTTTCCATTTCAGCAGCTGCTAGAAGCACTTTTCAATAGGAAAAAAATAAATCCATATCACCTGTTCCACTCTGAATTGGAGGCCAAATCTTTCTGTTAGCTATCCCAACATTTAAGAACTAAGAGACCATCTCAACCTCAATTTCCATGCCATGAAAAAACCCACAAATCAGTAGAGGAATAATAAGAGCTTTGCATTTATAGTAAAATCTTCATCATTGCCCCCCCCAATTGTTTGCAATCTGAAATTCAGCATCTTCCTATCCTCCAACTCCTAATATTCTGTGATTCTGTGAAATTTGGTAAATGCCAGTATGTTTTGGCTGGAATTTAATGCTCACATGTATTTTATTGCAGCTTAAATTTTTAGGTCTTCTGATATTTAGCCTCTCCTCCCTCATACATCTCATTCCATGTCAACTTTGAAACGACACATGGATTTGTGGGTATAGAACCAGTTATCTGAGAAAACTATCAGGATTCTCCCAGAACCACACAGCACATTTATCCATATAGACTTGAAAGTTATTCAGCTCTAAACTTTGGAGGTCTTTCACGTAATATTAATAAATAAAAGCAGTTTTTGAATCTCTGCCTTTAGTCCTAAATCCCAAGGTAAGGATTGACTGGAATATATTGGAACAGATCTGTAGGTTTGGACTAAATGCTAGTCTTAGTTCATCACCATCAAAAAGACCTACTGTAATATGTTATTTTGGTACCAGGCCATGCAAATCTTGCCCAAATTCTGAGTGCATGAGCTGTCAGCAAAGAGCTGTAGAGTTGTAAGCAGGAGGCAATTCAATGCAATTCAAGTGAATCTTGTCCCCCTATTTCACTTCAAATCAGCTGATTAGAAAAAATGGCTTCTTGTGCCCTAAGATAAAAACAGGTAAGACAAACAAGGGAGAGTTTCACACAGTTTACTAAATCCTGAGTAGTAATCACTGCCTACATGGAGATGTTAATAGAGATATGGTGAAGCAGTGTATGACAGCCAAGGGACAGGGAACACTTCTTACTCATTCTCTCCAGCCGTGAAATCAGTAATTCAGATCATTTGTCTAAGTCATCTACAATTACTTTAGAGTGAATCAGTGCATGGAGGTTTAAGGACATCCCAAGCAGATTTGCTCATTTAATAGGGGGAAAGAACAAAACAAAAATAACAACTGCTTTATTTGAATGTCAGGACCAAGGGAGATTTAGTTCAGCTAAAGCAAGGTTTGACTACAGTTCAAGTTGGGCAGGAGTTCAGCCAGAAGTTATCATATGATTGGGTTTTGGCGATTCTATCATATTGGAAGTCTGTGTGAAATGATCTAGTAGTAGTCTCAATCCAAATTGCAACCCTTAAGTGCCTCTGTTGCTCAGAGAACCCCACAGTTTGCAGTATTGTTAAGAGTCTCAGAATAAAAGGCAAGAGCTGGAACTTGTAGCCTGTTCAGGGTCTGTCCTGCAGGTCTGAAATAGGGGCGTGTGGGTGTGTGTGCATGAAATGACACCACTACCTTTGCTTTTTTTGCTCTCCTCCATTAAGAAGAAAATAATACCAACTACACCAACTGCCCCATCCATATTTTTGTCCTTGTCCTGACTTTTTTCTTAATTTTAGCATAAGATGAAGACAACAGTAGGATCTCAGCAAGCACTCCTTGGCATTGTCACACTGTTATTAAGCCTAGTTAGGAGGATCTACACAGAAGATGAAAAAAATTGCTTTGAGTTATTTTTGGGACATTTGAGGAGCATGTGCCCTCAAGTTTGTTCCAAGTTAACTTTTCAGTTATTTGCCTTCTAGGAGCTGTAAAATAAAAATTAAAAAAAAAATACTAAGATGAAGTAAAAATATGAAAAAACACTGGTGTTTTTCAACTATATTGCTATCCAATTTTAAGGAATTATTTTTAATGTCTTATACACTCTAAGCATCACTGCAACCAAAGAAACATTCTTAGGCTGTATTTAAAATAAATATCCCATGGAATAGAGCATGTTCAAAGTACAGGAAAGGATGACTGATCTCTTACCCACAGTACAGCCTTGAACTAGATCATTTACCTACTCTTTGTGGAGTGTTTTAGACAGTTCTTCTCAGAGCACTGTAATTAGGAATGACATTTTCTCAGTCGTATTGCTGCAGGCCTCCTCAAAAAATATATGCCTAAGAGAATTATCAGGACAATTCAGCACTTAAGAACAAACCAAACTCCAGTAGGCTAGAAAGTAATGCAAAATGCATTAAGTCATTAGATAATTTGGTTGCCAAAAATAGTCATAACATGCCAGTAATGACTCTATACCATTTCTCCATCCGTTCATGGAATTGTTTCATCTCTCTTCATTCACTTTCTTCTACAACTCATGTCCATCTTTCAAAATTAAATTATACTCTTAAAAACTATGCTTGTCACTCAGAGTTGTAGCTGAAAATGAAATTTCAAATTGCAGAACATGTCCTTAACTTCAGATAAATGATAAAGTACCATTAAAAAAAATGTTAAAATCAATATTAATATTCTGAATTTATATAGTCATATATTATCAAACTTTGGAGTAGTTGAAAATTCCTTCTTTACTGAAAAAGCTTTATCAAATCACACAGAACCAGATATTAAAATGGAAAAGAATAGAAAGTTATTTCTTCTCTGCAGTTTCATTTTACTTTCTCACCCTTGTACCATGCTGAAAACAACAAATTGTACCACAAAGATTCATACCTTATTTTATGTCTGTTCTGTTGAAATGTGTCATGCAGATTATGTGGCTGCAGACTATTTCTGATTCATGTCACTTAAACAGGAGCAGTATCAGGCTCATGCCTGCAAGGATTACAGAAATATATAGTTTATTTGGCATTAATCAGAACTGTTGGAAAATGGCTCCCCTCAGAGGTAGTATAGGAAGCATGCACCAGTGCAGCATGTCTTCTTGCTACAAGATGTCAGGAGGAAAGAGATGGTGCACTATGCTCTACAGACTCTACCATACTATGAATTAGAGATTGCCAGTTTACTTCTTCATTTCCTTTATGGGAAATAACTGTAGCTAATGAATACAATCTGTTATAATTAATAATGTGAAAATGTGTAGGAATTTAGAATTGAAAAATTGGTATCAAGGATCAAACTTGATTTTACTAAATATAACTAGTTTTGAGGTTGCATTGGAAGCAAACGAAAGAGAAAATTACCTGACTACGTTCTACTATTCAACTTCACAAAACTAAAATGAAGGCAAACTAATGAATAAAAGATTTTTATTGATTTGAAAGTTAATTACTTCCAAGCTAGAAACTTTAACGTTGGTCCAACCAGATGTTGAGAGTGGCTCTTTGCCAGGCTCAGCTACATTTGGGAGAACTCTCTCTCAGTGGTGTCCCATGGAGTTCTCTAAAGCTTACAGGCAAACTCTCTAGCCTCAAAGCTGTTAATTTAAGACAACACATCACTGTGTACTCTATCCTATACCTGTTTGAGACATTCTATTAAGGAGCATGGAGGTGACTTCTTCCAATATTATGTGCTGCCATATTTATTTTATTTATGAGATGCCTAAAATGTCCTTGAACTGAGTTTTTTTAAAAAATCCTAAAGATTTCTAAAAATTACTCAGAGTTAGACCATGAGATCATTTTGGAATGTGTTAGTTTGACTTATTACTTAAACAAGACACTAGAAAAAAAAGATAATTTAATAAATGGATCTTATTTTTGAGGTCTACTGGTTCTTCAGATTTCTCCTATAAAAGAAATAGAGGATATCAGATAAAATTAGCATGTGGCATATTCAAAATAGCCAAGAGAAAGTGGTTCTTCATAAATGAGGGGAGAAAATCCGAGTGTATAAAATGAGAGTTTCTGAGATGACCACTATCACCATAGGAAAAGTCTGGAAGTTATAACTGGTGTAAGAAATAGAAAGACATCAGCTTGCTGCTCAGTAGAAGTAGCAAATAAAATTATACAAATTATTAGGTAGGGAACAAAGATTAGAAAAAGCATGGGGTTTTGCCACGGTGTAAACCCACGCTGCATCTTGAATCCTATGTGCAGGTGAGTCCTTAGTCTCAAGATAAGATGCAATGCCTCTGAGAGTGGTACAGAGAAAGGCAGCAGTAACAACAATATGTGCACTGGCTGCCATACATTGAGCAGGCAAGGAGCTAGGGCTCTCGTGCCTGGAAAGGACTGAGTTGGGCAGAGTATGAGAAAGCTTTATAAAATCATGGGAAGGAAGTAAAAGGTGGATTGGGACTGATTACTCATTACCTCTTCAGATAGAACAAGCATAGGCCATGAACGGAACCTTATGAGCAGCAGGTTTGAAGCAGGCAGCAGCGGGCACATTTTCACTGAACACATCAGGAAGGTGTGGAACTGCATGCACAAATGAAGCTTAAGTGAGAAGAGACTGGACACTGAAGAATTTCATTGAATAAATGGCTGTTAAATGTGTAGATTCAATGTCTAGCTCATGAAATCCTTTAGTGACAAATTGCTGGAGTCGGAGAGTACTATTCTGTAGATAAAGCAAGGGTCTGAGTACATTTTTGATATCTAGAGGGATTTCAGATTTAAATATAATCCTTAATGGACAAAACCACACACAGAGAAATTGTATATGCTCTCAGAGATTATGAAATTGCAAGCATCACCTGGAAAATATCAAACCAAAATGAAGAATAATTTCCCTTCTGTCAATCACTTTTGCTCACATACACTATTTCTGACACTGTTCTAAGGTGAGCCAGTAACATTTTACATTTGTTTTTAAAATGGCTAAATAAGGTAAGAAATTACTAATACACTGTAGTTTTCAAAAGTTTGGTCCCTCTGTATCTTTCACGGAGAGGGAAATCTCTCACTAGTTGTCAGGTTACACTGAATGGCAAGGGGAGATTGAGAGTCTTACTCAGTACATACATGTAAAAATAAACCCCAAAAAAAGGTGTGCACAGTCTCAGGGAAACAAAACAAAACTCTTTTCTCAAGGAAATAAAAGTGATAAAATGTATATAAGTTGCTTTGTACATCTTCATTCATTCAAACAATACACTAATTAATTTCCTGGCCATAGAAGCAAGTATTACAGCATCATCTGTTCATCACTTTCTGTCAGCTCTCAGTTCATACCTTATTTAGCCTCTATTGTATAATCCAGAAAATAGAACCTGTAGGAGAAAAAAAAACTATCAGAACTATTTTGTTTTACAGTTTAACTGTAAAAAGTTTACCTTTAACATTATGTTTCTGTGTCCCACAGCTAAAAAAAATAGTGTATACTAAGAAGCAGGGGAGAACCTGGAATGCAAGTGAAGGCCGTTCTCTTTTGAAGGCACAGCCATGATATCAATTGCTGCAAACATGGTGGTGCCATGCAGTGCTTAGCAATGCAACATGTGTGCTTTTGTGCAAGTAATACTGAAGCAAGCCTCTGAGATACTTTGCCTCAGTGGGGAGAATATCTCTTGCTGCTATCTGTGTTACAGCTAACACTGTTCTTTTGAATGACATATGGAAGCAGTATGGGGCTATCTTTGGGCAGATTTTTCTTGCCTGCTCTAGATATGCTGTGAGATGCTCTCTCTTTCCAGAAGTCTAGGGATGGAGCAGTCAGTAGTGCTTCATATGGCTACTAAATGTTCTCACATGGCTCTTCCTGAATATGGCCATTACCAGCTTCAGAAATAATGGCTTCATGTACCACATTATAAAAATAGAAATTAGTCAGTTTTCCAATTCAGCTGGCAGGTTTTGTTTTTAATATTTTTATTACTGCAGACATCATCGTCCAGCCATCTGCTAAAGATGAGACAGACAATAAGTGAGCAGAACTGGAATAGATTTTGCTGTGTCTGCAGCTGGGCATTTCATTACTGTACTTTGATGGGAAATTGATGGGGGGAGGTATTTTGTTCTTTTTATAGCTTCAACCAAAATGTGATGCACAGCAACTCTTCACTGTGAAAAAGGTTGCTGTTATTTACAGAAAGACTGAATGACCCATACTGGCCTTTGCTTACCACTGTCCTATCTCTGTTATGAAGGGAGAAGCAGCAAGTCTGTCTCAGTTCCTCCTTCTGTATTCTGGAGGCTTTTCTGATCACTGTATTATCAAGATTTTTGCAAATCTGAGAGAGAAGACAGATGTCATAACTCTCTGGTGCCTTGCCCTAGCTCCTCGTGCTGTTTCTGTTCCCTCACCAACCCCTTTTTGAGTTCTGCACATGAGTTCCTTGAGAAGAACAACCCAAGCATCCTCCCCTTCAGAAAATGGCCATCTCCAGACTCACCCTTGCTTAAATCCAAAATTTCTCCAGAATAGAGAATTAAGATGAGTACTTTTGGCTACTTGAAGGCCATTTTAATTTTAAAAAATGCAAAACACTCATTTACACTGAGATAAATATGCTTTTCTATGAAATCAAAATCTCTAAGAAAACATCTATTTTTCTTTTTTTGGTTGTTTTTGTTGTTCCTGGATTTTTTGTTTTAGTTTGGCAAAAAGTGAAATCAAACTGTGCTTATCAGGATTAACATAAAGTTCAGAGTGGGGGTGGGGTGGTTCTCTGTGCCCTGAAGATATGTAAGGACACTTAGGAGTCTTCTGCACATGGAAGTTAAAACTGAAACTCTGAAGCTCCATGGTGGATTTTGCATTAGAAGTTTCTATATTTTAGCCCAAACTGCTCCAGTTGTCCTGCCCATCTATACCCTCTCAGCATAAAATACAGCTCTTTCTGTTGGTTCTATCCATGGGATCTTTAAACAACAGGTAAAGGACACTGGACTAGAAGATGCTTATAAACATAAAATTTGCCATTTAAGTAGAATTTAGAAAAAAGAAAAAAAGAAAAAGAATTGCCTCTATCAACTTTAACTCATCTCAGCATGAAAACACTGCAGAATTAAAGAATGGAGAAAACACAGCTAGAAGTAGCACATAAATGAGCCCTGATCCACTGCCCATTGATGTCAGTGGAAAGACTTGCACTGACTTCACCAGATCGGATCTGTTGTGAAGGTCTGAAAAATGCTAATGATATCTTCATGCAAGGTATCTTCAAAACAAAATAGGATGCTTTTCTTATTTTTTTTTAATCAATTGCTTATATAATATGGCAGTGATGCACAGGATGTCCCTGACGTAAGAAACTATAGCAAGGTAAAGCAGAAGATGGAAAATCTCTTTAAGTAGCCTTCAATTATTCAGAAACTTATCTATACCAAGAAGAAATATAATTGAGGACAATATGCAGTAATATATTACAGTTGATTATTTTAGAAGACAGAAATAAAATAATCTCATTGTTGCCTTTCTATATTTTTAATTCCCCCTCCTCACATTTCTTTTTAAGAAATCCCTCAGCACAGTAAAATTGGAAAACTATACAGGAATTCTTATGCCTTTTTATTATTTTCCCAGATGAGGGCTCAGGCATGTTGTCAGGTCATTTGACCTCCTTAAATGCATTGGCAGAGCTCTGATGTTCATGGCCAAGAAATTGTCCTTACTTCCTTTTCTCATACTGATTTCAAGTAATAATTTATATTAATTACAGAAAGAACATCCTTAATTAACTGAAGAAAGACACTTTTTTTTTTTCCCCAGGCATCTCTCACATTCTGGATGATGAATCCAATGATTAGAGAGATGGAAGCTCATTTGTGAACCTGTTATTTTGTCTCATTGGTAAAAGGAATGGGAGTGGTGAAAGAAAAGGTGGTCAATACACAGAGAAAAGATCAGATATGCATTTGCAACTTGAGTTCAAAAGCATCCATACTAGCAGGAGAAGATGTAAGTGCAAGCTTCAAAAGAAAGCTCAGATTTTGTGGTGCAAAGTGTTATAGAGGATCTTGATTTAGAAAAAAATCTGCATATAGTAAGGAGTAAAAACACCCCCAAATTGACAGGGATGACTGTTCCAAACTGAAGCACATACAAACATACCTGAGAGTACACGTTGTCTATAGTATTCACACCAAAAGCAGGTCATACCACAGAGGTGGATTTAAACTAAAACAGAGGTGTTCTTTGCTATAGAAGTGCTTCCAGGAGGAACAGGATGTTATTAAATGTAAATGAGTCTCTGTCAATTATCCAGATAATTATTCAAGCTTATGTGCCTCTTCCAATAACATTTTTTTAAACTTTAGTGATGAAAGTCAAGCAAAAACGAGATTGTAAAAACAAAATAAAAGGGCCTGTTTTCTACAAATGCTATCAAGACCTAAAGCTTATCTGAAGCCAGTGTTAAATAAAACATTTACTACCACTAAGGTAGTTGACCATTTCTTTTGGCTATAAGCTAAAGATTTCTGAGCTTAAATTTTTGCTTACTTTTGTTCTTGGAACTTCTGTGTATATTTTCAAAAGTGCTTATGTTATTTGGTGTTTTTCGACACCAAATGGTAGACAGCTTAGAGTATTGGAAGTGGAGGAGCTGTCAACTTGCACACTTTGCAGCCCCATCAGAACAGTCTCACTCAACAAAGGACCAGTCTGACAAAGCATTTAAATATAAGCCTAATTTCTGTCTCACCCATGACCTCACCTATTTCAGCAAGGCATTCACATGTTCTAAGTGCTAGTTTCAGAACTTTGCTGAAACGGAACTGAAAGGTTCCTTTGTTCATTCAAAGTACCAGAGCAACTGAAATTCTCACACCCTCTCCAAAGGTCCTGTGCACTTTGCAGCCCCTGTTAGCTCTTCTTTCAAGAGCTGTTCTTGTATAAGGCTCTAGCCTCCTTGAATGCACCATATACAGATAGACATTATGTACCAACACTCCTCAGAGAGCCCTAAAACATCAAAAGAATAGCAATTTTCCAAATTCAACATTTCACACTCAACTTACGAAAATAATTTAACTGAATGATTGAGAGTCTCCTTATTAAAATGTATGAATTTTTAATTTCTCTACTAATATATCTTCATATTCCAATTTCATTCAAAGACTACAGGAAAAACAATACAGATACTAATACAAAATGCAGAAGCGCTCTTTTTAACATACTCATTTAATATATTAATGAACATATGTTAATTTAGCAGTGTGCATCAGGATGATTTCAGAGGGCTTGGTTTTGGTTGTTTTTTTGCCAACATATCACCAGAGTTATCTCAGGAAGTTATGGAAATGAGTGGTCTCTTTCCTTGAGAACAGGTTGCAACCACAATGAAACAAGTGTTGTATGAGTAGGCAATGTAACATCTCTGCTTTGGTATGTGGGAAAGTATAATCAAAGTTCTTCAGCAGTGAAGCTGGACAGAAGCAGATAGCTTCACACAGGGGATAAAATAGAGAAAATACTAATGGACTAATGACAGAATTACACTCTTCTAGTGCAAAATGGGGGAAGGCCAAAGGAAACAGAGACAACTAGTAAGAGTGGGATTCAGTAACACCTTTATTGTTTTCCTCTGAGGTTTTGGGCTAGCTAACCAAATTTAGCTAGTAATTTAATTGCTTGATAAAATGTGTTATGGATCACTTAACATTTCTTAATATTAAATTCTTCAGAAGTATGTAAGAATCTTTAGGTATTATAAACTGGTTTTGAGGACAGTGAAAATTAAGATTTCTCCTACTAAGAGTACGAACAGCAAAGATCAACAGATAGTCAAACCTGGACTTTAGAGTAGGTATGCAACCTTGTTAGTAAGGCAAATATGTTAGAGGGAGGAAACTCATGAGGGAAGAGGAGTATCTGTCCATCTCAGGATCACTGCTCTATTCTGGTGGTGAATATGTTTCAGCACAGTCTCAGAAATGACCAGCTGACTTTACAGAAATGACTTTACATCCTCATATCCAGATCAGATCTGATGTCTAAGACAAGATTTCCCTTTTACAGTCCTCAATGCTTCATCTTTTCAAGTTACCATCTGTGGATTATCACAGGCTTTGTTTACTACATGCAAATATAGATCTTTTTTAAGTAATATCAGCTTCACTGGAAGTTAAATCTAGACCACAGAAATGTTTGAAACCACTAAAAGGGAATGTATTCACGTTGCTGAGCAAGTACTCAAGTACAGACCTTGCATGCTCAGGACCTGAGAAACAACCAGTCCACAATTACTGTAAGTCTCTCAGAGTTACCATTCTGTTCTCTATAGATCCAGATACTGTTTTTGTTGCTAGCATTTTAATTTATTTCCTGTTGCAGAACTTTCCTCATCAAATTTTTAAGGTTTTAGTACAGATACATATGTAGTATCACATACAAAAAGGAGACTGAGAAAAAAACCAGCTTTACAATGTTTTTTTCAAGTATGTATCACAAGAATCACAGAATGACAGAATGTTAGGAGTTGGAAGGGACTTTGAAAGATCATCTAGTCCAACCCCCCCTGCCAGAACAGGATTCCCTAGACTAAGTCACACAGAAGCGCATCCAGATGGGTTTTGAATACCTCCATAGAAGGAGACTCCACAACCTCTCTGGGCAGTCTGTTCCAGTGCTTTGTCACCCTCACTGGGAAAAAATTTCTTCATGTATTCACACGGAATCTCCTATGCTTCAGCTTACAGCCATTGCCTCTTGTCCTGTCACTGGGCTTTACTGAGAAGAGCCTGACCCCATCCCTGACACTCACCCTTCACATATTTAAAAGCATAAATGAGGTCACCCCTTAGTCTCCTCTTCTCCAGGCTAAAGAGACCCAGCTCCCTCAGCCTTTCCTCATAAGGAAGATGTTCCACTCCCTTATCATCTTTGTGGCTCTGTGCTGGACTCTTTCAAGTGGTTCCCTGTCCTTCTCCTATCAAATACCAGATATCCTTTTATAGAAGACTGACTGGGACTAAAACTCTCAATCTGTGTCCTTCTATCACATTTAAATTATAAATGTGTACAAATGGATAAATGATATTCAAGCAAAAATTTAAGTGAGGATAGGTGTCCTAAGACAAGGTATCTGAAGTAGGTACCTTTTACCTTTCCTAAAAAGTTGTTTCATACTTACAAATTTATTTAGTAAATAAGTTAATATCCTCCAGAAATTACTTTCTAGACTAGATCCTATCTAGGATTTCTTTCAGATAGTTAACCATTGTCTTTCTAATTATTCAAATATTGTTTAATTGTCAAATGTCCTGTCTGCCCAAGTAGGAATTACATGGTGTCATTGAAAAATATTCTGCGGAGTCAACCCTGTTTTCCAAACTACTATGCTAAAACTTTGTCATTTTATTTATTTGTTTATTTATTTTGAAAGATTACATACAGCATCTATCATGCTTTGGCAGAGCATGTACTACAGTGTCCTACTGAAAAATATTCTGAGGCATCAACCCTGTTTTCCAAACTACTATGCTAAAACTTTTTTTAAATTATTTTTATTTTTTAAAGATTACATATAGCATCTGTCATGCTTTAGCAGAGCATCATTGTCTCCTGTAAGCCAGACACACATGGATTTGCAGAGAAGTTGCCCTTTGGAATTCATGAGAAAACAAAAAAAAATTCTAAAAACTAAGCAAGAAACCACCAGTTAAGCAGGGAGCTTAAATTAGGCACAAGCTTGCTATGTACATACCACAAGGAATGGAAAAGAATCAAACTCCTTCATTATTAAATGTGTCAGCACACAAAAGGATCTGCACAACAGGTGCATTTTTAATCCTTTTCTCTGACTGGAGCAGCAACACCAGGACAAAAGGGTTACGTTAGAGAGATTCCTTTCTCTCATCTCGACCTTACTGTAGCCCATCACCAGTAATATTTGTAAGACTTATACCCATTAAAAAATAATATTCAATTCCATGTTGAGTAACACCATTTATAAAGAAAGGTGGTTGTTAAAATGCCAAAAATCCAGAAGTATAAAGGATGTGCATAAAGACTGCCAGGAACAGGAAGCCTGGATAAGCAGAGAAAACTTCAGCATTACCTGCCAGAAACGATGAGAGTGGTATTCCAGAAGGAGAAAATGCACTGCAAGGTACTGGTTGAGGCACCTGAACCACTTCATCTGGCTTATCAGTGAGGTTAAGAATCCCTATGCTTCCCTTGAAAAAGCTGAGGAACCACCCAGGCAGTGAAAGATAAAGCCAGGAGGTTCATAACAACTACTCCCATGAGAAAATGATAGGCAATAATCCAGAAGCTCTCTGGGCTGGAAGCATGTGCCTCATCAAATGAAGATAAAGCCTGGGAAAAGGAAGCAGATTAAAAATCCAAGCAGATTAAAAATACATCTTGCTCCTGCATTTCTTCTCTGAAGAGCTAATATTTCCATATCAAACCACCATTCCTCAGTTTAGTGAAGACCAGGAAGGGACTGTATACATAAGTCACCCTAGAAAGGCTGAACACAAAGAGAAAAATCATTAAAAGTGACAAGAGAAATCAGAGGGTGCTATATCAGATAAGAGTTATAAATATTCAAATGTCCTCCATTTGCACTGGGAGTCTCCAGAAGACAAGCTGAATACATGGTTCCTTGCACAGCTCCCACTGTAGCACATGTGCTCCCTTTGATAGGACTTAAGGTGTCTGAGTATCATTTCTGTAAAAAAAAATTTCACTGAACTCAAATATTCAGTTATAACAAATGAGTTGCCTAAAGTTAAACTTTAAAAAATCCCATATATTGACCAAAATTATTACATACTATTCAAGGATCTGCACAGTTAAGATGTTAAGATTTTTAAAAACCAAAAAATCTCAGAGAGCTGCAGCAAATGAATAAATTGCAGATAAAAATACACTAAATCAAATAAGAGGTATTACTACTTTGTCTGAGGTCATTAAAATTTATACCTTATAATATTAAAAATAACTGTCAGACCCTCTTTGGTTCTATATTTATATCAGAACTTCCTCTGTGTGCCTGAAAGTCAAATACTGCAAGTAGCTTTACATCTGAGTTTCAGAAGGAAGTTGAAATCATGGAAAATACCTAAAGGTAGGAAAGTACAATGTGTTTTTTAATGGCTACAGGACAAAAAAATCTCAGCTAGGATTCTTGGGTTTGACTGCAGATTTTATCAGAAACTGGCTTAAGATGCATCCAGCTTAGATGTTTCAACACCTAAAAGACGCTTGGCCTCAGTAAGATGATTCAGAATGCCAGTTAGGAACCTGTCTCCTTACTCATTCAGTAAGGAGATTTTTTTGGGATATGTGTATTGCCAGGCTCCCAAAATAGTCATTGGAGACTGATAGGCTGCTTTTAAGAATGAGTCAGAACAAAGTATCAGACAGTTATCCCTGTAACCACACTCTGGAGAAGCCCATCTCTCACTGTGCATTAGAGGAAAAGTGCATAAGAAACATCACTGAGTTATTTGGCCTCTGCTCAGTCCCAGGGGAACAGATCCCTTCATGTCTCACACAGAAGCTTGGTCAACTGAAGACATTGCCACGTAAGCTGCAGGGCTGAGCTCCCACATGAGCCCCAGCTGTCCTCATTGCTTAGCTGGCCTCTCTGATGACTGAGAATTATGTGAGCATGGGAAGAGACTCCACACACAGGGCCACCAAGGAAAGAAATGGATCTCAGCTGGTTCTCAGCTACATCTCCATGACTGATAGGAGTGGGCCTGACCCAAAACATCTGACCCAGACAGTCTGGGTGCCCAGAACAGCGTGGACATAAAGAGTAAGACAGAGGAAACAACTCTAGCTCAGTTAGTATGGCACTCACTGGTAACAGGGAAGAGCTGAGTTTCCACTGAGGTGAGTTTCTGACATAAATATGGTTTTAGAAAGCTGTTGCCAAGAAGAGAAGCAAGTATTTCAAGACTAGATAATGACTAGTTTCAACTAAACTGTCTTAGGAGTTACCTGGAGATGTACTGGGATAGTCTCTGTTTAGTAATGATATTCATATTTCCAGGTAGTTGCTAGTTTTGGGGGAAAAAAACAAATCACTTCAGGACCTAATGTAGAACAACACTTATATATCACAATTAATAGATATTGTTATTACTTTCTATTGAGATGAAGCTACCACTTCAGCAGATCTTGTGCTTTAAACTGTGGGTTTAGTAGTCTAGGTTCCTTCTGATTCAGAATCACATTTCTACACAAAGTTACCTCTTCCTCTCCTCTCAGCTTGTGTCCTGAAAGTGTAAATATTCCAAAATAAGGATTTCAACAACCTCTTACCCCTTGTTTAAAGTGCGTACTTCAATTTCTCAACTACTGCCATATGAGGGGGTTTCAAAAGCAGAATTACTGCAGCTGCATTCATACAGACCAAGCAGTACTCCCTTGTGCTGCCCCGTGAGCTGTGCTTCCTGAGATGCACCATGCCATGAGGATGCCAGCTTACAGACCTCTACTGCTGCACTGCCTTGCTTTCCGTGAAAATATTCTTTATATCTGAATATAAAGACATATGTTTTGTGTTGCCACATTGCTCATTTTCAGAGGCTACATTGACTTGCATGCAACATATTTTCAGTGCTCTGAATGTATCAGAGGGGCCTAATTCACATATTTTGGTTTCTAGAAGATATTTCCCAATCCTATGGATCTCAGCATTTAAGAATCATTGGATTTCCATTTAGGAAATCAGTAATTTTTTCTTGGTTTCAAATTTTTGTGCATCATAGCTGTACAAGTGATTTTTTTACATTAATTATCATTTTTGCTGCTAACAGTTTAAAATGGAGTTACAAAACCAAACCAGCTTTCTGGGTAGTGAGTCCTTCCAGACTGTGAAAACTGTTGATACCAATACAGAAGCACTGATATTATCATGTATATACTGTATCTTCTGTGCAGCTAGACTACAATCTGGAAAGTTCTCAATGCAGCCTCTTTCAAAAGCATGCACAAAAAGAAATAGCAACAAAAAAGGCCTTTTGCTATAATTAAGGGAAATTGCTAGAACCCAATAGGTAAATTGCTGTTTTCCAATAAATTAGAAAAAGAAAATGAAACAAAACAACAACAACAAAACCAAACAAACAAAACCAACCAGAACCAGTTAAAAATAAAGAGGGATAAGTTACTCTTGAACCACTTGAACTCTTGAAACTACAAATGAATTATGGAAAATCTAGGAGATAAACCTAGGTAAAATGATGTAATTTCTGCTTCTGGGGGAAGAAAAGGAAAGGGGGAATCTTGTGGTTTTGAAATCATAACGGAATGAACTCACTCTCATTCTCTGACCTATTCATTTCTCAATACTTACTTTTATAGCTCATGTTACAAAGTTGAGTAATGATAATTTATAGGTCAGCTCAACAGATTCAGGCCAACAGTATTTATGTGATTCTGACTGTTCCTGTCCACAGATTGAATAGCCTGTGTTGCCTTTCCTTTCCCCCAGACTATTTGAGCTTTTCTCACAGAGATGTGTGATGAAAGAAAACACCTGAACAAAATATGGAAGACAGAGGGGGAAGGGCAGCCTTTTGTGTAATTCATTCAAACACATTTATAGAAGCCCTAACTGGTAGCAGTCACTAAGGATGCTACATTCCAAATGCAATTCAGAGAATGCCTACAGAACTGGTGCCCATAAAAGTTGTCTGTTTTTTCAGAGTTTATGTCTAAGACTCAGTATTTCAGCAGCTCATCATTAAACTTCCAAAGCGACAGAAGTGTGGCTTGCCGAGTGCAGAACTGATAATTCAAGTAACAAGTAGTCACATCCAAGCTTGCCCAGACAGAAACACCCATGCCAGAGGCAAAATGTGGTTCCTATGTATAGGAAAGTCTATTTTCAGCTATTGAGTTACCTAAAAATAAGCTCCTACTCAAATGCAAGAGTTTTCTTCAGTCTATTTTATTAGTACTATTAAAATACAAAGTGCAATTTTGACTCTCAAGATCTATTCCTACTCTACAGTGTCAGAGGTGGTTGGGTTCAAGTATCCTGTGGATACACTTTACATTCTTCTAAAGAACTGGGCATTTTCAAAAGGACAGTACTTTATATTTTGAAAAATATCCCTTCATGATTTTCTGTCAGCTGAAGCATCCAAAGTGTCTGCCCTCAAAAAAAGATTAAGTGGTTTTGGCGGCATTTGCAAACTAGTCTGTTTTTTTCCAATCCAGAAACATTTTCTTTGCCAGATAGTCATCTGAAAAAATGTTCTTACACAGAAAATACATGTTCAGTATGTTTTACATTTAGTCACTGTAAAGAGGCCAGTACACAAGTTCTGAGGTTCTAGAGGCTGACTGGATTACAAGGGCAGTTACTTTCAGGTTGGCCGTAAAGACACTGGAAGATGGCAAAAGTGATAAAAAAACAATGGGATTTCCAGGACCATGACTAGGACAACATCATTCCCAGAACTGCAGGGACAGGGGGAAGTGATGCTAAAGAGTGACACTTGCCTTGTAGAGAAATGCAATAGAATGTGATAAAATGCCCTTAATGGTGAGGAGGGGAAGAGGCTAGCAGCAAGCTTGTGATGTCCAGCCATGGGGCAGCAGTACCCTCCCTATGTAACTGGCTTATCCACCCAAGGAATTTTGAAGGTGAAAATACTGAAGGATTGAGAATAGGACAGCATTTCTGATGATGTGATAGAAATCTCCAAATTCTGAATTACAAATATTGTCCTCCCCATTCTATGGGACATTCCACAGTAGTTTGTGCCTTTTTTTTGTTGTTGGTCTGTTTTGGATTTGTTTTTTTTTTATTTGAACAATAAGATTACAATTCAGATTATAGACTCTATTATGTTATGAAGAGATGTTCCCAATCTAAATAGGATTTGGAATCTGCCATGATTTCAGATTTTGAGGGATCTGTGTGGACCTCTCAGCAACCATAGTCTTCATTCCTTTATAAAATGGAACAAATTCAAAGAATTTAATTACATCAAAAGATTTTCAGATGTAAAAACAATGCACAGTACTTAAAGGCATGGTCAGATATATCAGGCTATGTCTGACAAATCTAGTTGCTCCCTCAGCTGCCTATTCTGTTCTGCTGACAGAGGTTATCTCCCTCTCAGCAGAGCAGGACTGGTCTGCTTAGGCTGCTCTGTGACAGGACTAGCTCAGGTTCTGCATTTTGCACTGAAGTGGCTAAAGAATGTGTATTCACTATTCACTACACACAGTCAGCTACCTCTTCTGCACTTCATTCCAGAGGAGGTTCAAAGGCAGGGTCCAACAACTTGCAGACCAATCTGTTTATGGTCTAAATATCACATTCAAATTAAATAGGAATGTTCCAGCATTATAACAACTCTTAATATTCAACAGAACTAATATTTTTTCTTGGGCAGTTTTTCCTTTTAAGTTTCACACTGGCCTTGTGTTTTTCTCTCCCTTTCTCTTTTGGGTAAAAGAAGTACAGCTTACTGAGGACATGCAAACACACATGTACTTTGACTGACAATCTTCTTGAGTTGGGTTTGTGGTTTTGTTTTTTGTGGGTTTATTTTTTTTTTGGTTGGTTGCTTGGTTGGTTTTTCTGCTTTTTCTTTTGTTTTACTTTTTTGATGCTGGATTTTTTTGCATTAAAATGTGATCTCAAAATGTGAACAACTCATTATTCATATTCTCACAGGGAACTTGGCAGTTTTTAAAAAAACTGACTACCTGTTCTCAGGGTGTAGTATAAAATGTGACAAACTGTCAGTGTGTGTGCTTCAAGAAAATCACCTGTGCACAGTTATGAAAAATATTTTTTAAAAAGATTACTTTCTGTGTGTATCTTTATGAAACACATTAGCCTTTTGCTTTTCCTCTGAGAAAATATCTATGAAAAATGCCATGGCAAGTATTTTACGTGTAAGAGCAGATGAGATAGTCAAATGGTCCCAAACAAGTATGCAGTAAAAAGTTTCTCCAGAAGATAGTTCATAGAAAGGAGGTGTTTTTCACATGTATTCACAAGAAATGTTCAATATCTTCTAAGCACTGTCACCCTGTCATTCCCACAGCCAAGGAGCAGATACAGTGCCTGTGTGAACCACAGTTCCAACACACAGTTACAAATAGCAGCCTTTGAAGTCACAAGGAGGCATTAGCAAGTCATCCCTGGACCACTCAAACACATTTTTATCATCACACAAATGACAATAAAAGACCAGCCTGCACTCAGCCTGCCTAGGCATCATATTAAGGCAAAGGTCAGCAATGGGAGCTGCTGGAGCCTCCAGAAGGAGCTGCCCTGTGTCTTCAGAGCAGTCTTCAAAGTAGCCAGGATCTCACAGCCCCAGCAGCAGTCATACTGCAAAGACTATAGACCAGTGGCCTCAGAGGTTAGGCCACAACTTGGGCCAGGACCAGCTTATGCAGGCTGTCTGTCTAGCCAGACAGCAGATACTATCTCAAAGACAGCCACAAAAGGCAGTCTTCAAACTGGGTCCTTGTCCAGTTTATTTGCTACAAGGTAAGGGAGTGGTCTGACAGGGGGCTTGGAACCAGGCACAGATCACCTGGAAAAGCATGTGGTGAAGGGCAAGGTCCTGTGTAGCACAGCCCTTCCCGGCAGTGCACAGTTATAAGTGCACAAAGCCACACTGAAGATCCATGGACCCCTTCCCAGGGACACTTTTACCAAGTTTTCTCCAATGTCTCCCTTTTTAAACAAATGTCTCCATCTCAGAGGTCCTCTGCACTGCTTTTTCAATCAGATACTTTTGTTCTTGCTCTCGGGTTGCCCTGACTGGTCTCTAAAATAGCCCTTTTCAATTCTTTCTTTTCTACAAATCACTAGTTCTGAAAGAATACTCCTGGGAGCTCCAGATATTTCAATCATAGCCTTAGTTCTTCTCCTTCTAAGATCCTGCCAAAGGTGGCAGAGCAGTCACTGGGCTTAGAGGGTCAGTCACTCTGTAGAAAGGTTTTGTTAAATAAATTCTCCTTAAAAATAGCCTGCCCAGCTCTATTTGTGTCAGTGGCCTGATATTTTTAGGCTCTTGATTTAGTAATAAGAAAAACAAAGCATAGATAAATTCTTCATCTGATTGTTAAACCATCAGTCTGAAAGAGCATTTCCTCCTCTAGTGACAGCTGAATTGAGCTTTGACTTCTGTTTAACTTCTCCTTTGGCTTCAATATTTAGCTAATGTTTTGTTTGTATTTTGAAGCTTGCTTACTAGGCAGTTTCTCCAACCACTCCTCACTGTATTCTTGAGTATATACTTGAGATGTTAGATTTACTGACTAATAAGAATATTTGGCATGAGTAAAAAAACATATCTAGTGGATCTTTTTAACCAAAGCCAGAAGCACAGGAAATAGCCTAATGTGATATCGGTTACCAAAGAAGTAATGGTAAAAAAGGTTTAACCACTGGGTCATAACATCTCTAGCTGTATGCTTCTGGATTGAAGTCTTCCCTTTGGATTTATTTACTGTAAAATAATAATGTTTCTGCAACATGCCACATAGCTGACAGGCTTTAAAAAACGTCATTTTATTATAGAACTAATTCTTAATGCCATGAACATTAGTTGCTTAGCTCTCTAATGAACTGTCACATAGAAGCTCCTGCTGGTCAGATTTAATTGTATTTCCATAGTGGCTAGCCCATGGGAGAACACAACTAATATTGCCTTCAGTCCATGTAACCAAGTTTTGTATGTATTTTTTCATAACTGTTGTTTGAAATTAGACAGTCTGTCTTTCTCCACATGCTGGAACATTTTGGCAGTAATCCTAAACTGCCTCAAATACACGTAAAATATTCTGTATCTTTGTGGTTTCTATATTTCAAGTGTGTGTGTGTGTTTCCATATTACAAATGTTCATGGCAGAATAAAATAAATCTAAGAGTTACTGCAGTGTTGCACATTAATATTGTGACTGTAAGTGTAGGCAACAGGCAGCATTTTACTAAGTTTGAGTGCCACATTATATGCACCCGTCATGACTGCAGGAAGAGAAGTAGTGTAGCAGGCCAATAGATTCACTACTGGATATTGTGATACCTAGGCACAAGGCTACAGACACTCTAGACAGTCAGCTATGGACTGGCAAAAGTAAGTCGCAAGATCTGGAGAAAGACTCCATGCTATTTCTTCCACCATACCTCTATGTTAAGAGGCAACAGCACTGAAAGAGTTGTACTGGAGTACACCACAGTACAGACAGAAGAGGGTGTCTGGACAGGTCATGGCAGGTAATGCCATGTTAGCTGTGATTGTTGAAACAATTGTGATGATATATGATTACAGAATGCTAGACTCAGTGAGAGCTTTAACAACTCCAGTAGTTAGTAACAACAGAAGCCAAAGAGTTACCTTCACCAGCAGGGAGGGAAGGGAGGGAGGGAGAGAGGGAGATAGGAAGGAAGGAAAGAAGGAAGGAAGGAAGGAAATAGTTCTGAATTGGCAAGCAAGAAAGCATTAAACAGACAAACAAACAGAAAAGATCAAAATAAAAGAATCTTAAAAATCATTATCATTACACATTGGTTCCTGAGAGTTCAGGCTCAGGTACCTAATTCATACATATGAAACGTGCTTCTGACCAAGTCCTCACATAATACAGTGCAGTCATTCAACTGAGTGAGTTAATGTTTCATGGGAAAATTCACCTAGGAAAAAAAACACCTCAGAGAGTAAAATGGGAATGCTCCCATTCTCAAGAGGTAATTTGTATATCCAGGAGATAATTTACTACTCTAGAAAAGCAGAGTTCAGGGTAAGAATGAAAAGAAATTATTTCTGGTCACTTCAACAGGCCAAATTAAAATATGTTCATTCTTCAATATTGAAATATGTTGTTTCAATTTAAAAATGAAAACATGACAAGATGTGGTTATTTCTACACACCTCTTTTGGAATATTTTATTGCAAGCAAAACGAAAAGTTGGATGTCAGTTATTTGATCTGATAGTACTGAAATAAAGCAATGAAATGCTGAAATTTCCTATTGGGTGGACAACTTGTATCTAGAAAACAAGTGTTTATTTTTCAAGGAAATACCTCATTCAAGTAAGCCAGTGTTATTGAGGCTACTAGCTCTGACACAGAGAGACTTAATAGCAACTTGTTTTGTGAAAGAAGGAAAAATTCTAAGTGTGCTTACATAATCAATGAAGTCCCAAAGCCAGAAACTTCATTGTGCAATTATTCTTCTGCACTGTTCAAAAATAAAAGGTTATTGGCTAGAATGTTAAGACTTGTTATATCAGTGCTTTGAAAAACAAATAAGTTACCCTGGAGAAGATAAAGCATGGTAACACTCTCCACACTGTTTCTTCATGTGACACTAAAGCATAATCATGTGGTTATGTATTTCTTTTCTACTAAAGGGTAAAGATTTTCACATTTGCTGTGGAATAACACTGTGCAAACAAGCAGAACAGCTGACCCATAGCAATATTTTTCTCATATGTCAAACCTCTCAATAAGCAATAACTACACAAATGACTTTGGGGTTTTTTTTCAGATGCCACTACCTACGAGGTCATAGCTAATATGCTTTCAATGACTACTGAACAAATCCAAGAACAGGCAGCCCTAATAAACAAGAAGATAATTTTGTTATTGTTTTGTATTAAGAAGACCGTGACGAGGCAAATATTTGGAAACAAATGAGAGTGCTTCAAGATACAAAGGAGCTTCTAGGAGGTTTTATTTAACTTGTTTATTAAGGCTGGAATTCAGCTCAGCCCAAAACTTTCTGTGACTTTCTGGAAAAAGTTTTCAGTCAAATGCAGAACAGCTGTGCTCTCTTGCCATTGCACTGAACAGCACTATCTGTCACAGTGTTCTGGCAAAAAGGGTCTATTCAGATTGATGCAGTTTGGGGAAATAGGAGGACTCTGTAAAATGTATAGTAAAATGATGTCATTTGTCATATTGTCAACAAGTCAAGAAGCAACTTCTATCTCATTCCTTCCATGGGTTCAGAAGACTCTATTGCAGTAAAGGTGATGCTGCCCAGCTGGAGTAACTGAGAAATAAGCCTGTCTGAGTTTTCTTAAGCCATGAAGATGTGCTTGCACTTGCACGGTGCAAAGCACTGAGGAATAGAACAGGCATTGATTAAGAGAAACACTAGGGGAAGCTTTGAGCTGAGTCCCAACCACATGCAACATTAGACTTAGCAGAACATACCCCAGGATTGTCTGAATGGTAAGAAATGGAGCTACCTAAGGTATTCCTTTCCAGAAAATGACAGAAATACTGTTCCTACTGGGAAAAGAAGAATTCTAACATGGCACAAGGGCACTGGCATCAATTGAAGTTCACAAATAAAATCCCATGCTGTAAAGTGGTCATTGCAGCAAGGGATTAATTTTCAGTAGAATTGATTGAATCATCAATTGGTGAAGTCAAGCTCTGAATCAGTTCAAAACTGCTTTGGATTAAGCATTTTGCTTCTAACAATCTGTTGGAATAGCTGTCATGGCCAGAACCATTGCTTCTGCTTTTCTGCCAGGTTTTGTCAGCATCCAACCAAAATAAACAAAGTTTATATGAAACAGTACGTTCCTCCTTCTGATGTTCATTGTTAGGTACCAGAGTTTTATAGACCAGACATAATCTGGCTTATATTTTATTTCATAGCCTGCATGCAAGAAATTAACAGATAGGTACATTGATTAAAAAAAATCCCAGCACTAGAAATGGATTATCAGTCTAATTCATATCCTTACACAGGCTTATTAATGCACTCAAAATGTCATCTGATATGTAATTAGCAGATCACAAATCATTAACTTCCCAAAATGGCACATGTCTTGTCTCAATCTGAGATATTGAAAACCTGCTCAGCTATTATTTAATATTCTGTAACCCTTACCCATGTCATCCAGATATATACCTCAGAGTTTAGCCTATTCATTTGTAATTTAGAAATGCATGCTTCACCCCCTCTTTGTATGAACTGAATCAACTCCTTGAGCTCATTTCTCCTCCCTCCATGTGCATGTTTTAACCAGGATAAGCAGGTTAGGTCTTTGGTTATAGCACCTTCTTATGAAGTTGTCTGAAGTAAAGATAGAAGAATTGAGAATGACTGTATAGTGCCTTACTGCCTTGTAAGTCCTGGATTCTTTCATTAGCCTTAATGGGACAGAGAGGCTCTAACAATGTGACAGTGATCATAAATGTCTTGTGCTTCTGGATTTATTACAGTTTGATATTTTGGCTGTTTGAGGAGGAGCTGCAGAGTGTTCAGTTTTACAGTTGTCTATGTAAAAATTTCAAGAAATGCCTAAAATAAGACAGTATGGATTCCTGGAGTGTGTGTATGTATATTTGCATAAATTAGATAAATTACTGTCCTGTGCCGCTCTAGCCTCCCCACCAAAAAACACCCCAAAACAAACAAACAAACAAAAATGTTACAGAACAAGTGAAAAAATGCCAGAGATAAACAGGGAAATACTTAAAGCATTATTGTAATATTCTGTCAAATAGGTACATGAACATAGACTGTGATTATCTGTAGTCAAGTAAAATTGTGATTTGAGGTCCTTTAGGGTATAAATATGTACAATAATGATGCAAATGTTACTTGCAACAGAGCTGGGAAATTTGAATTAGAAATAAGATTCATTTCATATTTAGCAGTGAGGATAAATACCTAGCAGATTACCTAGGGTTATAGCAGACCTAGCATCACTGCAAATGTCTGTTTGTTTCCTGGTTTCTAAAATAAATGCTGCAACTCAAATGAGGATTACTGAGGGTAGTACTTTTGTTAATTTTTTCACTGGAAAATTATATTCACAACAGTCCCTCTAGCATTACAATCTGTTCATCAGCTAGATATGGCAAGGGCATGAATAACTCATGTTCAGTAAAGTCATAAAGTTGTTTCAGGAATCAATAACAGCCCTTAATTTTATCATGTCTTTGTGTATTAAGCACTCTATATGGTAGTTATTGGTAGCTATTCAGAAAATACCAAGAAAAATATTTTTAAACCTAAGGATTGTTATGGAAATGCCAGCTGTTAATACAGTGCTGTTAGCAATTTGCAGTCTGCTAGGCACGGTGTTGTCATTCAGGAACAAATCAACATGGGAGAGATGTGAAGATAGTTTCCTACCATATCTCCAATGTCACTGTGCCCACAGAAATGTCCAATTTGAGTGATAGACTGTGTTTCTCTGTAAGAGATCTTTGCAGTCATACAAATCCTTGGGGCACAAATCCAAACAATGGAATCAGTCCCAACTCCTCTTTTCAAGCTGCTTTCTGACCTAGGCAAAACCACCATGGAACAGGTCTAAAAATCAGAAGCAGCAATTTTAGTTAGTATTTTGGAAGAGAGGAGTTAGAGACAGAAAAACTACATTGTTTTCTTTCTAAATCCAGGTGAATTTTTTCTGGGATAGCTGCTTGATTTGTTTCCAAGGATAACCCTCCATTCTTCCTCCCTCCTCCTGATGCTTTCCTTAACCATATTCTTATGCATACACCCTATGACTATAAGCGCATTATAACACAGTCACTCTAAAAGCCCATATAACTTTTCAGTAATAGTACTGAAAGCAAGAAAATAGGGGAAGTAAGGACACACCATTAAAATAAAGAGTCTTACAAAGCTCCCAACTAGGTGTGATATTGTTTATGAAGCAGCAGGAGGATACTCAGTTTCCAACACTCTGTCTGCCCTGGGAAACTTAATCTAACTAACAGTAGGCAAAAATATCATACTTTGACCAGACTTCACATACCGTGAAGAGAGAAAGGGCTGGGACACATCTATTTTTAACCAAGAAATTTCTAAAATTGAATCACTTTTGTGTTCCAGCTCAGTAAAGAAAATAAAAAAGTATTAGTTGTGTGGTAAGCCACACAAATATTAAAATCTGTTGGACTTTGATTGGGGGAAAAAACCTATAACCGGTTTAATAATACACCAAATAGCAAAATCAAAACATAATAAATAGTGTATGTGGGGATTGTCTTTTATTTTTCCTTTTTAATTTTGAACAGCAAGGAGTGTCAAATTCTAACTTTTTGCCTGAAGAATCTCAAAATGACCGACTGCCTTTCTCCCAGGTATGGACATGTGGACATCTTCTGTTAGGATTAACTAACAGAATAAGGGCAGTTCAGTTTTGCACTGCTTTATCTGCATCAGTTAAGAAATATGATAAAGATGCCATTAGACACACAGGTTCTCTTCAGTAGTTTTATGTATAGACAAGACAAAGACCATAAGCCACAGCTCAGCTCAGTCAGTATATGGCTTTCACCTCAGAAGAAACTTCCAGTATTGTGATTCTGCTTTAGGATAAGATGAATGATTTCTATTTATTTTATTAATGTGTCATAATTAGATGGGTTTGATATGATACCTATCGTGCCTGCACATTGTATTGTTTCTTGTCCCTCCTAAGAAACAAAAAGCAAGTATCTTACTTCTATTCTTACCTGAATTTTTTCACAATATTTTCCCTGTATGATCAATCCTTTAGAGGCAGTATAGCCTAACAGACTTAACAAAGAACTGCAAAACAAGAACTCATTCTCAATTTATCACTGAAGTAATCCTCTGCCCTTGGCGACAGTAATAACTCTTTATGAACACTTCCTAGCTGGAGCTGTATCCAACAGTATCAGGATTACTTAATAGGCCTCATTTTCTTTTACCTTAGCTACATGGACTGGTCAGATAATGCTCTGGTGCTATCTATTACCTCATTTATAGATGTCATAGATTAGAGCTTAATAGGTTTGTGTGACACTATGTAGATGTAAAGTTGTAGATTAAGGCAAATAATTTCATGGTGCTAAACAGGACTGCGTTTATCTGAAGCACGTGCAGAATTAGGCTTGAAGGTCTGAAACATGCTAGATAATTTGGAAGCTTATTCCATAATGGAGATCTTCACAACATATTCTATAGTAACATATTACAAAAAGTTCAAAGATCATGCAGCTTCTGTGCTTCATCCTACATGAAGTTGTTCTTACTGTCATCAAGAGATTTGTTTTCAAAACTATATGTAACACCATATTGTGACATTTATGTCAGCAACATGAAAGGTATAGCATTTGTTCTTCTGACGTGGTATGGTACCCTACTTGTTCTATAAATATATGTGTACAAAAACAAAGCCTTAACCATAACCTTTAAGATTTAAGTGACTGTATAACATTCAGCTGTGGAAAGCAACAAAAAACCCCAAAGTCTTCAACAGGAAAGAAATGCAGATCTCTTCCTGTGACAAGCTAGACCAAAATGGTGGAAACTTTATGGCTTACCTTCCAAAATTACTACATCTACATGAAGTGCTGATAGCAGATGACTTTCAAGAGCAGGATGTAAAATGAAGAGTGATCTATGTTTTGCATAATCCAAGAAATTTCAAAATCTGATTGCACAAATGTTAATTTTTTTTAAAAGTGCTAAAATGAATTCATTAATTTGGGAATGTTAATTCTGCTATATTCTGCTTATTTTTGTGATAAAAATATCCTGCAATATCTAGATGTCTACTATACCTGAAACAGTGTTAGTATGGCATAATTTTTCAAAACTACTTCAGAAAAAATGTATTTCTGCTTAATGCTAACTGGTTTACAAATGCCTCCCTAAGACAAAGGAAACATTGCCATGTTATACATTTACAATAATGTTATTAATTCTTCCTTACCTTATTAGAGATCAAACATTCATTTCCTGGCAATAGTAACCATTTTCTGGTCACTTCCAAGCAAGACTAAGGAATGCCTGGGATTTCCCAGTACCCAGCACATGTTTTGTTCAGCTGATCCTAAGATAGAACAGTAATTATGTCACAACAGATGTGAAATAATAAAAAATACCATACCCAACTGGATAGTAAAAGTGTAGTGTAACAGTTGGATAAAAAAAAGCAGATCTACTTGTTCAGATACTTCAATAGTCTTTTAGCTGATTACAGGTAAAACACAGAATTTAGGAAAATCATCACTTCATTATGAGCACAGATAAGCCTTCTGCTTTCTGTATCAGAAATATTACCCAAATAGTATAACTAGTCTTATGGGCATGTGCTGGCTAACATATAGACAGATGTGGCCTCTGCTCAAAACCAGACACTGCTCAAACTTCCACTGTGTTCTATGCTTTGGATGTGACAGATATGATTAATAAGACTTTATAATGTTGTATGCTTTACCATTCATTATTATTTAACCAAAATCAATCAAGCCACAGGGTTCTATTTTTATAATTAGATTTATTATCTACAAATAGATGTCCCGGTAATGGAAAACTCAGAAGTTCCAAAAAGTTACAATTTAAAACCAAACCAAAACAAAACCATTTACTTTTTCTTTTCTTCTAGTCCAAACCAGAGTTTCTCCATCCTTTAATTCCATTCCCAAGTGAGCCTCCTACTTTAGAGATGCAAGCCCTAAAATGTAACTCTTAGTTGTTTGTATGAGAGGGTTTCACATTCGTCTGTAGGGCCAGACAAATAGTCACAGTCAGACTTAGCAATGAGTGGAATTGTTCCATGCCATAGAAATCCACAGTGAGTCCAACCAACGTGCCTTTTACATGGGGTGTGAGTCAATCTGCATCAAACTAGTTGGCAAAGTCTCAGTAACTATTGAAAAATATCATTTACTGAAATGCTACTGGAGATTGGGAGAGATGAAGTTCAGTCTGGCTCAGCTCAACAGACCAAGATGCACTACAGTTGTAGTCATATCTGCAGCTCCTGCCAGATCATTCACTATTATATAAAGCCCTGTATTCTGTCTGACTGCATGGAAAGTGGTAATGACAGCTGGTGTTCTGCCTGACTTGGAGGATCATTTTATAGTTTAGTGCATTAAACTGTGGATGTAGACATATAGATGTCAGATTTTCATAGAGGTATAGAGATCTAAAGCTGACCTCTCATTCACTGTACCCTGCAGTGCATACATCCCAGCTACTACCTGGCTCTGCCCACTGAGTCAGATGTAGGCTGGATCTAGAAAACCAGAATTTTGAAATGATGAACTGCTAAGTTTCTCTTGATTCATTCAAGGGGAAAGGTTGTACTCAATTTTGTTTGAAAGAAATATATTTTGTGTAAGGCTATTTTTCTTCTCCATTTTGCTTTGCTAGTTCATGCAGTACTATTGGCGAATATAAGCCAAACTTGCCCTTCAGTTATATTTGTGCATGCTTCAGTAGCAAGCAGCCACCTGTTCCCTTAGTTCATTGTAACTCAACAATGAATTTGGCCAATTTGTTTTAATTCATGCAGGCAATTGACAATTATTTTAAACTTGACTGAGCTACTTTGTGAGTTTAGTTCAGGAATACCACAAAACTACTACCTTCTGGCTTGAAGCAAATACAGCACAAGAAGTCTTGTAAACTATTTCAATAGGCCACTCAAACCACAGTTGAACAAACTATACAATTCAGGAAAAGATTGTGTTTATTGGCATTTGGGTAAAAGAGACTGTGTCAGCCTTATCTTATGAACTTTGAAACTGTCAGTATCATATCAATCCCTTTTACATTTCTGAAATGCAAACAGTAAAGACTTGCTCTTCACCTTCTTCAGTGAAGGGAAGATTTACAATGTCTGAATGGAGAAAAAAGAAAGTGATGTGGTTCTGGGTGTGATTCTGATCATTCTTAGTGCAAATCAGAATTAATTCCACCAAATTACACATAAAGGGATTTCAGAATCAAGCTTAATAGGTTATTAATGAAAAAAATTATAATGATGATGAATAATTGGCATTAAATTGCTATAAAAAATCTCCTATTTTAAGTAACTTTCCCAGTGTATCTGTCAATGTTTTCTTAATCATGTTTTCACTTTATTAGAAAGCCAACTAATAGGCAACCTAGCAAGGAAATAACATCCACTGCATGGATTTCTACCAGCCTAACCACAGCATAATAGAAAAACACCACTCTAGGCCTGGATGACACATTGTGATGACAATCTGTCTATTCCCTGGCAGAATCAACACAAATCGAACATGTTTGGGATGTTGGTGACTGAATCCTGAAATAAAACATGTAAATAAATTTGGACTTGTTGAGAGAAATGTAATGACTGCTGTTGGACTGTACAAAGTCCTTGTTTCACAAAGCTCTTCCTATTAACCACCTTCCACTTCTATTGAATAGGGTTTTGACAATGTTTAATAACATTATAGTTGAAAGTAAGCCTAAGAAGGATCCAATTAAAAATAAGATTGACTCACTCCAACACAAACTTAAACTATCTTGATTTTTGCCAACAAGCTTATTTTTATATAACACTCTTCTGTTCAGTGAACTCACTTAGAGACAAACTCCTGATGATAAAGTGTGGTAAAGAGAGCTTATCCCTGATACATGATGTGGTTAGGTATAAAATCAGAAGATTATTTTCCTCTATTGAAAAAGACAACGTATATGAAATTAGATATCAGGCAATATTAGTACAAACAAGAAGTGATGGTTCTGTTCAAGTGCAAATATAAGTCACTTTATAACTGTGTCAATTACAGACCTACACAGACATCCATTGTAGAAAGTTCATGACTCAAAGAGACATTACTCATTCTCCTGTGTTTGGAATCTACTTTACTGAGTCACAGGATCACTAAAGCCTGCAAGAGTTTGAACAATATCCAGATACAGGACTCTGGCAGGGACCTCTGAACATATACTTGGAGAACAGTTCCAGTTTTTGAGCACTTCTGAGGTTTACTGAACATGTGTAGTTTTCCAGAAGTATCCTTGGTTTTCTATGGGAAATAGCATCCATGACTTCAGACTGTCTCACAGCCCTAAAAAGTAATTTATTTCTCAATCAGAGCAGATTTGGGTAACTCTAAACTGAAATATGAAATCCTTACTTGTGGGGGAAAAGGTCCTGTCCTGCCCATGGATTTTTGCAACAAAGCTAAAATTCATTTTCTCTTATACCTCCAGGCACACAATACTTCACCTTGGGATTTTACCTCTTCAAGATATGCAATGATGTAGAAAGAAGTAGGCAGAGGAATACTCTTCACATGAATCTAAAAAGAGATGGAGAAAAAGCCTAACTTAAATAGATGTACATTTCTATGTCCTTTACTCTGCATCAATTTTACACCATTCCAGAGATAAATTTAGACTAATCAGAGCTAAGATGCCTAGGACGACTCTGCTCCTTACTTGTGTTTTTAATTATAACTCTTCCATCCACAGTTTAAGTGCTTTTATTTAGCTTCCTTGAATCCATAGCTAAACTGTTTCCTTCCTCCTGACATTATAATTAGCTTTTTCTGTACCCAAGCTACCTCATGTTCCAGGAGACATATACTCCCACATATCCTTCTAGGGTGTTAAGGACAAGATCAACATATTGCTCTTCTGCTGTATGAAATTTTGCATCTGCAGAAAAACTACTGGTCTGTTCCTCACATCTTTGTAATCATATTGTCCCAATATATTTCTGCCAAAGGAGTTGTCCATTAAGATTTTACCCAGGACCTTTTCCTCCATCCAGCAGAGATGTGCAACAGCCAAATTATCAACTGCCTGACTCCACTTTTACTGAAGGCACTAGTATGATGATACGACAACCATAACCTGAGCTAAATAGTGCGTTTCCCCAAACCATCATGTCCTTGAGCCAGACAATGTTGAAATAGAATGATATGTGGAACTACTTTTGCAGTTGCACTGGCCATCTGCTTCTTTGTGAAAGGCTTTCTGTGGGCGTGAGGAGATTGTGAAGAGGAATATTTGTTTCCTTCTAGTGTGCTTCCTTTTGTGTGGAGGAGAGAAAAGTGTGAAGTTCATGGTTACTTTATTTCCCTCTTTTGGTTTGCATGGCAAGGTTATGGTAGAAGGGGAGCTACAGGGATGGCTGTTGCCTCATGTGGCTTTACCAAATAACACATAAGGAATCAAGGAAGGTCATCCCATGGTGCAGTGCAATTTGTAGTTTTAAGGACAGGACTATGCTCAGTGTTAATTACTGTGGCATTGTTTCTCTGAGTGTGATTTATCTGAATAAATAGAGTAAAATGACTTTTGGTGTTGGATACTGAAACTGAAAAAAAATCCAGAGTAGCAGTGTCAACAAAATGGTTTTCAGCTTAAGACCTGCAAGAAATTTACGTAAGACATTGCAGTGCAGGCTTCTAATTTTTCCCAATATTGATAGACTTGAACCCAGTGAAGTCAGAGGTCTCACTCTGCCTCTGTTCTTCTGATGGGAGAATGACACAAACTTTCAGGTGAGCTCTTCTGTAAGTAAGGGAGGAAGATATTTAAGAGAAAGGTTGGAATCCTGCAAAATTCACATATGAATATCTGCATGTTCATTGTTATTGAAAATACAGAGCAGGTTAACTTGTTGCTTTTAATTTTATTCTTAATGAATCCATATTGGCTACACCTGTTAGAGAATTAATGCCTAAAAGGAAGCCATTTCCAGGCTGGGAATAGATACTGATATCCACTTGCAATCTTTTAGGTTGGTTTTTTTTTTATTACTTTGAGTAAATGTTTCAAAATCTTTGAGCTAAAAATAGAAATCAGCAATGTAAAACTCATGAATAAAATGACGATAGTAAACCAGCCTGTATGAGCAATACAACAGAAAAAATATTTGGTCCTGACTGTTTTCTGTTGAAAGCATCCAGGAAGATTTTCTGAAGAGCCAGGTTAAAGAGACTGTACAAATTATTAACATATTTTCTAAGTAGAATATGAACTGTCAAGGAATTGCTCATAATATTTCCAGTTACACATTCCTAAGATACAAATAAAAATTCTTCTGTGTATCACTCAGTTCATTATGGATGCTTCCTGTTAAAGGCAGAGTTAGTTTTGGCCTTTTATGGACAGTTAAAAGCTGCATCTGCTTTATTCTGTTTCATGTAACAAAAGCACATTATCTTTTCTTTTTTTTTACTTGTAGTGTTTAACAGACCATTTTTAAAGGCACAGCTTGAATGACAACTAAAAAGCCAAGCTTGTCTTCCATTTCTGGATGTGCTTTTTTGGTATGTTTTGTGAAGTAGCCTACTACTCTTAAGATACAGTAGCGAGTTTATGTCTGTTAATAGAAAAAATAAAAATAGTCTAAAGCAGTCTAATAGTCTAAAACTAAATCATTTGAAAAAGTGCTGCTGCTCCCACTAGTCAGTAGTTGCAGTTCTTTGCTCATTTATGTCAGCAATCTCATTACAAGCAACTTTTTTGAAGCTTTTGCTTGAGTCCTTGGTACAGTATTATTCCTGGGTAATATATTCCTAATCAAGACTATCAAAATATAATTCATCACATTTGATGAGGACAGAGAGAAGACTGAGACCACCAAAGTCAAGGCTTTGGGGGAGTTTATATTTTTTGTACCAAAATCACTGCACCAAAGCAGTATGCTTCTACCATGGTAATCAACAGCATTCCTTATGAGAAAAGGAAGCATTAAAATCTTTCCCAGAGGAAGCATTTTAATCTCAGAAAATAATAGCAATAATAATACACTTTGATTGAGGTTATACTGAGAACAACACTATGTGCATAAGTCATCAGATTTACTCTTCGATCCACAAAGTAGTGTGGGAGGCAGCAAAGTCTGAAGGATACTCTCAGTAACCCAGTGAGTTCTGAATGTTGTTCTTTGTCTTCCACTGCAGTTCAGACATCTGGCATACCTCAGGCGAAACTGCTTCAATGCAGAAACTAATCCCTCCCATTGCCTCTTCAGTTGCTCAGGGTGGAAGGCCATGATGCCCTCTCACACTGCTTTCATCAGCCTTTAACTTCAGCAGTCTCTTACCTTTCCCTTTCATTGTTTACACCTCCCAGTGGTTTAGACATAATGGGCCAGATTCTGCACACCATTAACCAAGTAAAGAGTGCTTTTGAAAACAGAGTGACAGTATGTGGACATTCTTCTGGTTAAATCAGTTCATGCCACAACAGAGTATCTCATCATAGCCATGGTCCTGTACCAGACTGCAATACTTAACATACCTGATCCTGTAGAAAAAGAGCTCTTGGGCCTAAACTAAGGTTTGAAGGAAGTTTGAAGCAGGCTGAGATAGAACTTGGTAAGTCTGTGTCAGTTTTAAGCAGATATGTGTCTTTCTGCCTAAAGAGTTATGAAACATGTGCCCAGCCTGTCCATGCATATGTCTCCTCAGCTACTGTGGGCACTATTCATTTGGATTAATTGGTTGAAGACCAAGAATTTTTCCCCTTCTTCACAGGAAATATGGATGATCAGTCTACCAAAATTCAAGCCATCCCAATTCACAGGAAAGGGAGTCGTACAAGATACATTTCAGGGGTGAAGGATCCATGGGTTGGAGAAGAAAGGGAACTATGGAGTTGTTGGAGGAAGGCTGGAAGCATTGATTTCCATCCTGCTGTTTCTGTGACTGCAGTGAATCACCAGAGCACAAGTAATTCAGAAAATCCAAATTTTCAGACCTCAGCCCCCTGTTTTGTTCTCCCAGCAGAGAAGAAAAAAAAAATCTAATTTTCTTTACTCCCCAATATCATAAGCATGCTATAATGTTATACTAGCAAACTATTTAAGACACTTTTTATAAAAGAGAGGTAAGTCTGAGTTTGGTCAGCCAGTGTTTATGGGTCTATATTGTTTTAAACAATTTTTGGAAAATGTGCTATAGCCAGCATTTCAAACATGTCTCATGCTCAGTGTAAAAGAGGCTTTCCTGTATTAATTCAAAGCACTCTAAAGCCCAGACACAACACAACACTCAACAGCTCATAAATTTGTCAATGAATGAATTTAGCTTAAGAAAAATAAGCTGCATGAATTATAGATGTAGAAGGGAGCAACACCTATATTCTTCAAGTTGCTTTGACCTTTTCCAGCTGGTTGTAACTTGTTATAACTTTGCTAAATTTTAACTTCCATACAGAATTTTTTCTAATTTTAGCTAGAAAACTTCCATGCAGTTATCTGTTACTTGAGCTATTCAGGCAGTTTTCAGATAAAATGGCTCAGTGATTTCTGAGGGCGAGTGAAACAAAAAGAAAAAGGTTTTAAAATTAGTTTGCTCTTTAAAAGGATGAAGGGGTCCCATGCTTTAGTGCAGGATGACTCATTCCTAGCTCCATGCAAAAGCCACTATACCTTGTCCAAACAACAAACATTTCTAAAGGCACAATTTGTACATGAAGCTGTAGGAGATATTTGCTGATTTACAAATGTTTCCTAAAATCTGTGCCTACGCTGAACTAGCAGTAGCCCTGAGATGAGCAAGTCTTAGCCTTTAAAATGGGGTTCCCAGCTCCTGCAGGGAGTATCAACACTGCTGAGGCACAGTGGACTCCAGCAGCTCCCAGGGGCCAGGAGATCAGAGTGCCAGGGGCTCCCCATGGGTGGACTCAGGGCAAGGCCTGACAGCCAGGACCCATCTCACTCTGTAGCCAGGAGCAGAGCTGCCAGGGGCCACCAGGGTGGCCGCAGCCCTGGGCATCGGGCACCTCCCTAGGGCCAGGCCAGGAGGTGGTCTTGTGGGTGGACCTGGCTTGGGGCCCATGGGCAGGCAGAACAGGGAAGTGGGGAGCTGGAAACCAAGCCCTGAGGTAGCATTGCTGGGGCTGCAATTGTTGACCTTGGGGGCTGTCATGGGATCCTGAACTATGGTGGTCAGTGACTGGATGGCCAATTAGGGCCCTGCAGTCTCTTCTGTATGACCAAGCTAGAGAGACATTAAGTGTGAGCTGACAGGGAAAAGAATTGAAAGGGAAAAGATATATAGAAACTGTGAAGGATGAAGGTGGGAAAGATGAGCATAAGGAAAAGAGTGGAGTCCAAGTGAGAAAAACTGGGGAATGGGACAGTAAGCTGGAGACAGGGATGAGTCTGTGACACAAGCTGGTGGACAGCCTAGGACATAAGAGGAAGAAAGGTTTGGCTCAGCTACTTCACATTTCTTTGCAAAACGTGGAAAGAATCAAAAATTGCTAAACCTAAATACATTACAGTTCTCAACAAATGGCTGTAAAACTCATGCCTGAAGTGCTACTGCATAAATACAATGAGAGCATACTGTTTTAATCAGGCACTCCCTATTAATCTGAGGTGGTGGAGGTCTATGTAGTGAATCTGAAGCCTCTATTCTGACAGTACTCAACGGTGCTCTCAGCATAATATCACATAGAAGTTTCTGGATGTTTCAATGTCCACTTCCAAATACCTGCTGTTAGTGTAGCAGGGTAGGAGACAAATTGCTTTGGGTGGACCTCAATTCCTTTCAACCTATCTGCTCATCCTTAGTAGAATAAGCCCACGTTGGGATTCAAATAAGGCTTTTGTCTGTGCTACTAATAGATTTCATCAGTGCATACATTCTTGAGATTAAACACATAATTTTAAAAATGCCATTCTGACAAAGTTGTCCTGAGAAGTTTAATATAAATACCTGAGGTGTGGCAATCATGGAAAAAGTTGGAAATGTGATTCTGAGAAAGAATGGCCAAAGGAAGGAAATAAAACCACAACATAATTCTAAGCTATATGATCCAGACACCATAACAACAATGAATCTAATGAAAAAAAACCCCTGAATATTGGAATCAAATATGTAATAGGTTTCTCAGAAACTGCTAGACAATAAAAAGGCAGCTGAACCTGTACTTGTTTTTAGCACTCAAAATGTGGTCAGCATTAACTTTAAATTGATGTATTTTTCTATTATTACTATATCTATGTGGAGGTGTAATCCACAAAGATTCAAAGGTTTTTTGAAGTGAAGCAATTCACTTTCACCTGAAATATTGCCACTTTTGGTGCAAAAAACCTCCCAAATAGGCTTTCAACAAGAGCAAAATTCTTTAATTAAATTCAGAGAAGGAAGTGAAGAATAATTTTCTCCAACTCAAAACAAGTAATTTAGGTAGGCAAAATGCAATGACCAGAATTGGAATTTATAAGGCAAACAAGGATTAAACACTGTGTTTTTACCAAACATTCTTTAGATTCCTTTGAAGCCACAAGGGAAAGACTGTCAGTTTTGTGTCTCCTCTGTTTGACTGGGCCATGTCTACAAGGGCACTTGTTGCTTCCATGCCAGAGTAGAAGGACCCAAAAGTCTATCCATTTTATTTCAGCTATAAACACAGTGGTTTGGTTCTCACTTTATTTGCCAGCACTTTTTCATTGACACCCACCCTCATTTTTCTGGATATCTCCTCTCCATTGTTGTCCATGACCCACTCTGGTAGCATATCTCACGCTTTCAGACTTACCATCAGTTTCCTGCTATTTATCCACTCTATTTGAAACACAAGGATTTCTCATCTTGAGTTAGCTCTTCAGTTCTTGTGAATAGAGATGGATAAATTTGCCAGAGAAGTAAGATTACTTTTGACTTCACCAACAAAAATGGAAGAAAGTTTCCTCATTATGGGCAATGCATCTGGACTAAACCCCCTCTCTTATATATCACTTGGTGTTAAGTTTAAGAAAAGTCAAACATTCTTAGGCCAGAATATTAGTTTCTAAGAAAACTATTACAAGAATATAATAATAAAGGGAATTCCACATTTTGCAAAGGAAATCATAAACATGCTGAAATTTGCATCATAAGACAGCAGACCAGCTATATGTATTGTGTAGCAATGGAAAACTGGTAAGAAAGAGATGTTGCCCATCAAGTGGCATGGTCAAGCGTGTTCCTCCATTAAGCTGTTTTGCAAAGTGTAATGCTCTCTTCTTTGTTGCTTTGCCTGATTGTTAAATGATATTTTATTAGCAGCTCTCACTTCCTTGTCTTGGGATTTTTGATCTGCACTGCTCAAAGTAGCTTGATCAGAGTGCTACCATTTCTCCTCCTACTTCCACATCAGAACAACTAAAATTTTCAGTTAGGAAAAAAAAAAGGAACAAGTAAGTGTTTCATGGATGTTAGAAGAAAGAAGATCCTAACACTTAGAGCTCCTGATAAACTTAACCAAATCAGTAGGCAGAATGAAATTTTCAAATAAGAAAAGGAATATTGTCCTTGAAAGATCAACATACCAACATGTATATGTGGTGAAGAGCTATGTCAGATTCCTATTTTCTGAATGTCCCATTGAGTACAAATGAAGTGAAACACTTGTACGAAGCATCTGAGAAGTCCACATTTTAGTATCTGTTAATAAAATTCTCCCACAGCACCTTTTTCATAAACAAAAATCAAAACTGCACATATGCTTGCATTCATGCCTGTGAATTGGTCACAAAAATAGGATATACCCTCATATATATACACATGTGTGAATTATGTATAAATTGCAGGCATTCGTTGTATTTTTAGTTTGATGCTTTTATACTTGTGATAGCAAAAACATTCCTTAAGGCTGTACTGCTATGCTAGTAGGCACTGTGTCAAGACCAAACAAAGAGCCAGTTTAGTAGTTCTGCTCTATAAGCAAGAGTGTACAGAAGCTTCCCCATTTTCCTCCACAGGTGAATTTTGTGGATCTACCCTCCCTCTGCGTTCTGTGGCTCCTTATTAGTTACAGTATCAAGGGCTCAAACTCTTAAATGATTGCCATTTTACCCTAGGAGATCATGGAAACCTGGCAGCAAGATGCTTGGCTAGCTGCACCACAGAAAACACATACTGCCGTGTTTTAGAAACTCAGTGTTATAACACAGCAACTATAGCATTGGGCTTTTTTTACATCTTTCCAAATGCTACACCATTTATAACATTGGCATGGTAAGTATGGCTGAAAAGGTAAGGTTGGAAAAGTACTTCCCTAGTGCCAGTTAACTGCTAGAAGGATGCACAGACCACTGTGGGAAGGGATTTAAACAGTGTCCTCCCAGTCCACTTTCATCCAGCAAATGGATGTCTCTCTAATTAGCTAAAGTTCAGAAACTTGTTTAGCTACGTTCAGCCAGCAACACTTTCAAGAATGTCTGTGACTAGGATTTGTTCAAGTAGCAAGGTCATGTCTCCACACATATGTTCCTCTACAGGCTACCCTTGGAATAGCAACTTGTTTCCCTCACATTTGACAGAGTAACTCCAACACTTTAAACCCTAAAGGAGATATCAGAGATGGTTCTACGATGCTGACTACTATTATGGAGCATTTACTTTTCCACCCAATCTATCTGCATGTGCTTGTCATCTCTGATCTTCCTGCTTGTAAACCTTGTACACTTCCTGAGTGTAAAGTCTTCTTTTCATTTTGTAATAAGGAAGAGCAGGAACTGGACCTGTCTGGGAAAACCTCTGGGTACAATACACTGAAAACTGTAATTCTCCACATATTGTCCACTCAGTGAAAAAAAACCTAATACACTGACTATTTTAAACCAACATTTAACCGACTGAAGCTCAAGATACTCAAAATTGCAAAGTAACTACTTCATCTGTCAGTCTACATGATCATCTAGAAATAAGATGTTAGAAATTGTCTTTCATTTGTCCTTTTTTTGTGCCGTGTTTGGACAAGCCTTTGTTACATTTCTCCAAAGCCTCATTGTTGTACATATTGTTGGGTATTTTCCTTGTTTAGGCAAAAGCATACAGAGAAGACCCTGTTCAGTAGTTGCTGGTTTGTTGTTTGCTTTTTTTTCAGTGCAGCCACTTCCTTTTCTACAGATACAAAGTAGCCCTGTTTGCAGTAGAGCATTTCTGGTGGACCAAATGATTGCTCTAACAGACTTAGCTTTTGGCAGTAAGTGCATGCTATTCCTAATGCCTGCTCTCCTTTCACATACCAGTCACATGTATAAATATGTATGCATTTTAAATAGAATTGCTATACACAGACTAAGTTCTAGGGAGATTTATTTTAAATACCTAAATAAATGTATTTTTAAATGTAAATATATTTCTTTAAAATCTAGATTTCATAGAGCTCCGTAAAGCTGTCAAAGTACTTTAACTTCCATTTCAAAATCCAGTCCCTAAGCCATCATATTATCCAAATTCAGGTTCTTCCTTTAATTTCTTTTGTAAGGACCATGAGGTATCAACACAAGCAATGGTTGAATCTGAAGGCCTACTTCAGTAAAATAGTTGGGTGCTAGTATTCAGAAGAATAATTAAAGACATGACTAACTTTAAGTGAGATTCACAGTTAGACTGATGCTTACATGCCAAGGTTAAAGAGAAATGCTTTGCTCTCTGATTGATCAAATCTCTCAGAAAAACTCTCAGAATGGTCAAATCAACTGTTATTAACTTATTGTCATTAATTCCCATTGGAATTATAAATTATTGGCGACAAAGGATCTTTTCTCCAGAAGATCTATAAGGTATGTAAAATGTTGTTAGCTCTCTAAAATTAGAAATTATCATAATTAAGAACAATTATAGTGCCATTTATCATAAATATGCTATCAGAATATGCTCCGTACAGACCATGACTGAGGATGTGTTCAGTTCTGGAGCCCCTCTTACAAGAGGGATATGGGAGTGCTGGAGCGAGTCCAGAGGGCCACAAGAATGATCAGAGGACTGGAGCACCTCTCCTACGAGGACAGACTGAAGGAGTTGGGGTTGTTCAGTCTGGAGAAGAGAAGGCTCCAAGGAGACATTATTGTGGCCTTCCAGTTTCTGAAGGGGGCCTACAAGAAAGCTGGTGAGGGACTTTTTAGGATGTCAGGTAGTGATAGGATTTGGGGGAATGGATATAAACTAGAAGAGGGTGGATTTAGATTGGGTATTAGGAGGAAGTTCTTCACTGTTAGGGTGCTGAGACACTGGAACAGGTTGCCCAGAGTGGTTGTGGAAGCCACATCCCTAGAGGTTTTTAAAGCAAGGCTATATGGGGCTCTGGGCAACTTAATGTAATGGAAGGTGTCTCTGCCAGGCAGGGGGGTTGGAACTAGATGATCTTTAAGTTCCCTTCCAACTCTGACAATTCTATGATTCTACGTATGTGCTTTAGGTTTTGATAAATAGGCACTGAAAACTTCTCCAACAGCACTTATCTTTGTATAATCCAAATGCAGAGGTTTTTTTCTCCAGAGTTCAGAAATTTTAGGTTATCTTTTATCCTTCCTGTACTTAGGTTCCCTTTAGACCTGATTCCGATTGAAATGGAAAGAATACAATAAACATTAACGAGGCTTTTCTTGAAATATTCCTGCTGAGATCTGAAAGGGAGATGACAAACCACATGCAACAAAAAATATTCTTATGCTGTTGAAAGTCTGGTTTTACTGCCTGGTAAACTTCCATCTGCTTAATACACATTGTCTTAGTCTCCTGCCATGCCATAACAGCAACTTCCTATCCCAAAACCAAAGAAGTCTTGTGCATTACTGGTGCTATCCACACACATCAAAAGACAAGTTTTAATACTTAGTAGAAAAAGATTACATACCACTCTCAGTCTTTGATTACATATCAGGAGCAAAGATTTATATATTATTATTTTTAATCTAGCATTACAGATTAAAAATCAAGCTAATTTCTAGTTCAGCAACTGCTACTGCAAGACTATTTGGAGTAACCCTAACCCAGATTTCAGTCTGCATCCAGTAAAAGGGAGCTGATAACAACAGTTTCCTAGATTGTCTGATCATAGGAAAGCAATGCTTCATTTGCATGCATGAGAAAGACCGAGTTTGGTTTTGTGAATTCCTATACAGCCATGTGGAAGCATGTGGTCATATTTTTTAAGGGCTGGTATTTCTTTTCTTATTATTAGGTAAGTTGTTGGACAGTAAAAAGAAGACCAATAGTAAAGGGGAAATTAAAGAAATCTGTGGAGAAAAGACAGCCCTGCCCAGGAAAAGTTGCTGAAAGCATTTGTTTTCAATCTTATTCTAATAATGTTCTGCTTTGCTTTTCAAGTGTGCTGTCAATGGTTGTGTATGTTCCTGCCTTCTGTTCAGAGATAAAGTTACTTTTTGGATTTTCTCTTAACTCATCTTTAATAGATGTCACTGTTACGTGAGTGTAATGTGACTGGCAGAATTAGAATGGATCAGATAAGAAAGTCTTTTATAGTCTCTTTGTTAGGAATTGTCAACATGAAAAGCATGTTAACACTTCAGTTTTGAAATGGTGCTCATTATTTCCAAGTGTAAATTAGAAATGAGGACTACAACAGATTTCTTATTAGAAGATCTTTTCTTGGTTTTGCTAGGCAGTCTATTCCTTTCATATGTTGAATCATTACACTAATTTTTTTTTTTTGTAGCAAAATTTTCCCTTTATATAGCAAAGAATTTCTTTGCTGAAAGAGTGGTTAGATATTGGAATAGGCTGCCCAGGAAGGTGGTGGAGTCACCGTCCCTGGAGGTTTTTAAGAAGAGGATAGATGTGTTTCTTCAGGGGACGATTTAGGGGTAAGAGTAGTGTAGGGCTATCGGTTGGACTAGATGATCTTGAGGGTCCTTTCCAACCGTAATGATTCTGTGATTCTGTGATTCTGTGAAGTGCAGTCATCAAATTAGCTTATTTAAATTTTGTATACCTTGATGAAAAGGAAGAAGAAAATAAGTCTTGTAACTTTCAGTGCACCTATCTTCTGTTGCAGATATTATCACCGGTAGTTAATGGCATAGAGTTCAGAGCTTCAGCATTAAAACAGAAAAGTTCAAAGGAATTATGGAGAACAGTTAATGATTTTCAAAATATTTTGTTTCTAAAACAGCCAATCTTTCAGAAAAATCTGAAAAAATGGAACTTATACTACCACATAAGTTATGGTTGCAAATGGGGGGAGAAAATACCTTCTGCATTTTTAAAAGAAAAACAAAACATCTCCAGATTTTATCTGGATTTACTACAGTTTTAGCTAAGCAAAAGTGAAAAAAAAAGGTCTATAATTATGGCTACATAATGCCTGTGGAGTTAAAAGGAAAACATATTATGTACCAAATATGTCACAAGAAGTGAGACAAACAAGTTTTTTCTCATAAATTTCTCCTGCTCCATCCCTATCCTTATGTTTCTGTTGACCTTTCTTTCTTCAGTTAATAGTGTAAATTAGACTGTAACCCTTTGGAAGAAGTGATATTTTTAGCTCACTGCTGAAGTTTCCAGAATTATTTGTAATCCTGTAACATAATAAGGCATTTGAAAAATACTATTTTCTAAAATTTTGCCTGGAAATTTGATGGAAAGAATCCTGATATTTCTGAATTTCTCAGTTTTAACCAGTGACAGTTACCTTATTCAAGTTTAGTTCACTTTGCCACTAATACCAGAAAAAAAGTAGATGAACAAAAAAGCTGTAGAGAGCAAAAGTAACCAGATTGCCAGGGCTTTTCTTGATCTCTGCTTGAGTTTTGCATTATGTTTCATTCCTCTGAATTTTTTCTTACTGTATCTGTAATTACTAGTGAGAAGGAACCATAATACTGTTTATACACAAGCATTGGGTGCATCTGAACAAATGCAACATTTTCTTTTCAAGATTTTTCATGTATATTCCACTTTTGGTCCACATTTATTTTTAACCTCTTGGTTTGACTTTTAGCAAAATCAGAGGTTAATAGTGGAATTCAGCCAGTATTGTCAAATCAGGTTTTATTTGAGTTTTGCAAATTTTCACCTAAATTCATACAAATCCAACTTCACTCACAGCCCACTTTTGACTCAAAGTTCTTAAAAGTTTTCAAAATATACCTGTACCAGAACCTAGTACAGTATTTCAATTTAAGACATAACCTTGGCTTTGGGCTTTTCTGTGGAAGATAGAACTTGCTCCCCTGCTGGGCTTCCTAATTTCAGAGTGCAGTTCTAAACTGGAATGAGACAGATAGAATTTACAGGTCTTTGTGACTGAGGATATTTTTCCTGAGTTTTTGAATCTGTTTTAAAATTATAAAAGCATAGATGTTAGAGAGACATGTTAAGTAATATGCTCCATCTTCTGCCAAAATATTATTTTTTCTATGCTCTATTTTCCAGAGCTTTATGGAACTTCTTTTTAAATGTCTCAGATAATAAGGTTCTTGTTTTCCCCTTGGGAAGCTATTCCATCTCCTAATAGATTGCTGCAATTAAGTGATGTTTTCCTTATAAGCAGTCTAAATTTGTTTTGCTTTACTTCATCAAGTAGCCCTGGTTACTCACCCTCTGAATATACATATGAATATACCATTATTATATGAATATATCAATATATTATTATTAAATGTCACAATTTCCCTTGCCTGTTTACAATGGTTTGTGTCCACATGCCAAAAATACTACATACAAAAAAAGAATGGCATCGCTGATATTCCCTAGATGTAAGACTATCCTGTATGTTCCCACATGATTGTCATATAAAGGTTTATCTCTAAGTTTCTTTAATGAAAGACAAGGGACTTAGCTCTGCACCTCACTAATTTTGAACAAAATAAAGCAAAACAAGAAGAAAATCGAACAAGTAGAAGCAACCTATTATGTGTTAGAGTTAGGACTCATCCCTGGAAGCTTTTAAGACAAGGCTTGATGGGGCCCTGGGTAACCTGATCTAGTGGATGGTGTCCCTGCCAGGCAGCGGGGTTGGAACTGGATGATCTTTGAGGTCCCTTCCAACTCTGACAATCCTATGATCCTATGAATTATTATTTTTACAGTGTCCCATGGGACTGTGTACAGTGCAATTGCTTATCACACTTCATTCTCTCTGGCCTTTACTAGCTTTGAATTAAGGACACAGGCTATTCCTGGAACAGGACTTTTCACCAGACTACTGTTTATATGGATGGAGTCCAGATGTGCTTCAGAAGATGACATTTGAGCAGTTTAAGAAGTAAGTTCTTCAATGTTACAGCTGATTACAGCCAGGTCACCAAGGTCGTTTTACAAATAAGTAAATAAGACTTTGGCTGGCAAGATTTTATGCACACAAATAGTGGACTCTAAACAAGTAATTTCCCAGCCTTTGGGAGTAAATAACAAGTCTTATCAGAGACGCATCCTAGGATTAAACACAGAATGACTCAGTGGTTAGTGTTCTTGACTGTTAAGATTCGTTAACTATACTAGTACTTATAGTTCCCCCTCAACTCAACAGAGAAATTTGTAGATCAACAATTTAGTGTATTCACTGACTTTGTCTAAGCATGTTCTGTGTTATTTCTGTAGTAGGCATTTTTATAAAGATGTGTAAAGCCTAAAGCATAGTGAGGCCTAATCTAGTGAAATTTAGTCCTCAGTGAGAGCTAGTCTGGCCTCAAGCAAGTTAATAAGCACCTTATTAGAGCAGTGAGACAATAAATAAAATAAATACCTTAAAAAACAGGTATTTTTCTCCTATAGTCCAATATTTTTTTGTCCAGCATTCTTGCAAACAAAACCAGTGGTTAGGGTCTATGGTCAGCTGCACAGTAAAAGAAGTCTCCAAAAGAGATTTAATTTTGCATTGTCCATACATGGTTTATACTTATGAATGGTTTTGGAGTCAGACCCAGGCAAACAGTAGAGCAATAAAGAGCAGCACATTGCTCATGAGAAGTTCTGTTTGTTTAACTCTTGATCCTGGGGATTTGCTGAAACTACTATTAAAGAATCACTCCCAAACTGTATGGAGAAGACAGGATCCCTGGTGGAATATTTTCATCCAGCTCTAAGGAGGCAGAAAGGTACCTGGCAGTGGCAACTCAAAGGCCATGAGAGTTTCTTCAGCAAGGGGACTTCAGCATTCTAGAAATGACAAGACATGGGCTATTGTTCTTCAATAGGCAGGAGCAATATATTTCACAAGTGTTTTCTTACAATATAAATACAATGGAAAGAGTAAACAGGTCCAGGAGCAATGCTTAAGAAGTTGTTTATGACCCATTCTAGCCTTCCCTGCTTTAGGTGCTTTATGTCTGGTTCAGTTCAATGAATTTGAAGTGTGCGCCCCTTAGAGATAAGCAGCAAAATTATGTCAGACCAGCAAGTAACCATGCTAAGTGACCATTTCAGTTCAGTATACAATCACTTCACATATGTGAAAGTTCACCTGAGGCAGAGCTAAGCATAGAGAGTAGTCCCCTTGTTTACTTTTTTGGAAAGAACGTGCTAAAAGACATGTGCATGACTTGGCTGACTGTATCCAAAAGCTTTGCTGCTTACGTAGCCAGCAACAGTATCTGGGAACAGTGATGCTAAACTTCCTGCACTAGATCGCCATTGTACAAAGCATAGAGGAACAGAGTTGTGTCACATTGTAGCTATTGGTTGGCAGAGGACATAAGATGTCCTTTTACTGGCAATTTCAGTTTAATGAAGCCTGCAACTGCATAGTTTTTGAGAAGCCTGGGTCAAAAGCTTCCTTCCTGGCATCAAACACAGCATGTGCTGATGCAGAGGAAGGTGTACCACAAGTACATGCCCCTGATCCATGAGAAAAACATGAAGCTACCCCGACTGCGTGTACATTTATAAAGACGGGAATTATCTCATTGAACTATTGTGCCAGAAGTGTTCAGGCATATAGCTGCAAAACCTGGCAAACATTGTCTCACATAGAAATCCTAGGTAGGAGAGTGAAGGAAGGAGAAAAAAGGAGGGTAAATATTTCTCATGGCATGACAACAAAATATTCAGTTTCAGGCCTGAACCATCGATTGGCCTGAACTTAAACCAAATATCTCTGCCAGCTGAATACTGGCCAAGTGGCAAGTGGCAACCTTTCTGCAGTCTGATATATACCCAAATGAAAAGGTTTTGGGTGCCAGATACCAGGAAGCCAGTGCTTTTAACACCACCACCCCATAATTTATAGCATCTTGGTTTGTGTTACTGCACTTAAGGGTCTGTTAATGTTTGTCTTCTGAATTCTAATTCTCAAGGGTTTATAATTTGGCCATTAACATGCTTTCAGTATCAAAACCTCACACACAATGGCTAGCCAAGAACAGTTTTTAGGTAATTTCTTGAAGGAAAAATGTTAGTTGGTTTCCAAAGTATGAGAAAAGAAGGAAAGAAGGCAGGAAGGAATGACTAGTTAAAACAGTTAAAGATTATAATTTTCTTGTGTGCTCAACTACTCGAAGTGGCTTATATTTTAAAACATGAATTATTGCTATGAGGTGATATTATTTTTCTTGTTTTAGAACTCTTAAGATGAAGCCTTTTGCAGGAACTTAACCTTTCAAGTCATTTTTGAAATGTAATTGTTTAAAAAAAATCTCAGTGGCTCAAAATGCCTATAGATGCACACAGAAGAGGGTACCTCAGTGAATCTCACCAGTGTACTTTTAAAAATGCAAATAGTAAGAACAAGAAAGGAAAACACATGCTTGGGGATGTTTCCTACCAATTTAAAACCCACAATGTTAAAGCACTTAGAGCTCTGAAGTACCTGAATTCCTTTGAGTACTTTCATATCTGGGTTAAACAAAGAAGTTTTAGCATAGACAGTACCTGTTCAGTTACAATAAAATCACATTCTTCTTTTTCTAATCAAGCTACTGAACAAATAACAATATCTGTGGATACCCAGGAGTACCATGGGGGCTCATACAATCCACTTTAGGTCTTTGTGCCTCGTTGTACTCCCAGGGATGCTGATGGAAAGTGAGAAATGGAAATCCTAAACTAAAATCAATCCAAAAGCTACTGTGACTCTTGACTTTTCACTTGAGCAAAAGTAAAATCTTCAGGAACAATTTCAGCCTCTTGCAATTGGCTTCAAGCTGATAAGTGCTGATTTGCCATTTCTTTTATTTTAGCAAGCTGTTTGGTTAGGATGGTTCTCAGTATTTCTCAGAATGAAGTCCATAATCCTGAAATCTGAAGCTGTTATTGTAATTTGAAACAGGGACACACTGTTCAGTTCCTCTTCTATCATATTAACCTACAACAGTGCTAGCCATAAGGTGCATAGAGCTCCCTAATAAAACTTTATTTACTTATGTACGAGTACTATGTTGTGAACACCAAGTATTTAAAGATGTCATATATAAGGTAACAGCATATTAGTCTTTAATTGAAAGGTTACACCACCAACCAGAACAAATGAACCCTGTGGTTTGCATTTTCTGGCATTGCCTGTTAAGCACCTTTTAAGGTACATGTCTGACTAGGCTAAAAAAAATGTTAAAAATACATGAACAGGAGAAGAAAATTACAGATAAGCTTGACAAAAAAGTCAGATTTGACCCTACCAAGTTTTGGGGAATTTCCAACTAAGATGTGTGTTTGGCTTTGCATTGTGTCATTAGATGGACCATGGAGACTAGGCAATGATTACAAAATTAGAAGCAATTAACTGTTTACCCTCTACTGAATCATGCCATCTAGGGTTTGGTAGACAGGAAAGGTATTTAGAACTGCAATATACAGAAAATAAACCCATTTCTCATATAAATATTTTTATTAATCTAAAAGTTTGAATGAATTAAATCCACTTTCAGCTTTACGTTCAGTGAATTGGAATCCTTGAAAACTGTGCACTGGTCATTTACTGCACATGTCCCTGCTGATCTGCTCTGGGCTGCTCAGACTGGCATATGTGAGATCAAGAAGAGTGCAAGAACAAAACAGTGGCCATGGAAGGAGAGATGAAACTTCTGTAAGACAAACTTGTCTCTAGTCTGAAGAAGATTTTAGCTGCTTGAAGCCTTGTTTGCTTTGAGCAGATATAGCTCTTGATTTAATAAAAAAATCCTACTTTTATCTGCAAACCTGGCTCAACCAGCATTCTTTGTCCATGAAGGCAAACAAGAGTTAGCAACATAACCACTGGCTCCCCAGGAAGGCCCCAGAGGATCCAAAAGAAAGCACTGTGTGCCCCGTAGAAGCCGTATGAAACAGATTCAGCACTCAGGGTGCAGAAGTCTCTTCTAGTGGCTGATTATAATACGCAGGAGAGTAAAGAAAGCATGACTGAATCCAGAAAGTTTCCTTGAACAGCAAAAGGTGGGACATAACTCCACTACATGTCAGGCTATACCCAGTGGTATTGCAGATTCCACAGGCAGTGGACTGTAGTGTTAGCTTCACACCAGCTGAGCCATTCTGATTTAAGATGTGTAAAGAAATAGTCAGAATGTCAAGCAGAACATGTGAATAGAATAAGACTCAAAATGTGGGTTTCAATTTAAGCAAGAAAGTAATATATTCTTCATGAGACAAACCACAAGTTTTGACACAATGTGTTTCTCAGACTGCCTTTCAAGGCAGCAGTCATTCTGGTTACATTAAATTACTCACAAGTGAAGGCCCAGATGTATGTTTATCATCTTTGTATAAAACCAGGCTTCCTTGAAAATACAAAGATAGTTTTGCAGTTAGCTATTTTTTCTGACCAAACATTGGTAGCAATGTTTTAAATAAGTTTTAAAGGAAAAACAGATTAAAAAAATTACTCAAAATTTTGACTGCAGCATTTTTGCTTTTGGAAGATACATTTGCATGCTCTTCAAACTACTGTTTTATAAAAGCTTTGTAAAATACCTTTTTTTTTTTAATGGAAGATGATCAGACAGCAAAGCAACTGTCTAAGGTACTCACAAAATATGAAGAATACAGAGAACAAGCTGTGAGATTATGACTTTGCTCCAATACAATTCTAGTGGAGACTCTACTGGAGAGTAGATATCTAAAATGTCTAGCCAAAAAGGATGCACTTCATTCTGGTTCAGAGTGACCACAGTGGAAACTTAGCATCTTAGTTTCTGTTTGCAGCAAGAACAGCAGAGACACTCCTGGCTTAAATATGAATTTCTCTTCACAGTATGGATCTCTGATCCACTGGGCAGCTCAGAAAGGGATCTCCTCCTGTTGCAGACAACCATTACTAAGGCCCTGAAGTACTCTGAGCTCTGCAGATCACTTTCTGGGCTAAGTACCAGGGTTTGACCATTCAATAAATCATTTGAAGGATTTTTTTTTTTTTAATAATAGAGACAATAAATATACTTTTACAGATCACTCAGTGTTTCATTAATCATTAGCTTCTTATGCATCACTGTGTTGATGTCACAACTAGATCTGTACTTAACAGGCCTGTCCAAATTTTTTTTTCAATTTCAGCACATTCATATTCTACTCTTTTCTCCAAACTGTTTTACTAGGAAGCATGTATTTTGCAGTCCTTTTTCTTAAAAGAAAAGTATCTATCACCCCAGTTCAAGCAATGAATAAATGCAGGTCAGGATTGTTGCAGAGTTTTTGGTTAAATTTGTAAGTCATGGCCACAGAAATGAATAAATCCAATAGAATATTGGGGTGTGACATAAGTGGAGTACTTTTAATTCTTTTTTTGTTTTTGTTGAGTTGACTTCTTGACAGGGCTTACAGCTGCTATACTAGAAGAGTAAATCTTGTACGTTGCACAGGTTATTCAGAGAGCAGGTATATTTTTATTTGTTTATATTTATTACTTTAAGGAGGAGGTCATATTCTTTTTAATGTTTCTTGTTCCTGATTTGAAACTTCCATAAGAAAACACTGAAAACACAGGTCAAACAGAACAGAGGTGTTTTGCTGTGGATTTTAAAGACAGAGAGTGTTTTATCAAAAGTCTGATACATATTTTTATATAGTATATTGTTATGATACCTTTGAACAATACTACCAAAGAAGTCAATTTCCTTCTATCTCTAATGTATTCAAATGCCTAGTTAAATATAGTCAGTCATCTAAGTGTAATATGTGCAAGGAATCTGATTTGGAATATGGCCTGCTAACAAACACCAAAGGAAAGTTTAGCCATATCCAGTTTGTCTCAGGGATGATCATTCTTACATATGCACTGAGAAAACATAGTATGCAAACTATTGACACATGAATTTAGATCATACAATGTTTTCACAATGATGAATTTTAAGGTTAAAACAAGACTTTAAACTGAAGTTTTCCCCTTTGTGTGAATTTTCTAAAAGGAATAGAAATCCTGAATAGTAGTATACATGGGTGGAAAACCTAAGCTTAAAGCTATGTGAAATTAATGACACTCATGTGGCTAATCTTCAGTAAAAGCAATGAACAGTGTAAAATCAGCAGACCTGCAGAGAGGCAGGGTGCCACTTAGTTGGACATATAGGTTATATTCCTTGGCACTAGAGTTAAGGGAGTAATTATTTCATTCCTATGTATTTTATCCTACTGGGAGATAAATAGAAAATTTCATCATGCAGGAATAATAAATCTATTGCTCAAAATAAATCTGATATTTTACAGCAGTTACAATTCTGTTATTGGTTTAAACAAAAGCTGTCTGGAGGTCTTACATCCAGTGGAGAATTGCCAAATAATATGAAAAATGAAACTTAACCCATATGGCTTCCAGGCTGTTTTCGTTTATGTTTATCTAATATTCTGCAGCCATCTAAAGTAAGAGACTCTGGTGCACATCTCCAGGCTATGACAAAAAGAAATCACTAGTAGATAATCATAGCTGAGTATTAAGTCATTCCTCTATACAGCTGTTCGTATAAGCCTACCAAAAGCAGCTGAACTTTAAAACGAGCCAACAATTCTCAACATAAGCTAGTAAAATTGCCAGACTTCTTCCAAAGTTATTCCAGCTTTTCTGGAGTGACATGTATTTTTAAAATCCTTTAGTGAGATTTTAAAAATGTCTGACACAACAGTTCAACAGTGCTGGAGGTCTGTATATACTTGGTACAGCTTCAGCTCCCCACCTTGTTATGCCTCAGCAGAAGTGCGCAGGCCCTTCAGAACACATCTCACAATAACAACAGAAGCTTCTAGTGTGACTAGCATCACTTTATATAGTCAATTTTGTCACTTTCTCAACAGCAGCAAACTTAACACAGTGTCTGACTGAGTACAGATAACCTGTATAAGGGAAAGAGATCTCTATAGAAAAAAAATATTTAGGACTATAATACTGAATTCTGTGGTGATCAAGTCCTTTCATTCTGTGAAAGTTGAATACAATTTGCCCAAAAGATGTTTTATGTCATTTACATAAGGTGTGGTAATTGCTTATCATGTAATTATATGCTTTGTTCTTTTTTACATTTTTATTTGATATTTAGGTTCAATTCAGGGTAAAACTGTGAATTCATACATTTTCTTGTAATCAGTATGCTGAGAATTTGGTGCAGTGCGTCTTTCAAGCTTGTACTGACAGGAAACAAATGTTAGAATCCTCTGAAACCACTGGGAAATCAGAGGAGATAAGAAGGCTGAGGAACTGTTGAATTGTTTGAGATTGAATTACTCACCCCTTGGACTAAACATTTTTTTCCTGTTTTTTCATACCTACCTACCTCTGAAGAGGCTGATTTCCTGGTATTTCTGGGACACCAGAAGACGAAAACATCAGAAACCTGTTCTCATTACAACATGAGCTGTTTTTCATTTCCTTATGAGAGTGTAACCTGGAAAGAGCAGCTCTTTGCCTAAAGCAATATTTTGAGTCAAAGAAATGAATGCAGAGAGAAGAGCTGTTTCTCATGATAAATGCAGCCACTAAGACATAAATCTTTGCTGACAGCACATGAAAAAGCTGGTTAAATGCAATGGGACAGAGTTCCCTGATGGTGAAGTAGAGGTGGACACACTGCAGACACTGTTTCTTTACTGGACCTACTTGACACACTTCTACTGATGAGAGGACTTATTATCACAGTGCGTATGACTCCTGGAAGTATCTCTTGGGGCTACAGTGTGTGTGACTGTTTCACCAGTGTTTTCCTTAATTTTCCTTCTTATTTTGTGTTGCTTAGACATATCCACTTCTATTTTTGCAAAGTAGAATTTAAATTAAATATCTAAAAATAAAAAGTGTCCTCATCTCTGCTTTTTTGTTAGTGATTTGCTGCACATGCAGGTTAGATTTTGGGGATGATAATTTTTATTCCAATCAAATCTTATCCATGCACATGCAGGTTAGATTTTGGGGATGATAATTTTTATTTCAATCAAATCTTATGCATGGTTCCTGTTTTGTTTTGTTTCTTCAAATCTGCATATTCAAGTACTGTGGAAATCAAAACACAAAGAACATTCTCATTGGTTACCACAAAATTACCACAAATATATATCCTGCTCTAATTAAAGGGGAAACAATTGTGATCTTGGATGTTTCATGTGGTAACATGGAACATTTAGTGGTAACCATAGTATATTTATTTCAAGTCACTTTCCTAAGTATGATGTGCTCTGTACAGATTAGTTTTCAAGTGAAATCCCAGTTACAAGCTCTTTTAGTATATAATTTCAATGTATTTTCAGTTAAGACTATTTTTGACTTGCAAGCAGGGACAATGTTGGTCTTCCCTTGTTACAATTTTGTTTGTTTATGTAAACAATCAGGGAGTTTTTTGGCTAATATGGCAAAATCTGACAGACAAAAAAAAGGTATTTTCTGCGTTCAAACAGCATATAGGAGTCAAATTCCCCAGAGAAGTCCAGATACTCTGCAATTAATACTTTTGGTATTAAAAACGTCTGGTATAAAATTTAGCTTATAGAACTAATTGTTCAGAGGTTTAGGGATTCTGTGATAGATTGTTATTTTTAATAAACCCAGTTATTCACTTGTAAAATGAAAAGTTATTCTCATTCTAATGAGGTCAATTGACCTGTCCTGTTTTTCCTGCTCTTTGAAAAGTTTGGACAATTGCTCTCCATTTTTGCACCCCTTGGTCCCTCGGAACACAGTAGTAATACAAAGTTTATGCATTAAATGAAAGTTTACTACCAAATATTTTTTATGTTTTCCCCTATTATACACTAAATCTGAGATCTTTAAAAACAAGGAATGGACTTTATATGGGGAGATGGGAAAGTATTATTACCTCCCCACATCAAATTTCCCATCATCTCCTTAAAGCTCTATCTTCACCCATTTACTGCATTTGTTAGAGACAGTAGTGAACCTATTTGAGTCTTCCATCAGAGAGAACATCCACCTGCACTGTCAGTTTGATATTGACAATGAAGGCAGAAATCCTTTCATTCTTCAACACTCAGTGAAAAATGATCTTGTTGTCAAGCCAATATTACTGTAATAGTCAAAGTTTAAATGAATTGCAGGGATGGCATTAGGAAGAATGTCAGCAACACCAGAAGGATCTCAGCAGTAGATTGTTGGATAAATTCAAATTTATCATATGTATACAACTCTACAGTCTGTGTATTTATTGGAAGGGAAAACACTGCTTGTAATTCTTCTCATGTATAACAATTTATTTACTATTTTGATAAAAGCATAATGCTAAACGCTATCAAAAGACTGCTGTATGTATACATCGAAAGATCTGACATACAGAACAGATTGAGTGTCAATTATCTGAACACAGAGTACCTATAAAATGCATTTTGTTAAATATCCATCTGAGTCATTTTATGGCAGTGCTGGAAATAGACTAAATGCATCACACAGGCTTGATGGTATACATTTGCTTTTATAAAAAGAATATGAGCCAAGATCTGAGTTAAGATGTTTGAAACACTTAGAATAAATTCTGAATCAACTACATTTTATGGCAGAACTTTCTCTGACTTCAGTGGAATGAATGTTTCCCCCAATATCTGGACACAATCTACAGGGAGCATTGTGACACCTGCTCCAAAACAAAACTGAAAAGCTAAAAACTGCAACCCCAATCATGGGCAGAATGAGGCATGAAGAATACTGTGTCTATTACAAATGAACCTGGAGGGGCAGTTTATGAACATAGAACTACTTTTCCTATATTAACTTTCAAGCAATGCATTGAGGTTAAGACATGTATTTTCAAAATCTAACAACCAGACCTTTATTTGTTCCCACTGATAAGGATATTCACTGATGTATCTATTTAAAATGCAGTTCTGCTTGTAGATCCTCGTCCTTCTAGGCTCTGTGGGGATATTGGCTTATAGTTCTTTAGAGGAAAGACTGCTTCTTGCTGGATCACCCAAACCATTTCCTTCAGTACCTTAATGTTCAGTGGAAGTCTTTCATCTATGTCTTAGTGTATCTCCAGTAATTATTGGACTGTATCTCTTAACTTCTTTTCACTGCTTCATGGAGACAAGGAGAGGAGTGAAATGTTGCTGGTGCAGACAGCATTGATCTTCAGAGGTGCAAAAAGCACCTGCTATGAAAAGCCGAACTCTACTTCCCATTAACATCTCCAGAGGAAGGGGATGTGCATGAAGCATTCAGCACATTCCAGGACTGAGCCCTAACTTCTTTTTAACCTTTCACTTTTCTCCTAACAGGCTTTCAGGAGATGAGAAAAACAAGCTGAGAGACAGTCTAATGATCACATAAATTCACATGGAATTTCCTCTTGGACAACCACAAGGTTATGCTATCCAGTGACCTGGCTGTATTTATGGAATACAGGAAACCTTTACCTCCTTTCCTTTAGGCTTTAAAAATAAACAGTCTTACATAAAAATTCACAACTGCCACTCTGCATCTCACACCATTTTAAGGCATCTTACTAGAGGTGTCTGCAGCCAAAAACACTACAGATGAGGAAAGGAACCTTCTGTTTCCCTTACTGTACCTCCTCAGGCACTGTCATATATAGAGTACAGAAGGGCTCTGTATGAATAAAGTGTTTGAGTGCTTGATTGTGAGACTCTGGAAATATAAAATGGTTGACTGATCATTTCACAGATTTGTTTAAGAGAAGAAACTTACAAACCACTTACTACTTTCTAGTAACAAGCTCATGCATTTTGTTAAAAAGAAATTCTGATACAGGTCAGAAATTAGCAGGCAAGACACATGAAGTATCCAATTTGTGGGGGAAAACAAACAAAAAAAAAAGGATTCTGTAAATCTTCCTTTTCTTGAGGTGAAAAGTCGCAGAGTAATTGCTTATTCCAATTGTTTAAGCCTTATTTAGGTTATCCAGGGGACAGGAGTTTAAGAGAGCACATCAGATCTAGTTTACTGACATCTGTGATGGAAACTAAAATGTGTCTGACTTCATGCATATGCAATAAATAGATATTAAACACAATTAATGGACTACTTGAAAGCAAGTTAAAGTATTACCCCCAAATCATATTTGATTACTTGTTTCATGAAAATTGCAAACCATTCACAGACAGCACAACAATGGTAAGCATTAATGCAGATCTACTTGTTCTTTAAATCACGACATTAAATAATTTGAAAAAAACCCCCAAACTTATAATTCCAGATGTCAAATAGATATGATCTAAGGATGGAATTACTGATACAGTTCAACCATCCTTTCTTCCTTGGCAACTTCTGAGAATGCCAGTTACTACTAAATTCAACAGATGGTTCCAAAACCAATAATAATAAGGGTTACAAAATAGGTGACAATTACCATGCAGTTTAATGGGCTGCTAAACAATTGAAATTACAACAATGCTAACTATTTTGCCCCAAGATAGATTTCTGCCTACCATATTTAGGAAGAAGTCCTTTTACAGACCCTAGAGAAATTCCTATGCTTGCTATGATGCAGGGCCTCATAACACCTGGGATGCAACATCCTAAACTAACAGTAAAACTGCAGCAATGAACTCTTTTTTTTTTTTTTTCTTTCTTGATGTTTAAAGAAAACAATGTCCTTATGGTTCAGGGACACAAATAAAAACCACAGCTGAAATTCAGGCTTCTCTTTTGGCCCCACCCTGACCAGTATGTGGTTTTTTCAAAACCTTTAACTCAGAAAAGGCCACATAATTCTGGGTAGTAGCTGGTTTTAATATTGGGAGTGATTTTAGAAAGCGAGAATTTCTGACATTCATTGAAAACTATGCTGACTTTTCCAAAAACAAACACCATCACTCAGATTTCTTAAGCCAAAATAGTAAACCTGAAATATCATGACAGACATGAGGATGATGGATAGTGTGCCTTCAACTGTTATGGCAATGGGAAAGCCACATCTTCATTACCTACTCATTTCCATAACAAGGTAGGAAGGTGGCAGCAGCAGGATTGCTTTATTGATTTTCCTTGGAGGATTCTCTCTTTACCATTACACTGTCTTCTAGACTGCTGGCTGCCACCAGATGACCCACAGATCAAGCTGTGAATCACAGAGTTTGGATGCAGAACTAAAAGAAAACCTGCCTAGAGTTTGTACAGGGGTAGCTTCATTGTTTCATTCTGGCCCTTCCTACATAGCTATATGCTTTTTCTGTGTCCATAACTTATTACTATTTTAACTGAGAGAGCACACAGGAATATACCTTCCATATGTCAAAGTGTTTACAGGAAACATTTACATAAGATGAAACAAGCTCAAATGACAAGAATCATAAAGGAGAGGAGTGAGGTGGAATGCTACAGTATACTCAGTATAAAACGTCCCTTCACTGCTCAGAATGGTCCTTGGCTTCCCTTGAGTTCCTAGACCACAGAATCACAGAATATTAGGAGTTGGAATGTTTCAGTAACAGTCTGCACATTTGTGATGCTCTCTCTCTGTCCCCCCAATCCCTTTTCCTAGGATTTTGTGCAAAAAAAAGTTCATAATACTGTTCACACTCTGACCATCCAAATATTAGGGCTTGACAGAACCAGTAAAAAAAAAAAAGTCTAATTATCATTTTATACTTTGGCATTCTAAAGACATTCCAAAATACTGTTTAGGGCCAGTATGTTAAAGATAATTACAGATTACATTGAAAGAGTCACAGTCTCACTGTTGTATTCCCATATGCATGCATACAGTGCCAAATTTAACAGGGACAGATTCTGACACCTTTGAAAACAGCTCTTAATAAAGAAGACCAGAGAAGGGAAATGAATGCTGAATCTAAATGCCAGGTGTGTTACAGTGAACAAGCATGTTCTGACTGTTCTACCCAGCTCACAAACTCTGTATTTTGTCATGTCTTGATATTTCTACACTTACAGTCTCTAAATCCTGGAGCTGAATGTTGGCCTGTAAAAGAAGTTTTTGTTTTCTGTCTGTAAAAATGAATGAAATGCACTGAAACCATATGGCTAATCTATTCAGTATGTTTTTGAAATGTGTTCTGGTTTTTCTTCCCTCAGTCATGGTTAGAGAGGTGTCCTTTCAGCCTAATCTCTTCTCCAACCAGATGTGCAAACATGCCTCTTAGAAAGCAAAACCACTGGAATGGAATGGAACGTGAGAAGGTTAAAAACACATTGGTTTTCAATATCTCATCATTTTCCCTTCAGTCACCTGTATTTGTGTATATAGCCTGTGTATTTATTAAACTCCCATCCTTCCACTTTACTGAAATTCCCTTTTAACCAAAGTCTCCAGAATAAATCACTTCCTCAGTTGTTTATCATTTATCCAAACTTCTTTGCAGCTCCTGCAATACTTTAAGAACTTATGGTTGTTCTTGATCACATGCACAATACATCCATATTAATATCCCAGTCAGACCTCTTTCTTCCCCTATTTTTATCAAGAGAAGAGGTAACTTCTGAGCTGCATGAACAATGTTCAGTAACTTATTATTTATTTCTGTTTTTAATTTAAATATCTCACAATCAATATTTATTTTCTTCAGCAAAATTAAATTGAAATGGAAGACTAAATTTGTCACTGTTCACAATTAATATTTAAAATGTTAGTCCAGTAAACTTTACATGCAGAGAACCATACTTACTCTTGATATGTAGGTGCATCTGCATTAAAGTCAGAAAAGTTACACCTATTGATGTCAACAATCTGTAGTATTTGCAATGCTTTTATCCATCATAACTGTTTACCAGTGGAAGCTATTGAAAACCTGAGACTCTCTGTAGTGCTAGAATTAACTTGCTGGTCATCAGGGCATTTTTAAATTGAATTTCAATATGTTACTCTTTAGGTGGCAAAAAAAAATCCTCCTTTTACCTGTGTATCTCCAGCAGAGTAATCTCTACTGGTGGAAATAGTTTGCAAGAATGCAACTGAGGTAGAAAGAGGTTCCTGGTTCAGAGCACACCAATATACACAAGGCTTTAAAATGGAGAACAGAGCTTGGCCTAACAAAGCATTAACTACTTGAAGTCAGTTTAGTCATTCACTAGGTTTGCACTTTCAAAATGACTCTTTAATCAGAGTTTTCTACAGCTTCCTCACAACTACCTGAGGGCTAGGTGCAGCCTCAGAAAAATGCAAGCAGTATGTAATAGGATTAACATACCTTTTGCTATTTTGTATCCATGCAATCATTATATCTGATTTACAATAAATACAAGCTTAATGATTTTGATTCATTTGAGCATTAAGAAATGTATTTTGCAGAATATTCCATTACCTATAACTTGAATATAAAGAATATGGGTAATGAGGAAATATGTTTCCTCTCCACTTCATAATAACCCAAGCCTGTTTGTAGTACATCTAGAAACTGACTCTGAATTCATATGAGGTGCCTCACTCATTTTTTTTCCCCAGCAATGCTGTGAAGATGCTTAAATTAATATAGAAATGAAATAAATACTGTATAAAAGAGGACTTTGGTATTAAAACATAATATAACTTTGAGCAAACACAGTAAGGATTAGAAGCCTTATTGCCTTTACAATCAATGGGAATGCAGCCACTGGAATGGATGGAGGTCCCACCCTCTACAAAGGAACAGTTTCATTGATGGAGAAACAAGGATGTTTCAGAGATTTAAAGTAACTAATTTTGGTGGGGAAAGCTGATATGATATTATGTACGTGGTCATGGAATACTTTTTAGAAGACACAGTTACTGAACAGAATTAATTCTGTTCTGACCCAAACCATAACAACATATTTTATATATAATCTAAATGTCTTCCATGTATTATAAAAGTCCCTTTTATTAGGAGTCCCTGCAGCTAAACCAACATGATTCAAGCAGAGGCAAATATTGAAGCAGATTTAGAAAGGATATTTTGCAGTTACTAAAAAGTTTTTCACTGAAGACTTTAATATTTTTCTTTTACTTCTACCTGAGCACCATCAACAATGGGCAAGTCCATAATAACAGGTAATTTCTGTCTGCACCTCTCCAAATATAGAAGTCAAACATTACCTATGGACTGTACAAGATTCATAGATTCATAGCTTCATTGAATGGGCTGGGTTGGAAAAGACCTTAAAGATCATCTAGCTCCAACCTCCCTGCCATGGGCAGGGATGCCACCCACTACACCAGGTTGCCCAGGGTCACATCCAACTTGCCCTTGAACACTGCCAGGGAAGGGGGATCCACAGCCTCTCTGGGCAACTTGTTCCGGTGCCTCATCACCCTCCGAGTAAAGAATTTTTTCCTAACATCTAATCTAATTTTCCCGCCTTCAGTTTGAAACCATTCCTCCTTGTCCTATCACTTCCTACCCAGCTAAAGTCTCTCTCCCTCTATTTTATAGGCCCCTTTTAGGTATTGGAAGGCTGCTATAAGGTTCCCCCTAAGCCTTCTCTTCTCCAGGCTGAACAATACTAACTCTCTCAGCTTGTCCTCACAGAGGAGGTGCTCCAGCCCTCTGATCATCTTCATGGCCCTTCTCTGGACCTGCTCTAAAAGGTCCACATCTTTCTTATGCTGAGGACCCCAGAACTGAATGCAGCACTCCAGGTGGGGTCTCATGAGGGCAGAATAGAGAGGCAGAATCACCTCTCTTGACTTGCTGGTCATTCCGCTTCTCATGCAGCCTAGGATATAGTTGGCTTTCTGGGCTGCAAGTGCACATTACTGGCTCATAGCCAGCTTTTCGTTCACCATGACCCTTAAGTCCTTCTCAGCAGGGCTTCTCTCAATGAGTTTATCTCCCAGACAGCATTCATGCCTAGGATTGCCCCATTCCAAGTGCAGGACTTTACACTTGGACTTGTTGAACCTCATACAGTTCTCATGTGCCCACTTCTCAAGTTTGTCCAAGTCCTTCTCGATGGCATCCCATTCTTATGGTGCATCAGCTGCACCACTTAGCTTCGCGTCATCTGCAAACTTGCTGAGGGTGCAGTACTTGTTTTCACTAATTCTTTAACTGTGGCTTCCTCCTATTGAATATATTGAGGGTTTTCAGCAGGTGGGTTGCCTGCTGTCTGCTGTCTTTGGCTGGGGCTGTGAGGTGAGTGTCACTGGTCCTATGGTCACAGGGAAGTTACGTTGTTATGAACCAGTTTAATGCTGCTACAGCCCAGACAGCCTCCAGTCTTCATGCCTCTAATGAGTTCCTCTGCATTGGTGACCACAAGGTCAGGTAATGCTTTCATTTCTGGTTGGTTTGTCTAGTATCTGAAAGTTGTCTTCAGTGAACTCCAGGAATCTCTTGGATTGCTTGCAGCCTACTGTATTGCTCTCTCAGCAGATATCTGGGTGATAAATCCCTCACTAGCACAAAGGCCAGCAAGCTCAATGAACTACATCCCCTCCCCCTGTCAACTCTAGTTTAAAACTATGCTGATAAGTCCAGTGAGCTCGCTCCCCAGAACATTCTTACCCCACCGGGTCAGATGCATCCCAACTCTTGTCATCATGCCCGGCCTCTCAAAGGTACATCCAAGCTCATAGAACTCAAAACCCTGAGCGTGGCACCATTTCCAGATTTGGCCTGTCTTTGGCTTCTAGTCTATGATCTCTCCTGAGGCAAGAAACAAGGATGCCAATTAGTTCCAGCAGTGATTGACCTCTCTGCACTATAGTCATCTGGAGTGACATAGGAACTTGACTGAGCTCATATATCATTATAAATTTTTATAGTTTCCACGCTGTGCTAATTTTGGAATGTGATGTGGAGGGTAAAGGTTCCACATTCCCCTAAGAAACAATTATTGACCCTTTGCAATCTAAAACGATCAAAATTCACAGTGCTATCTCCACTCAAGGAAGAATTCAATGAAAATTCAATTACTTCTGAGAACCAGTCACCATCTTTGTCACTGACTAAAACTGCTACTGGAATGGATTCAGAATAGTAGTTACCTCAGTAGTTCAAATTAAGTCTGTGCAGTCCAGCAACCTCACTTGTCTGATATGAAAATCCAAAATAGAAAAGAGAAAATATAAAATGTGTTAGCATTAATATGTGATGTATAAAAAAACCCAACAAACCAAAAGTAAGCAAAGACATGGCAGTGACATAAGTGATGGAGTTACTTATTGCTTGGCAACAGGCAAACTGCATTTCCAATCATGTAAATTGGACTTCATTTTTAACTATTATTTCAATGCATCTAGAAACATTGCCATAGCTTCTCCTCTTGTCAGTCCAGTACTAAACTCCAAATTCTTTCTCTGCTACAGAGAAATAAGAGATAAAGCTTCCTCATTGATTAATTCTTTACACTCTGACAGAGGGCTTGAGGACAGTGTTTGAAAAAAAATAGTGATTTAATAGAATTCAAATTTTTCATGTATAGTTTAAATTATTTTGTATCTTTCAGGGGTTTTTTGATACTTTTGATACTTTCCACACTTTATTAGGATTTGTAGTATAAGATGATGTGGTTTTTATTCAGAGAAACTGTCGTGGCTGGAAGAGCATACAAAGTAAATCTTTTTGCTCTATTAGCTAGTCTAACAAAAGCTGACTTCTCCCTACAGATCTGGATTTATTTGTATCAATTGTCCTGGTTTGAGTTTGAACAGAACTAATTCTGTTCAGTGATTTTACTTTTTAACTAAAGCTCCTCTAAGTAACTGCACTTTCTGAAACTAACAGCATGCTTTTACAGACATGCTTTTACATCTAGCAATGATAAGACCTAATGTTTACGTTTACTACCAGGGACTGGTATGCAAAGCAAGGTCAATGCTAAATCTTGTGTGGCATGTTGAGGGGTGCAGAGTAAAAGCTGCCCCTACAGGGAGGAACAGACAACTGACCCTAAAACGACCAGCTAAGTATTCCACTCCATATAAGTCATATTCAATAAAAACCTGAGGGTCAGTTCCTTCTTATTCTCACTTGCTCTTCTTCAATGGCTGGCATCTGAGGAGAAGTCTCTGTTCTGCTTTCGATCCTGATATATAAGTTCCTGCACCCACTAGCAGGATCACCCCCCAAGCCTGGTTCTCATCTGCTGCTGAGGCTTTCTGCTGCAGTATCAGTGGTGACAGTGACATAGTAGCCATTAAGGGTTTGGTATTGATTTTGTACATATTTACATATATTTAATTTTATCATTACTATTATCATTAAAGTAGTTTTAGTTTTCTTTTCCAATCCACAAGTCTCTCTCTCTCTCTGTTATTCTCTTTCCCTTCCAGTGGTGTGGGGGGGAAAGAGAGTCATAGGGAGCATCTATCACAGGGTTGGTGGTTGGCCCAGCCCTGGCCCTCAACACAGAACCTTACATTTAGAGCAACAGTTTGATTACTAATTTTAAAATAAGGGCACAGGATTTAGTTAAAGAAATTAATGTATTTCTCTAATTCATCATGAAACATACCTTATAAGATTTGCCTGGTGGTTAGATTAAAATTTTTGAAAATTATCAACATGTTGTCATGCAGAAGAAATTTTCTTGGAAGAAATTAGTAAAAATTTCTAGGAGCATACTACAATGAAACCATAATGCCTGTTCTGCTGGTCTAAGCATTAATATCCATACAAAACAGCTGTATATGAACGAGCAGATCAGAAAAGCACTGACAAATTCAGGGGAAATTTCCTCGACATCATTAAAGATGCAGAACAGAGAGATGCCAGCCTAAGCTATCTCAAGCATTCATCTTTGACCATTGGAACACAAAACTTTTTCCAGAATGTAACCACAAGACTCAATACTCAGAAAACGGCACAGGGAAAATACTAACTCCAGCATTTCCTTTGACTATAAGTACAATTTCAGACTTAATATGGTATATAGACCACTCAAAATACCCAGCAGGTCAGGCATAAGCAGCATTAAACTGGTTCACAGTGACATGACTTCCCTGTGACCATAGCACCAGTGATACCCACCTCACAGCCCCAGCCAAAGACAGCAGGCAATCCATCTGCTGAAAACCCTCAATATATTCAATAGGAGGAACCCACGGTTAAAGAATTAATGAAAACAAGTACAATACTTGTACAAAATGTTCTCACACATAAGACAGACAGATCTGGGTCACTGTTGAAATCAGTGACTCATCTGGATTTCTAACTCTCTGTGAAATATGATTGGATAATATTGCCTACTCAGAAAAGAGATGATAGATGGGAGCATGTGTACTTTTCTGTAAACATGAATCAGGAAACCAGGACATAGTTGAGGAATGTGTTGGCTAGTAACTCCAAATTGAAAGAGAAGAGAAAGGTCATGCTTTTTGCTTTGATAAAAAAAATAAATACTTCTAGTATTAGATAAAAGGACTTCTGTAATTACTATTGTACATTGCTGACATGGAGGTTGCATTGTCCTCATATACCCAAGTGGCATGCCCGCATGGAGCTGTGGGAGAAATGGGTGCCTATGGATGGCACGTGGGAAGCCAGAGTGCTCAGACCGGCTGACTGCAAGATAACCAGTCACACTCTGCCAAGGGATTCCAGTCCCTGCCACATCTAACTAGCAAGTACTCCAGCCCTACAGGCATTTACAGGATTCTGCAGCAGATGTAGCCACTGAAACAGCTTTATTGGTGGTCGGGGAATTTATGCTCCTGCAGTTTTAAGAAGCAGCTGCACAATAGTTTTGTGACTAAAAGAGGTAACTTACTGCTAAGTTTACATTCATACATGTCCTTGTGAGTCCAGCTCCTGCCAGTTAAATTTTGGGCTTTGTGGCCTTCAAATAATTTATTAGTATCAGTGTTGCCAACACAATCCTTCTGGAACCACTGAGTTACACATTTTAAGTAAATTCAATTAGACTAAAGTCCCTCTATTCCTAACAAGAAATAGCTGAGTTCTTGATTAACTGGCTGAAGCAGACACTGAAAATAATAATTATCCCACTCAGCGGGATCATGTGTACATTCTATTTCACACAATCTACTTTGGCTTCCAAGAAAAGACAAACCTTTCATGGTAAGAAATCCCTTAATTAGGTTAGTGATAGAGAAAGTAACCTCAGTGCATTGCAGTAAGCAGCAATGTGTGAATTTTCTATTCAGCACAGCAACAGTGGTCTATTTATTCAGCTTATGTGCATAATTAGTAGTAAAATTACGCAGGTTTTTTTTCTTTAACATACAGTAGTTATTCTTTATGAGTCTGGATTCTGAACAAAAATATTTCCTTTAGATTTTATTTGAGTAATGCTTTCTTCAGGTGAGCTCTGGCAAATGCCATAAAAAATTATAAAACTAGAAACCTAGGAAGTAGAGAAAAGGGAAGGAAATTACCTCAGTTTGGCATGAGGTACAATGCTACTTTCTTTAAATAAAATGTATCCTCTGTCCTTAGGAACCCCTTCCAGGCTAATTTAACATTTCATTGTACTGTCACTTACCCTTGGCTTGCCAGACCCACACAAGGCAGCTGATATTATGGTATCTGGAGTTACAAAGAGCTTGTGTTTACATACACAATTCTTCACATCTTTTCCAATACATGGTTGACTGGCACCTTTCTGACTTATTCATAAATGCTCTTTTACTTACTACAGCAAAATAGAGCATAATGGAATATGCCTCACAAACAAGACTGTAGGTAAATACAGAGGATACACTTGCTACCAAAACTTCATTTTAACACTGTTAAAAATACATTCAAATGAACAACAATGCAACGATTTCAATTTATGCATGCTTAGTTTTGACAGACTCTTACATTTGTATCCTCTCTGGAGGCCAATAAACACTCTTGATTGTTTGGAGTAAAGACAGGATGATGGCCCAGATCCTCTCAGACAAAACTAAGACTGATTATCTATCAGTTTTTTACTAAACCATCACATGCTACTGCGTACAGAGAGCAATGGGAATGCAGTCCACTCCATAAGCATGTGTTCTCAAAAGATGAGATGGAGTCCTTCTCTAGCCATGAAGAGTTTGAACTCATTTCTGTAGCCTACTTTTATGTACGGACAGTATCTTCACCTACTTAAGGGACTAGAGAGGGTTTGAAATGCTGTGTGTAAACACTTTATTTACTAGGCTTTTATTAAAAAATCTTTTTCTTAAATCTCTGACTTCTTACCTGTGAAATCTCAACTAGAGTCCAAAGGACAGTAGAGGTTATGAGTCAAGAAGAATGATTTGGGCTGTAAAATCCAGGTTCAAGAGGAACCTAACACAGGACCAAATCCATAGAAAAGAATTTTCTTCTTTGTTTCCTGTTTACTGGCTTAAATAGCCACCAAATGCACACACATATGACCAATTTTCCTAATAGTCTTCTCTCAGATTTCAGATTCAGGCACTTCCACAGTTGGACGTAGTGTCTCTGTACAGCCCTCAATGGCTTTTCATTCAATTACTTTAACTGAGATTTGCCCAAACTGCCCAACAGTAGGATCACTGCAGAATTCCTGCACCAGACATTCTGAACTAATCTTTCCCAAAAAAACCTGATCCAACTAACTTTATCCTGAGGCTGAGTCTGAAAGAAAAGACAGGTGAATAAGTAATGCATTAATTTCAGGTTGCACAGCAGTCTGTCTTTAGAGACATTGTAGAGACCACTTTTAATGCAGTTTCACTGCCTAGACTGAAAAGGGCTATGAACTTAGCATGTTTAGACATTCAGGCAGGGTCATCACCTACAGAATATTCTAGCAATACAGCTGTTAGCAGCTCTCAAGTCAGTCATACCTGTCATATTTTTGCATAAATAATGAAATATATATTAATGGAAGAATCGCTCTAAAGCTTGTTAACTAGGACTCTCTCCCTGGCTTCCCCAAGCAGATGACTGAGCTAGCTTCCCATGACTATGCACCTCAGAGCTCATGCACTGTGAAAGGCCCTGGGCAACTAACCTGAGATTAGGTAATTTTAAAAGCATCTATTTTGTGAACCTCTCCTTTACGAGCAATATGTCAACACATCAATTTGACTTTAAGTAGACTGGATATATTACTCTATAAGAAGATCCAGAAGTTACCTTTAAATTAGGTATGCAACAAATTAAGAATTTCCATTCTTTTAATTATGGTCACACTCCTTAGTACTGTTTCTCATTCTTAACTTTCCTAAGAAGAAAAAGTCACCTTTCTCTGAACTCCTCACTTGTCTGTGCAGGTAATTAATCAGTCAAAACCACTCAAGTATAAAGTTGATCTGACAAACTCTGTTGAGAATATTTGTGCTGCAATTTTGCTGAATCTTAGTGCAGGACAAAGTGTTGGCTAAGCCAAAGGTTTATCAAAACATAGTAATAAATCTCAGGTGTGATCTCAGCTTTTCATGCTTTCTATTTTGTTAATGTCTCCAAAACCACTCATGGGATTTTTGTTGGGTGTTTTCATTCTTACCCCCCCTTCCACAAATTCAAAGTAAATTGGTCTGGTTTCTGGTACCCAGCACAGTGGCACGCTTCCCCTTAAACTGTAAGCCTGTCTGAAAAACAGAACAACATCTTTGAGATGTGGTGTTTATATGGGCAACATTCAGCCACTGCAGTGAATGTGGCCCCACCTTCAAAGAGACTCCAGAGCACTGCTCACCTGATGAAAGCATTAACTGTTTTTCATTGACTTGATTTACATGGAAGCAGCCAGCTCATTAGCTGCACTGAACCCAAGAAGTAAATATAATGAACATGCAGATGTTTTCCTAGCTACTTGATGTCAATGTTTCTGCAGCTTTCCTGAGGGTAAGAGTACAAAGAGAGCAGTGATAAGTCTTTGCAGAATCCCACAGCAGCTAAAGGAGAGAAAGCTGTTGAAAAGATTTACATCAGGACTACTTAAGTCAAAGAAGTTAATGTAACCAAATATTAGTGGTTAATATATAGGATTGCACTATGCACTGTGTACAGGACAGCATTATACCCATAATTCACAGTAGTAAGAATTTAATATGGCCAAGGGGTAAATAGAGGGCTTGGCATTCACAAACTTTCTAAGATTTCTAAGCTGCAAAGTTATACCTAATTATTTATGTAATTAAGGCATCTTCTCTAGGTGTATACTTTCAAATATTAAACTCAGATAAGCTAGATTTCTGTGGCCATGAGAAAAATAGGTCTTCCTGCTCAGTTGCTTTACAGCCAGTTCCTTCCTTGAGTAAGAAGATTTAAAATAATAGTGTAATGAATATTCAAAAAGATATTCACAGCATGCAAAAAAAAATCAGCAACAAAATGAAAATGGATCTTGACAGTAATACTAGACTGTGTTCCTAATTAATATGGAAAATGTTTCCTATTCATCACTTCTCAAATGTGAAAGCTACTTTCTGCTGTCTTTCACTCACAATCTTAAGTAAAATTGCACCTCAACATAATTCCCCAGCTAGAAAGCTTAGTAGGAGCTCCCTATTATGGTTGCTTTTCTTGGCTTATCAAATCCTCACTGCAGTCATAACAGCTAAAGATTAATCAGCCTGCTTTTCCTCAGTTCATTAATTTAGCTACTTTGCTCATATAATCTGCCCATGTGGAATCTGAAGGTCTATTATTCCTATTGCAAAAGATCATACAATTTGATCTTTAGTTAAGCATATGTTGAGTATGACACCATCACCAGTCTATAACAGAATGCCTCACTCATCACTTTATTTTTTCTTCTTTAATTCTCATATTCTTTTTGAGATTTTTCTGCTTCTTTAATACATGTCTCATACGTTTGAACACTGGAAATATCCACCTTCTTTCCTCTCCTTCTTATAATCTATTTACACACTGTTACATCTTTCCATCTCCCAGATTAGTATGTTTATCTCAGATTTGTAAACCAATTTTTCCAACCAAAGTCCTTTATTGATTTAGAAGACAATATCTGAACAAGAAACAAAGGGGAAAAGGCAATGTGAATGCTGTTTGTATACGCATACATTTAAGCATATTTAGTTTTAACCTTGCACGAAATTCAATGGCTTCTGTCTGGAGATTACTGAATCACAGAATATTAGGAGTTGGAAGGGACCTCGAACGATCATCTAGTCCAACCCCCGTGCCAAAGCAGGATTCCCTAGACCAGGTCACACAGAAGTGTGTCTAGATGGGTTTTGAATACCTACAGAGAAGGAGACTCCACAACATTTATTTACAGGCTTGTTTTCTTATGAAGTTGAGTGGGAATGAGAATTTCACTTGCAAAATAAATCTCTTGCAGAAGAATTTTTATCTATGAATATCCAGCACTAATAAAACAAAAATCCTTAATGGATAGATGGTTAAAGAAGGAGATGGCAAGCTTGAGAAAACAGAAAAAAAGAGCATGCTTATGATTCATGGTAAACATTATATACCCAAAGGTCTTGTTTTCCTCCTTTAGAGACAAGCAATTTTTAAAAAGTCAATGTCAGTTATTCATTTCCAGTGGCAAGACAATATGGTGCCCAGGAAAACAACACTTTAGACTCCAAATTTCAATCCCAAATTGGCTATTCAACTGTAGCCTTATGACTACTTTTCAGATTCTAAATTCAATGAATTTAGGTAGTGGTCTGATGGTTGCAATAGGCTACTGTGAAGTCCTCTGTAAGAAACCATACACTTTCCCCTGACAAATGCTCTTCCAGTCCTGAATGTTTAACATAAGAATTCTATATTATCAAATTCCAAGAAAGGAAATGTTTGTTTCCTGTGTTTATACACAGTAACTGTGCTATGCCTCTTATCACAGTGGAGACTTTTTCATTTCTGGAAGATATTTTATTCAGGCTCTAACGTGGGTGGTTATGTTCCTTGATTTTAGAAAAACAGGTCATATACAATAAGGTGATTAATCTTTCAGCTAGTTATTTATGCCAGGCAGTAGCAGGAAATAACAGTGTCTTCATCTTTACACTCCAGATTCAGTTTCTAAGCACATGAGTTGCTGACCTGTTTCTGTGTGTTGTGGAATCTTCAAAAGTCACTTTTTGTACTTGAGATCCTTAAGGTAAAGACAAAAAATGCTTCTTCATTCAGCTAGCAATTATAATCTTAAGTGATTATTATGCAAGTGGTAAGTGCAATAGCAGAGAGCCCTGAGCACTCTTCAGAGCTTCTAAGCCCAGCGAAGGGCAAGGAGGGAACTGTAGAAATAATATTACCTCTGTCATAGTGCAGACTCTGAAAACTTAAAGTTCTTTTTCCTAGCAAGATTTTACTAGCTATGATAGCTTTACTGGTAAAGTTCCACTATTACAGCTTTTCTGGTAAAGATCTTTTCATTAGGTAGTAGAAAATGGCTCTGTCTGAAAAGAAAATGTAGACTGAAATTTCAGGTTCTAATTCTAGAAAGGTGGGTCTGTCAGGTCTAGTATCAGATGAATCAGAACTGCTCTATTTGCATGGCAGACATACTCTGTAGGTGTGTAGAGGAAACTTATATTGCATGTACATTTGCTTCGTTCTCTCTGAACAATCTCCCATGGCACTGCAGAAGCCAACAGTTAATGTCTTACAATCCTTGTCAAGGCCAATACTTAGCCTTTGTGGATAGGCACTGGCCAAAACAGCCTTCTATTTCTAGGATATGACATAAGAGATCTGCAAACAAATAATCTCTGGCATTTCTCTAGCACAGAGGAAGTCTGGTATTTCTTCAAGAGGAGATAAAAGGACATTGTCTGATGTCATTCAGTCTGGGGAAAATCCAGAGAATAACTGGTACGATTCTATCTAAATGTGAAGAATATTAAGTCTATTATTCTAAATGTTCATGTATTTGCAAAGTTAGTTAAATCTTTTCTATGCTGCTCCCTCATTTGATGTCTATGTAAATATTCATGCAAATTGAAAAAAAATCCATATATCTCATTTTTTTCATTTTCCTGTTATGAATATCAGTTTTTAACTTCTCATTTTCCCACAGTTCATCACAGACTTACAGAATAACATTCTAAATTAAGAATTTTGCATGAAGTTAGTTTCTAGTGGCTAGTCAACAGCTAGGAGTGAAACATTTTGTTAAAAAATTTATAAATACAAACCACTCTACTCATTCCTTTTTTTTTTTTTAAGTAAAGGAAAAGACAGAGTCAGAAACATTTGGCTGGTAGAAATAAAGGAAAATTTAAGACTCCATCATGAATTAAGAATAATGCATTTTCCTCCTCAAAAAGTCTGACCTAGGTATGTTGAAGGAAGCATATCGAAGAAACTGTGTATTAATTAGGCTGATCCTAAAAATCTATACGACCTTGATTCTCCCTTCCTTCTTATCCACTTCACTGTGAGGTAACAGCACCACTGGCTGTTTCTGATTTACACTGCTGTGCCTTGATGGAATAATAGGGCTGAGAAAATGGGACACTGAGAAAAAGGTGAAGTGGCCTTTAAAGTTAAAAAGAGGAAGGAAAGGAAAATCTGAGTATCGAATGTAAAGGAAAAGTACATTTATGCATGATCAGCAGGGAAGGAACAGGAGGAGTGCCAGACTATCCTTCTACCCACCCCTTAGCCAACTACCTAGACTTCTTCAGCTCTCACCCATGCTGCCTATCTGTCCAATTGCCTTTTGAATACGCAACAGCTAGGGTTGTCTTGCTCCTGGATAACTTTCAGCCACAGAAGAGCTCAAGCGTATGTGGGAATTCTGTTATTACAGTTTGTCAGAGAATCTACCTTTTTGCCACAAAGCCCAGCTCCAAAAAGTAAGTTCTTACATATGTGCCACACGCATGCTCACAGTCTTTCTCTCTTGTCTGACTAATCCTTCTTTCCCATATAGTTGTGGAGGAAAAATATTAAAAATATGAACTGGAGGTATAATGATATGACAGGATGTTCAAATATTTAAAATGTTGCTTGAAAAAATTTAAAAGAAAAAACCATGATGGAAAAACATTTTTCATGGGACAGAAAAATCAGTATTTCCTTCAGAAAATCACTGGCAAATTGCAATAGAGTTCAAAAGAACAACTTCAGTAAAACTGAAAACCCAAGCCTCTGTTCTAATTCTGCTTCCCTATATAGTTCACTTACAGGACTGGGACTAGCATTCATTCATTACTCTGCAAAACAAGGAAGGTCCTTGCACTAGTTAGAAATGTCCATACCCACCTTACTGATGGATGTATTTTTCACCTTCTAACAGCTCTGAGGTTGGCATGCTGGTGAGGTTATTTATTTTCATATTTAAATTAACAAAAAAATTATTTTCTAATTTGAATGATGCCAAAAATGTCCTGCCTGTCAAATGCCAAATAAAAATAATATAAAACTTAGAGTATGTAGTCGCTCTTACCCTTGCATCTTACTTCATTCTCTCCTTCCACACTCATCCTTTTATGACCCTTCTCATTGATTTCTTATCATCTTTCTCATTACTCTAAAGCTTTTTATATCTTTAACCTTTCACCTTTTATTCCTCAAATTTAGACTGGGACCTTGGTTAAAACATGTAAGTAGTTTATAATTTCCTTTTTTTTTGTTTACATTTTCAACATCATGTTGTACTTTTAGAAACACTGCTCTCAATGAAGTTATTCATAAAGCATTCTGTGTTTAGATTTGTAGTCACAGTGCTGACTGCCTCTCTGTCTCAAAAATGGCAAGAAGAAGTGGGTCTTAAAAAAACTCCTGACTGAAGGTTGTAAAGTGTTTGATGGAAGGGCTGTCTTTTACCGTGTGTTTGTGTGGTGTCTAATAGAATCAGACTTGAAGTCAGTTTAGAAACTTCTTTCTGTTTACATAGTTGATAATAACAATTATAGCACAAACCACAGCATAATTATTTCAGGAGGCCTCCTTTTCTTTTGCTTAATATATGAGCTGTGTATAGACATTATTAGTGCATTTCATTTATATGCTTCCTGCATTGAAGTTCAGCTTCATGTCCTAGACCATTCAAAAGTAGAGCCAAAATACTGAATTTATGGCCACTGATAACACCATTTTAAAAAGGTAATTTTATTTCTCTGAATCCTTAAAGTAGATATGTTATAGTAATAATGTAAAGAATAGATATGGCTTCTAGCTGCAAAATTCAGAACAAGGTTCCTAGGTATATTTATAACTTGGTTTATTATATTATATTTATAAACTTGGTTTAGTTTAGCCATTACATATGCATTACCAATGTCTGCTCTGCATCTATGTATAATAACTCTCAGGATTTCAACTGAAATGTTTCAGAAAGCAGTGTCAGTGGGATAACGGAATTGTAAAGGTACAAAGTGCCATTCTGCACTGCTGGGTGTAGGCCCATCTGAGTTTGTTCAGCCTGAACTGAGCCCAGGACTGGAAGTCTGAGGATCACAGTGACAAGACACTTGCTCCTACAGTACCAGAGCCACCACAAGCCAGGCCTTTGAGCCAGGCTGGCTCCAAACTGCACCCATTGTAGTAACCATACCTGAGAGATAGGACAGGTTAGCCTGGGTCTAACAGGATACAAACTCAGGCAGAAGGTGTCTTGACTACTGCAATGGTATGTTATTAGCATTCTGGTTTTCTAGTAACTTGAGTCCATCAAAGTACTGTCTGTCCTGAGGTATGCATGTCATGCCTGTTAAGGGGAAAAAGAATGATTTAACCATTTCTAAAGCAGAAATTTGTCAAAAGAAGTTGCCAATCAGCTACAGATTTTGAAACTGGGTGGCCTATGCTTAAGGCTGTCTCTTATGTTTTGGTCTGGCACTTCAATAATTTTTATGGTGATACTCAATATATTATTGTAAGTTAGCAGGACTTAATCAACACATCCCATTTCCTTCTTTTCTTAGCCTATAGTTTCACTTGTGTCCCTTGTTTTTGCTCAAAAGAAACCAAAATATACCTGGAATTGTAATTTGGAAAAATGTTGTAGACTTGTGGTAGCAGTGGCATCAACTACATGCCATAAATCTCTTTAATAAGCTTCACCATCTACATATCAAGTTCTGCAGTGAATGCAATTTGATGCCAAAAGAGCCATTTTCAGAAACCATGTAGCCTTGAAAGGGCCACATATAATATATTAACTCTATTTTGATGAAAAATAAATCTGCTAGGTAATTAACAGACTTCATCCTGAAGTAAAAGCTGGTATATGCTGTTGTTCTTGGCAAAATAGGGCCAGCCTCCTTAGAAGCTGTGATTTTAGATTACCACCCCTTTTCAGTCCCAATGACAATCATTCAGTGAAGATGTTTCGTGCCCTGATACCACTCTAATGTCAGATAATACAGTAGCACTTGTCACTCCGAGACAGTGTGAATCCAGGATCCTTTTCCTATAGAGGAGTAGAAAAGTGCTTGAAGGTGACTGATTCTGGAATTCTGGATTCTGACTCCATAGCATGCCAGGAGGTGCTATGATGGAGCATCAGTGCCCACATGATCAGTAGCCTTGTGCTCCTTCTTCTGAGCCCACTACACCTCTCTTACAGTGATGGAAACTTTTCTAACTCTGAGTCAGTCGATGAAGCTGGTCTTAGAGAAAAAGTAGGGCCAAATTCTGGGACCTTTACTACATGTCCTCACAGCAGCTAGATAGGTATATTTTCTTGTTCTTTCACAAACCAACTTATGTCCCCAGTTCAGCAAGTGTACTTTCGTATAAATTACCAGCAACTCTACTGCAGGCAAACATAAGTAGTATGAAGTCTTTCATATATTATGGACTCAATTTTTCTCCTGTCTCCTATACAAAATCTCCCAGTTCTTTTTCCCTCAGATAAAAGATGAGTACAAACAAAACAATTTCAAATGAACAGTAACCATTGTTCCATTGCTCCCTTGAAGTTAATCTTCCTTCCTTCAAGTAAACCAAATGGAGAATCCCACCCTAGGGAAGTCAGATCAAAGAAGAGAACTGTTCACCCCAAATATTGTTAACACAAACTTTAAATACTGATCTATAGGATAAACAAGAACAGAATTTGCCTTTTAGACACACGTTTTTAAATACTGCAGGTAGTTTATCTCATAACAACAACTCCTCAACAAAAACCAATTTTCCTCAAAGACAAAAAAGAGATAGCATCTGAATCTGGAACCAGAGTGAATGAAATGAAAATATGTGAATAATGGGACTGCAGTTAGGGTACCACAACCTGGCATAGAAACAATGGAACGTGAATTCCAAAAGGGCATCAAGTGCTAAACATGGCTGCAGATTCTTACCCTGCTATACAATTGGGGGTTTGTTGGGTTCTTTTTAAACTCCACCTTTTACACAGAATATTGCTTTCAGTGCCAAACTTTAGGTAGGAACTGTACAGTCACAGCAAGACCAGCACAAGCAGAAAAAGGTTCTTCAGGGGGTTGGACTAGTTGATCTCCAGAGGTCCCCTCCAACTCCTAACATTCAGTGATTCTTCCTAGTCTTAAAGCCTTCAGGTGATAGCACTGTTGCTCAGAGAGATGTGCTGACATCCCAACAGTGGGGCAAGGAGTAGGGCTATAAACAGAAGGCAATCACAGTTATGAAGAGCCCCACAGGAGGGCTTCTGTCATTAGCAGAACTGTAAGAACCACACATGAAACTAATTACACTGGTAAGACTGCTCTGTGACAGATAAATCCTATTCTCTTGCCTCACACCGGGAACATATTAACTGCCCTGGATGATTCCCTCTTATATAGATCAGCAGTGGTTTCCATATCCCTCCCAGCTTTGGGGCAATTTTTTATCCTTCTTTCATGCTAATTTTGTCCTGCAAGTTTCTAGGGATTTTGTTTTCTCATCTGGAAGGCATGGTTAGTCTTGCCTCTAGAATCTCATCACTTTTCTTGCAGCAAAGGCAAGTCTGCCCGAGGGATTCTTTTGAAGTTTTTCAGTGTTTTTTTTCTTCATACTTCTTCTGTCCTTAACCCTGCCAAGTAATTTTCTGCCTTGCTTTCCCTAAACAGACATCCTAATGGATGGTCTGCCAGGAATTTATACACACACCCTCTTCTTCTTCTCCTGAAATTTCTCATTCTTGGAGCTTACTGCACCCAACTCCCATTTTGGGCTTTTCCTCTCACACTCTCCTCACACTGTCCTTGCTGTCTTCCATCTGACACATTCCTTTTCCACCTTGCTTTTCTAAATGACTCAGGATCTCTCTCTGCTCATGCAACCAAAACTTTTGCACATTTTGTTGATTTACAGCGGCCACCTCAGGTCACTATCCCTTATGCCCATAAAAACATTCCTCTTTCTTTCACCCTTGTTTTGAGTGTAGGTCTCCACATGTCCCCTGATGGCCATGGAGAGGTCCAAACTGGCGGAAGAGATCCCAAAAATACTGTCTCTCCTGGGTTCAAGTCTCTGGCAAATACTTCACTGTATTTCTGAAGTTTAGTTTTTACATGGAATTTATAATAACAGGAAAGAGAAATATACAGTCTTTCAGTACTTGGAATGGCAATATGTCATGTGGCTAGGAAAGGTATGTCTGGGAGTATCATATAGCTGTTACTCAACCTAGAGACAGAGGAGCTTTGTGTGGTGTGCTGAGGCTTCTTGAGCAAGTCAGACCAAAATACAGACACACAGCTGAAGCTGTTCTGGCTTAGACTGACACAGACAAGTTTCACACCCGAGAATAAGTAACTATTTTTTCTTATGACAACAAAATTTTGTAAAGGTAAAAAATTAATTCCCAATATTAGACCCATCTGACTCCATGTTCAGTGCAGGGCAAACTCTCATTCCCTCCAAAGCTCATTCAGGCAAGGACTAGGTCAGTTGCACCCTCTCTAGAGACCTCACAAGGTAGAAGCTCACTTCTTCATCCTGAAAATCTGCCATTTTGAATTACTCAAGATAAATGAAAGTTTTACTAGCTTTCTAGTCATGAGTAGTTAGATAAGAAAGATATAACTGCTCTAATTTCCAGCAATAACACAGGAATAAAAATATTTTGAACAATCAAAGATGCTTGTTTCGTAAAGCTTTCTAATACCTCAACTTCCAATGTTCTAAAAGCTATAAAAGGAAAATGGAGTTTTCTCTTTGATTACCAGTAGTGATGGGATGATATGAGTTACAGAATTCCATTTGGAGTAGGATACTCTAAAATTTGTCCAGGCATAAAGAAATAAAGACAATCAAGAAAGTTAAGGGAGACAAGGTTGTTTGTCAATACCTGAATTTGTAATAAAATCCATTCAATGTCATTGAACGGGAACAGATGGAAAGATCTCAATTACAAAGATTAACATAGGATTTCCTACAAGTTGCCTCCATAGAAATTAGGCATTTTCAAGCCAACTTGGAAAGAGCATGCTTATGTGGTGAAATTTATGGTCAGCAAACAGCACTCTAAAGGAAGGAAATTAGCCAGTTTCTTCTTTCCATGCAGTACAGAAAAGTCCCACAAATCAAGCCAAGTGGCATACATCCCTTTGATGTATATTTAGGCAAAAATATCATTTGCAATTGGATATGCAAGCAGCATATAAAAGGTATTTCTGGCAGCAGAAAAAGTAGTGCCTTACATGTAAGTCAAAGAGTTTCAGAGAGAGATCTTCATGATGATGAGAATGGTTCCCATCTCATTTCATGTTGCATGCAGTGAAGCTAAAGCAAAAAAAAAAAGTTTTAGTGCTTTGAAATTGCATATTAGACAAAAAAGCCACCCCAAACCCAAGCCAATTTATAATAGAAACTTCATTTTATCATTGGCACCACTACTGACTACATTGCACTGTAAAATTCTACAGCAATTTCTCTGCTATGTGGTAATGTAGAAAATTCGCTTTTAGAAACAACTTAAATTCTCTGAATTTAAGCTCTGTCCAATCACAGAGAGACATTTACCAATGCCTCTATTAAACAACTGAAACTGTATATGCATTAACATTTCCTGAGCACAACAGCAAACAAGCTAAGTAACCCCCCACACTTCTCCCTTAGGAAAGTAGTGATTTCTATATATTGTCAGTCTATGTAGCTCTCAGTACATAAAGCGTATTTTCTTTTTTTCTTCTTCTTTCTATTTCTTCTATCTATTAGCATGTATTAGCATGTTGCTAATAAATTATCCTCTGCTCTATTTCTTTTCTAGAATAAATACAAGATAATGCTTAAATCACATAAACATACATTCCAAAAGGAATTTAATCCATTACTTATCTGTAAATGTCTAAATATTTTCAGCAAAAATAGCTTTGTTATGGAATAAAAGTGTCATAACATGTGAAAAAGCCTATAAATATCTTCAGCTTAACTCCTGTGACAAAGTTGTTCTCATAACCATTGCAGTTTCCTGCAGACTCAAAGTTCTGTCTAGAGAGTCTTCCGTTTATATAAAATCATAACTACCCTGGTACTGACTTCCTCTTAGTTCCCACAATAGTTCTAATTCAGGCTATGGCGATGTAACATTTTTAAAGGCTGAAGCAGTTACTGCTGTACACAGAGTGCATCCTAATCCCAATGTCACTGTCTGTTCCTGTGTCTTGTGTTAACATCAGCAGCCTTCAATTAAAGTTTTTTAGAAAAACTCAAAAATTCTCACTGAGAGCTGAAACTGAATCCTTCTGAGCCAAAGATATATATCTGCTGGGCCCACAACACATGCAACTTTGCTTATATTTTACCACTTTTAAATTCTGTGTACTTACATACCCACAGACACCTTTAAAAGGAACACTTATTCTTACTCTTGAGGCATCCCTGTTAAAAATAAATAAATAAGCATTAACCATATGGACTACAAAAAGTTTTTAACCCTTTTTAACTTACTGCTCTGGCACAGCTTAAATACTTTGCAAGCTTTTAGAAATACTTACTTAGGGAACATGAAGACCAGATGGCAGAGCTGACTGCAGGGCATGTATTTTGTTTTCATATCAATTTTCAAGCTTTCAGCATTTTTATTTTTTGTTGAAAATATTGCCAGAAAGAAACTGGGAGTCAAGAGCCAAACTTCCCTATTCAAAAGGCATCCTGGTGACTGAGTGTTGAAACTATGGGCCTGAGAGTCCGAATACAATTTGTCATCCCAGAGTATTCTGAAACAGGTGGAAGACAACCTGAATAGGATCTGTCATCATTCCAGCCCAATTCCTCAACTACTGCTCCACTGAAAGTGAGACCTCATGTGTAACTGAAAACCTTTCCCAAAGAAAGGCTTTTTAACACTGTAAGAATCTTAGCCAAAAGTATCCCAAACAATGGCAAAAAAGAAGCATTTAGGAAGATAAGGGCATTAACTAGCTATTTTGTGTAAGATCAAAAGTCAGTCTAGTCCTATCTCTTCTAAAGGTCTTTAGCAGAAAGTACAGGAAGTGAATAAAGAAGGCAAAATATATACATAATCATATACCTAATTCTTTATATATCTGCCACCTTCCAGTTAAAAAAAGATATAAAATAAAAAACTCTCAAGCATTTCTTTCTGCAGAAAGGTCTACTGATAAATCATTTGGACTACTGGAGACTTCTGCAACAGTTCAAGGATTAAATTTATTTTTGCTTCCAGGAAAAACACTAGCAAATTTCAAAGAAAGGGACAACAGCATGGTTCAGGCTTCTTAACACTTTTAATTGGTATCCAAGCATGAATACTGAGTTCTTTACAGCAGGACATGGTAGATATTTTCCAGGGTCTGGATCAGAATTCCCACCTGCAAATACCAAATTCATGAGACTAATTTTTGTCACAATTGCATCAGTGTAACTCTGCTGTAACTACAATTAGAGCACAGCAAGATGTTATCATTGCTATTTAACTCTAGCTAGTCTCATTTATGCAGAAGAATGACTATAGCTAATTTTTAAATCCTGTGGCCCTCAGCTCTGCAGTAAACTGCTCAGCTACAGCCAGTATCTGGCTTCATTATGACTGCACTTTGTGCTCCTGCTCCCCACAGCTCCAGCTCTGCAGGTCAGCATATGCAAAGGGAAATGTTGCTATTACGTCATAACTCCAAAACAGTGTTTTACCAGCTCACTCACTCTTATTTCTTTGGTCGAGACTCTCATTAGATCTTCTCTAGCCTTATGAAAATGATAGATAAAAATAAATAAATAGCTCTAGCACATGCCTGTTTTCCTCTTTTTGAGACTAACATACTGTAATTGTAACTGATTATGCTCAGTCTTACTTATGTTTGTCATTAAATTTGGCTCATGACCTGAAAAGACCATAAGAAGAATTAAACTTCAAGGCTGCTTCTTTCCATCAGCTGCTTTTTCTTGACTAGCTAAACCTTCAAAGAATCTGAGCTATAACCACATTTTTCAAAGACAGCTCCCTGCTACTAGACATTCTGAGGTTCACTGTGTAGGTGTTGATGCCTTCCGACTGCATCACACAGTTCAATTTCACCTGTGATAATATGCAGCAATTGCAGGAAACCTGACCAGTTTCTTAAGTCATGTTAAATATCTGGAAGTTAGCCACCAGATAAAAAAATAGAAACTAACTTCAAAAACAGCAGAAGAATTATTACCAAATTTCTCTGGACAAGCAGAAAAATAATGCGTGATTCTTGCAGAGAGCTGATCCTAAGTACCTTCAATCAGTGGAGTGAATACCACTGGCTGCAGACCAGCCACCTACAGTGCAGCCAAAATTACTGAAATTGTGTACCAAACCCAGTCTCCTTCACATGTAACATAGGTTATTTGGCAATTAGGGAAAGTACAATGACATCTGTTATGCAGGAGGCCTTAAATATGAGCTTATCTCATTACAAATGTATATTAATAAATATACATTATATTAATAAAATACATTTAACTCTGACAAATTAATATTCAGATGAAGTATATAAAGTCTGCAATCAACATTTTTATTTACAAGCTTTGTTGCTTTGTGCTGTTGTTACCTTCATTCATTTAGTTTAATTGCTTCCTGGGACAGATTTTAGTAGGCTCCAGGTAATATATTTTCCCTCAAGTCCATTAACAACTTACTAGAGATTCAACAAAAACAATGGACTAGACCACCAGGCACTAGCTACTTGTGAAGGAGTCTATCAAAGTCAAAACAAGACGATATTTGCCATATTTAGTTTCATAATGTGAAAAGGCCGGAGAATCTCTGGCTTGGGATTCTATTGGATTCTATCAGATGGACAATAAACCCAATGAAGTTAAAATCTAAGTGTCTCCATAGTTTCTGGAGTATCTTCTCAGCACTTCATCACATTCGTTAGATCCTTATCAGCTAAGAGTGAAACAAGGTCTGAGAGACTCCTCCATGATGCATCTGCAAAATCTCAGTAGCTTCAAATGTTTCCATTCACCGAGGAACATTAAATGCTGACTCCTCCCTCCCAAATAAAAACTTTATGATTTGACTGACTGTTGTGTTTTCTTTTCCAGTGAACAAAAACTTGTCATTCTTTGCTTTTCCCAGCCAACTTCAGTCTGGACATTTTAAAAGAAAACTAATCAATAGAATTTATTGGCCAAAATTTGTTAATCCTGGTAAAATAAAATTGGCCAGTTTCCAGGAATATAATCTAAGAAAATAAGCAGAGTGGTAAACAAAGCTGAAGCAATGAGTGATCTGCCTGAAGAATGCTTACCCTTGCTGCACAGAAACAATGGTTATAAGTGATGAGAAACTTTACTGGAGATAACTAGTTATATAATTTTTATCAGTTATTTTATAAAAGAAATCATGTTTTTGTATTTTTTACTCCTTATTTTTCTTTTCACTTATGGCTTCAAGTACCCTTTAAAATAACATTGCTTGCAACACCAGCCAAAAAAGTGGCTTTTGGCTCCAAAGAACTTTGAAAAATTTATAATCTGTTTTTCCTCCTATCCTTGGAGCTACTACCAGTAGAAGCCAAATCCAGATATTTGCAACTCAACACTTGGAATGACAAGCTAATCTCCTCAGTGTTGTCAAGGACTAAGCCAATGACCTCAGCCATAGTACATCTGACAGATGTTGAGCCACAACAGCTAATTCTATGTCATTTTATGTAAGAGTCCTTTTAGATTACTGTTTTCTTATATTTTGCTACACTGAAATACAGCTTAAAAGACACAGTGAATTTTAGTCTCTAAATTCCAGTCTCTGCAAAGCCTCTGGTAAGCATTGTAGGTCAAACAAAAAGGTGATAGGCAAGTCTTCTGAGATGCAGAGATTTGGTTAGATAAACAGTATCTCAAAGTTGGGATGCTGATGTAATCTTCAAATGCCCTCTCTAAATCTCTCAATTCTAGACACCATTACAAAATAGTATAGCTTTTTGGAAATTTGTTTTCTGAAGCTAAGAACTACATAGGAGCCTTGTTTCATGCAATGTATTAGTGCCTCTGCTCCTGGACAAAACCAGGAAATATCATAGCAAAATGATTCATGAAAGTCAAAGAAGAAAACTCCAAATACTTGAAAAAAACCTGTTGAAGGTTCAAGTCACTTCAATCAAATTGCCTGGTCTTGATTAAAAGGATTCATATATTTCTAGCTAAAACACAGAAGGGAAGTAGGTTCTCAGTAGCTTTATGAAGATGAGCATTTGGAAATAATAAGCAGTCTAAGAAATAATTGTTTAAATATAATAGTTGCAATTCTAGATTTCATGGTGATAGAAAGTATGTCACAGATCATACCATGCTCCAGTTATGTGGCCTTTGTTGAAGACTCATGAGGATAGTTTCAGTCTTCAAGTCTGATTGTGGCATGGGAGAACACACAAAACTAATCAAGGTACCAATCATCATAGCTGCAAAATTAAAAATACTTTTGTACAACTTAAGTAAAACTTTTTATTTTGCAGGCGCTCAGTAAACTCTAAAAGCTTATCTCCCCAAGCCATCACCTTCACAGAGGCTAATATTAATCACTTGAGAATAAATCCCTTAAAATACAAGCTTGTCATCTTCTATAGTCATACACAGACTAATAAATTAATGAAATAATTTTCAATTATTTTTACATAAGTTGAATATTTGCTTCAAAGGATCTGAATGTTTCTTTCCTGAGTCAATGTTGCTGTTATTACAAAGCCAGTGATACACTTTGTTAAAAATTTTTCCTGAAACACTGCCCAATGTTAACCATTTACAGTGCACAGTAAGAACACTTATTCAAGAACAATGCTACATATTCTTGAGCACCATCTACTCTTTCCTATTAAACATTTGCAGACTTCAAAGCAATTCTAATTATAGCACAATTCTTTTTTAAAAAAAATAAATTGTCAGGTTTATATATCGAAATATTGTTTGACTTCTAAGTGCAGCCAAAATACACAAGATTTACATTGTGCACCTTAGTCCTTGAGTTTAAGTCACATTTGGAATTAAACAAAAGGCAAGCATGGAGATAGTCAGAATGAGTGAAAAAACTCAAAAATATGGATATATATTTATTTTGTAATTAGTCACAGTGTTTATTTCTCTGTGGTTTTTTACTTGCTTGTGAAACATCAGAAATCCCTCTACAATGCCATACCCAGTGAAAAAGAGCTGGATGTGGTAAGAAGGAATTTTTTTCATCATTTTATTAGTTGCTTGATATATGTCACAAACAAGCCAACAATGTTAATTTCAATGAGAAACATTTGCTGTTCAGTAAGAATAAATTGTTGCTATATGACCTGCAAGGAAATTGTGCAGATGAGTTGGCTTATGGTGATACAACATACTAGTGCTATAGCTACTTACAAGAGCTGGTTCTCTCTTAAGGATGCTGTTTAATTTAACAGTTTATAAACCAACATGATTAATTTAGTATCTACTTGAAGCAATCCTTCCAACCAAAAAGAGTTTACTTTAGTTTGGCTTTTTACAATCAAAGTGAAACTCATCCACTACCGTCTTTTCAGAATGAAATACCAAAAAAACCCACAAGATACACTAGCAATACAAGGCAGGGGTTCATGCCAGTGAGACCAAGTCTGAGTCCTGGGAGGCTGAAATTCCATCTGTAATTTAAGTATAATGTGAGATGGCAAAACAACTGCCAGATGTTGAAATTACCTACCTATTCATAAGTCATATTTTGTGCAAGGACCTTGCCTAGTAAATTCTCTCCCACTAGTCTGGCAATCACTACTGTCACTGTCACCAATGATCCTATTCCTCTTAATGAAAACATCAAGTGCAGAACAAAATTCAGAGACAGGCTTGAAAGAAAACCCCAGAAAAGAGATTAAGGCAATGGGAAAACTGAATTTGGTAGCAGGTCCCTGCACCAGAGATTAGTACAAAGTTATTATATATTTCAGAATTTCTAATGCAGATTAATATATTGAACATTATATAGGTTTACACCACATAAAATTGAAAGATTTTTTTCATATGTTTTCCAAAAGCTGCTCTGTTGATTTAAAAAATAAATAAAGTGATTAACAACAACTCAACATGTAGCTCAGTTGAAACAGGTTTGTAGGAAGACAACTACATTGCCCATACAAGCTACATGCTACAAGAAAACAAGAGCAAGAAGTTCAGCAGAAGCAGTAGGATGTGGAGTAGAAGTGAAAAAGTACTTCTAAAAAGTCTTACTACATTCAAAATCAGCTGTTCTGCCTGACAGTTCTTGTATGATCCAGTTATCACTGTGTTAAAAGTCCCTTCCTGGGCTAGGTTGCCGAGGTCTTCTGTTTAGCCAATAAACCTGAACTTCTGAACATATTCTGCAAGGTAGCCAAAAAATCTATCATTGCACTTTTTTCTAGCATTTTTTTTTCCCATATGACAAGGATAAAAATGTCATTTGTGGATAAACAACTATCAGGCATCTGCAATGGTGAAAAAGCCACGATTCTGGCAGCTAGAATCTTTCAATTCCAGTTCACGTGCCTTTCTACCTACATCTTCCTTCAGGCTACCACACTATGTGTGGTGTGACAGAAAGACTGTGCATATCTTGTGTCCTGCTGCAATGGTAAGGTATCACCAAAAAAATCACTTTTGTTTAATACTAAGCAAGAACTTTAGTATCAGACCTTGAAAAATAATCTTATCCCTAAATTTAGCCCATCTCTTTCTCTGCTTTTCTGCAGCACTTCTAGTTTCTCCAGCTGTAGCCAGAGGCCATCTCCAGCTCTGAATGAGTAGATAAGCAGCTGTCACACTTCTTTCTGCCATTCACAAGAAACAGGTGCATCCAGAACTAAAGCAGAATCTAAGTGTCAAATTTTATCTTCCCCTTTGGGTATATATTCATTGTAGTAAAAATGTCACACACCACTTGCCTGAGTTTACTACAGTAACATGTCTTGACCCACCAGGAGCCTTTCATTGTGCTAAGCCATAGAAGTCTGTCTATCCAACTTTCCATTTCCAACATATGAGCCAGAATTTTATCAACTTTGTTTTACTTGATGGTACATTATTAACAGGAACCAACAAGTAATGGAAAATTATTATGATCATTAAAGTATGCAGAGGAAAAGTAGCCAACTTATGCTTATTTATGTGCCAGAAACCAGAGTACACATTTTTTCCAGTTCACAAACACTTAGAAAAGAATTTTGGTTCTGGTATTCTTGGGAAAAAATCAAATGCCTGAAGGACATTTAGTTCCAGCTATGGTGAGGTTTTTCTCTTGGTTCAGGGGGTTGTTGGCAAAGTTATTGAAAGATGTCAAGTGAATAAAATCAACACATTTTATTAATGTTTTTTAAAAGACACGTATTTCAGATAGCTTATTTCCAGCCAAATACTGAAGCCATTTTTCAAAACTTGCTCAGGAAAGTTTACTAAAGTCAACAGAAGTTTTGCTGAGTGAGGACTGCAGGATTTGTTTCTAAGAGTCATCTAAAGAGTGTATTTATTACTAAAGCAGTAGCAAAAGAAGCAGTCACTGTGAATCATCCAAAATAACCATTTCCATCAAAGAGTGACACTCAGCCAGATAATTCTATCAGATCTTTGTGGACTTGGATAGAGTGGTCTTCAGCAGACATTTGAATAACCTACAAGGAGCATTTAGGCACACCAGAGTTACAGCATAGATGTTGCCTTAAACTAGAAAATGATTATTTACTTCTTTTAAGTGAGAGGGGATATTAAGGACAGTGGGAAATTTCTGCCAGGATGAAGGCAGAGTGGATTTCTGGAAAGAAACATGTTTTCACCAAAAGAAAAGGGAAAAAATAAACAAGGTGGAAAAAGAAGCCAACACTTTCCACTGAAAGGAATAAAAAGAGAAGAAGAGGTAAAATTAAGGATAGCTCCTTTGCAGACTTGTCATTTCCTATTGCTTTTTTTCTTTGATGGAGCCGAAATAATGAGTTTATTTTTTACTTCTGAATTTAAAAGCTGTATTACTCTGCTCTTCTTTTATTCATGTGTTTGCTTTTAAATCTGCTTCCTTTCACATTTCCAATGCCTTCCCTCCTACAATAAGAGCAGGTATGGATATGGACTTCCTATGGAAAAGACATTAATGCTCTTTTACTTTATAACCTTCTCAAGAAGGATAAGGGGAAGTTTTAGAAGGAAACCATCAGATGCCAGTGGTATTTGACATAAGGCAGTTTCAAGGTGCATTTGACGAAAACACTGAAACTCCCATTTCTTGACAGCCTGCCCAGAGGAAAATACATTTTCTAATATTTGTTTATTTACCAACGTTGTTCTTTCCTCTGCTTCAGCCCTTACACTGGCATGTGTTAACTTTTCCTCTTTATTTGCTAAGTACCCGATTTATGATTGGGGCTACCAGCCTTCATCACAATACAGTGCTAATAGTCTGGCAATAATTTTCCCCATTTCTTGACCCTCATGTCCCTTGCTTAGGAAAGCATCAAAACTGCAGCCCACACGTGTTCTTTTGAATATGGACAATATTCAGAGACATTCCTTTGCAAATGCCACTTAAAAAAGATATTTAAAGATTGCAAGAAATAAAAATCTTATAGGAGCCAAAATGGCTACCAAAATTTAAAAACCAACCAACCAACCAACCAAACAAACAAAAACCAAAACCCCACCCTGTTTTCATAGACTTGGCACTTTGAGCTGTCATATTGTATTTTAAATACAGTGAGGAGTACCACAAGTGTTTCTTTCAGAACCTGGCACATGATCTCTAGGAGGAATCACATTTTAAATCCTGAATTTAGCAGTTTTCTCCACACTTTTTTCTCGTGAAGATTCATTGAGTTTTGTATGGAGAGTATATCAAGCTGTTTTCAATCACTGACATCCAGATGATAGATCTAACCCATCTCCAAGAGATTTAATTGTGGGAAGTGTTCTAGAGCTGGGTCAAGTGAAGAAGTAAGAATGATGTAGTCAAAGCCCCTCTGCTTGAGGACCCATCTGTTATTTAAATGATGCATTAGCAGGGTGCGTGCTCATCAAAGCAACACCTAGACACAAGATGTCTCAAAATATGGAATATTAGACTTCAGACACTCTTGGCAGCATGACAGTAGTCAGACAGTTGCATAGTCCTTCGCTGATAAATTATTGTAATTATTTCACTGTGCTTTTAAGAGGTGGACAGTGTGTTCCTTTGGAAGCCCCACTCTCAGCAACATATTGTTTAAGGATTTCTCTTTATACCTTAGCTGCACTATCAGTCAGAGGGAAACACAGAACAAACTTCTTGCATTTACATAACCACAAGGCACTTGGTTAAACTCGAAGTACCAATGTAGCTACTTAAGATTCGTGGCAACTGTGTTTACTATGTGGATTTGGCTTTACTGCACCAGTCTGTGTGCACATATAGAGATACTAAACACATATCCTTGCATATTATCTCATGGATACTTACAAAGCTCAGCTTGATTGCCTCTTGAAAGAAAAATTTATGTCCTGGAAAAAAACTACTATTTTCCAGTAGAACCACTTTGGTGATGTATACTATGGCTGGTTCACAAAGGGGATTTGTCATGGGACAGACCCTGGCTAAGGTAGCTTCCTAAGAAGAAATTTTCAGCCCAGTTGCATCTTGTCTAGAATTCACTACTCTTTTTTCTACCTTAAGACAAACAGCATAGTTTCAACATGGTGAATGTGATTTTTGCCCATACAATAACTTTCTTTTTAGTAACTATTTTACCATGACCAGTGAGAAGCATTTGCAAGCCACATGCAGGCATACTCTTGGCCAAATTAAAACTTTCTGTGGAAATTCAGCTTTGTCAGGAAATGTTTCTTGGATGCAGGATGTAAACGAGACAGACTCCCCATTCTAGAAACTCCAGTTGTCCTGTGACTGCAACATTCATATGACACTGAAGTGTTCTGTCCTTGCATCAAGTCAGGCAAACAAGGACTCCACTTGTATTTCCCACTTCCTAGTATTGTCTGTTGAGTTATTGATAATTGCAGGTAAGATATGTTTCTTCTTGGAGCAATTATACTCTTTCACTGAATTTCCTTCCCTCAAAATACATAAAAATGTCTCAATAAAAGAAAAAATCCAAAAGACTTGTCCCATACAATGTAGAAAGATTTGGAAAACCCAGTACCTTCCATTACAGAGAATATTTCCTAAGCAGCTCTTTTCAGAGCACAACACTAGCCTTCAATAAGACTTAGTTTAAGGCAGAGCAAGTAAAAAGTGTTTGGTCTGTTTACCAGCTTCTCCACAGTGCCACCATCAGTTCTTCAATATGAAATGAATACTAGCAGGTCTTGGACCCAGCAGGCAAGTCAGGTCTGCTGTAAAACGGAGGATGCTGAGTAAAGTAGCATCCACCCCACAACAGTCTCATTCTAGCTTTCAGACTTCAGACTTGTTCTGAAGAAGAGCTAAGAAGTGGGAGAACATTCTCTCCTGGTCCTTCTATAACAATAGCTTTCTAGCTATGTTTTGTTAAGTTTTGTCATCCGGTAAAATCACCACTGCAGGACAGAAATACTTTTGGGCAGAAAAATATCAGAGAAACGTTTGAGAGCTTTCTTCCTGCTGTAAGTTGTCATAATTCTAATTTCAAATAATGGTTGCAAATTATTCACAAAATTATTTCTTAATGGTTCTATGATTCTGTGAATAATCATGAAAATGGATTGATTTTGTGCCAGTCCTGGGGAATCACAGCCAACCATTATTAAATGCAAGCTATGTTCCTTGGACAGTACTGCCTGTGTGCATCACAGGATTCTTTGACTGAATGAATGCAAGATTGATAAGTGGATTAAAAATTCATCTTTCCAAATGAGATTTTTTTAAAACTCTTTCATTAAAAACAACCCTAACATTTTGGGTCCACTTCTTATTATTTTATCTGCATTTTAAATGAAAGTAGTACTTGTTTACATAAAATCTTGTGTTCACTCCCCTTGGCATTACAGTGTAATATCCGCTGGTAGCACTATACTGATAAAAATCTTTCCTGACACCACGCAATCCCACTCAGATGATAGGCAGTGACCTGGACACCACTTCCCTAAGGAATGTGAGTCAATTTCCTATCATGAAATCCCATGACAGCTTTTAAAAATATTTTCAAAATAAATAAGTAAATCCAACTGATTATCACTTCAGTTCTGCATCTTTAAAGTTTCATGTTGCCTTTCTGACCTGTAATCAGAGCAACAGTTCTGGCAGTGGTTAAGAGAGTAACTACACAACTCCATGATGTCAAATGCAAAGAGTATTACTGTGATTTAAGGGTAACTTCTATCTCCCACTTAGATGGTTCTCTGGAGAAATGATGGCCAACAGGAAGAATGTTCAGCATCATTACCGTCTGTTTTGATTTGAGGACATAAAGGCTGTACAATGAGGCACCCTCTCCTAACCACTGTTGGGATATATTTATTTGCAGCTGGAATGATAATTACATGGATGGTTCTTTTAAGCTGAAGTTTGGTTCCTCTTTTTCACTTTAAAGTAAGGGTGATCATACTAAATCTGTTATTACAAGTGGTGTTTTCTTTTTTCCTGATACTATATAAGACTGCCAGCCTGCCAGCTCAGCAAAGATATCAACAAGCACTTGTTTTGTTAACCAGATGAAAACAAGTGCATTTCAGTTTTAAAACATCAGCATTTGAAAAAAATACTTCAGAAGAAAAAAAAATACAAAAAAAACCAAAGTAGCAATATCTGTTAACATGTATAAACAAACACTTCTCCCATGTGACAAGGACTGCATACAACTGTTTTCAACAGTATATTAAAGTGTGTTGCATAAATCTATCCCTGTGGGTGGTAAGCAAAGAGAAAGCTCCACAACTTCTGCCTTGCCTCATGCATCCTTGTCTTTCCAAACACAGACAGATTCTGCCGTATTTCATTTCCAGTAGTAGACTTGATTTGAATTGTGATTTCTTCTGAGAAGTCAAACAAGAGCAGAGAAGGGCAACTAAGCTAGTCAGGGGTCTGGAAAACAGGCCTTATGAGGAGAGGCTTAGGGAGCTGGGCTTGTTTAGCCTGGAGAAGAGGAGGCTGAGGGGAGACCTTATCGCTCTCTTCAGCTACTTGAAAGGCCATTCTAGGGAGGCAGGTGTTGGCCTCTTCTCCCTTGTGGCTAGTGACAGGACTAGAGGGAATGGGCTTAAGCTGAGCCAGGGTAGGTTTAGATTAGATATTAGGAAGAATTTCTTTACTGAAAGAGTGGTGAGATATTGGAATAGGCTGCCCAGGGAGGTGGTGGAGTCACCATCCCTGGAGGTTTTAAAGAAGAGGAAAGATGTGTTTCTTCAGGGGATGATTTAGGGCTAAGAGTAGTGTAGGGCTATCGGTTGGACTAGATGATCTTGAGGGTCCTTTCCAACCATAATGATTCTGTGATTCTGTGAAGAGCAGAAAAAGAATACAGCAGGGAGCTGGCGTTGCCCAAAGGAGTTGGAAGATATCTTAATTCCACATTAATCCAGAGACACATACAGGACAGAGCATCTCCCTCTTTCAGAGAAGGTGCACTTCTTGAGTGAGTTCTCCTGTACCTTCCTCAGCTCCAGAGGACACTAGACTTATCTCAGAGGAAGGAGTCACTGTGGCAGCGTCCTGCCCAACCCATGGCCACACACTGCAGTGAAGGAGCATGTGACTCTCTAACCAACCATACACACAAAAAAAGCTGGATGCAGTATTCAGTTTCTCAACACATGCTCAGACCCCAGATATTTGCTACCTTGTAAAGTAGCTTTAAAAACTGTTCTATAATTTACTGCAGGCTACCAGTGTTATAGTCCTATATGTACTCTAAAAATCTATTGGTCTGAGTAGAAAAAGAGCTTTCAGCAGTTGTTTTGTTGGAGGTTTTTTTTCATTTTGGTATTTTTGTTGTTGTTGTTTCTTTTTTTATTGCTAGATGTTTATAAAAATATTAAAAGAAATATTACAATTTTCAGTTAAATTTTATGGATTTTTTTGCCATACATTAAAAAAGAAAATTATACCTCTACAGCAGAAGTCCCCATTTCTAAATAAGAAGGGTTGGAATAATATTTGATCTTTGGTAGAGGACTGGCTCAAAGAGCTATCTTCACTATCTTGCTTTCCAACAATTATAGCATTACATATTTTCATACATTAAAAACAGATCCATTAATATGAACCATAAATTACTTCCATGTGTTTCCATATAAGATATTCCCTCTTCTCATGTTTAATAAATTTCCTTTTTGAAGAGATGCAAACTGATATCCTCATCCAGCAAAGCACTTAAGTACATGTTTAAACTCATGCACATTAGCAGTCTTCTCCATCAGAGTCTCAATGAGGATGCCATCATTCCTTCCTGCTGGAGTCTTTCCCCAACAGTAAGGTGATGTAAAACCACATTGAAAAGAGATAAAGTAAGTGCTGAATCTCAATGCTGCTTTAAATTTGGGCCCTAAAGATATTTGTGTTTTGTAAGAATAAGCTTATGAAGTTTTGTTTGTCTTGCCCACACTACAATAGGCATCACAGGGAAACTCTTAAGTCAGCTGCTTGAGTACACAAGGCAAAGTGAAAAGCTTGGTGACTGAAAAAGTATTTCAAAACTTATGCTTCTGATACAGAAAATCAACAGACAAGAAATAAAGTAAAACCCCTTGCAATATATTTTTCTGTAAGTTTATAAACTAATCTTCATGCAGAATTGACTTCAAATAATCTCAGGACACCTGCTGCTCATGCTGGTGAATTAGACAACACAGTAGGAAGCTAGATTTTGCAAAACCCCAGTCATCTTTGTTTTAGTTTGAGAGACAGTTTGCACATGAGTAGTGCTTGGGTTCTCAGTCCATCTAAAAGAGAAAACATCCTATGACTGTATTTTTAAGCAAACAAGGCATTTCGGTTTCTTTGTATGACTGAAAATTCTGAAACTTGAGGAGAAAATAAATGAGCAGTTAGCTATGGTGTGACAGAGTCACTGTTATTTGGATGCTTAAATAGCATCCTGTGGTGCTGCTGGTCAGCAGTAGCCTGCTGAAACCCTGCATTGAACCAAGGTGCCCTTCAGAAAGGAAAGCATTCTAGGGAGGCACCACCTGTAAAAAGTCTCACATGAAGACATAAAATTCAGCTTCATTTACCAAGCAAAAAGGGTCATGTATGTACAAGAGAACTGCTCATCTGCAAAGTTCTATAAACCGTATGGCTGCTAAGGAATGAATATAGTCACATTCAACTCAGTGCCATAAGAAATGCAGGAGCAAGATGACGTAGCCACTCAGTTAAAACAGAAATAACATGACTTTTAATATGAAATTGAGATATTGTATGAGATGTCTTCATATTCCAGGACTCAAAATATCTACATGTTGCTATTGTTCAATATAAACCATCTCTCACTTTTCCTCAAGCACTTTCTGCACTAACTGGAAATTTAAAATTAACAAAAACAATTCTCCATCCAACACCTAGATAATATCCTAAGAACACAAAACTCCTCCCTTTGGGGACACGGAGGAGCTAATAATTTAACCGCTCTCTCCTGTCCGCTAACCAGACTGAAACTGCAGGACGTGTTACAGCTACATCTGCCCTTTAGGACTCCAGTAAACTCTCCAGTTTTGTGTCACACAGGCATATTCAGTGACTTTGTACAATACTTGCCAGAGGCAAAAGTGTGCAGGGGGGAAATGGACAGTAGACATCCCTTAATTCATAAATAAAGGAATGCAACCACATGAAAGCTATTGCTACCAAATACCACTTCAGTATAGGATCATTCCTTATATCCCTTTGGAGAAAATAAGAATTAACTTACCACTGAAACGTCATATTTAGAAATTGTCAAGGGAATAAACCCACTCTAAAAGTTCACATCAAACAGTGTTAATTTTGTGACTAAATATTCAAAACCAGTTAAGTGATTTTATCCATAAAAATAGACAGTTTTGCTTATGTGTTTGCAATGTGTAAGTTTACTGAAGTCTGAAAATCAGCCCTTTTGCACCAGCCTACACAAGAGGACTCAGAGGGAGATATCAAGTCGCCTCTCTGCTTTCTTTGTCTGAGGTCAAATGTGTGCCTGGACAATTTTTCAGCAAAAATTTTAACATCCTGAAGGCTGCTCTACTTTGTACCAGTTGGCAAGGCTCAAAGGAGATGTATCTGCAGCCATACCTGACAGGGGGTCAGGAAAGCATCAGTCATGACTCCATACAAACACTGGCACCAAGACAGAATACAGCTTTTTCTGGCCCTCTGCTAGAAGGCATCCCAGTCACAATTTTAGGAAAATAACAGATATCAGAGTGGAGCAAAGTATTCTTGATGGTAATATTTCTAGAATTTGGTATTTTAAGTTGCTTCTAGTCCTACACAACCGAATACAGTTTGAATTTACTGTGTATTATGCTAACATTCAGATAGTTAAGATGTACACTGTTACAGAGAAGAGCTGGATTCTGAGGCAAGAGACCTGGAAGAAGGAAGAGTTTATAAAATATTTGAACTTTTCCTTCACAATTTGCAATACTGAACTTTCAGCTTGCTATTTATTTTACATTTATTTCTCTTCATATTTCTTTGTTTTATGAAAACAATGTCCATACATCATTAAACAGACCTACCTTTTTCTATGGACATGTAAATATAACATGCAATTATAGGGCTGCTTCTCTTGAAAACAGTCATATTTTACACCTTTTATCCTCCTGCCCACTAGGTAGTGATTTTCTTTCTGAGCCACGGATTACTCTTTCAAACTCGTCATTCCCAACTACTCATTTGGTGGAGTACAGCAAGCTTTCTCAATCACTCCTTTGTGCTGACCACGCATATGAGGTTGCAGAACTCAGCCTTGTCCTAGCAAGAGAATTGTTTTTGTACAGTGTTGTTGTAAATTTGAAGTAATACAGTTACAGTCTTACATGCGGATGTCTGATTCCAATACCACAAAACTTTTTTAGTTTGTTTGCATCACTTGGAACGAGTTTGAAGCTAAAGTAAGCGAGTACCACATCTCCTCTAATAAAAGTGTTCATGTAGGAGATTATACCCATGTAACAGTTGAAATTATTTGTCTCCTGTCGAGACAAAGTCCTAGACAATGACGTGCTCCACGCAGACACAGAAGCAGCGTCCAGATGATAAGTCTCTATGTCGTCTTAATTGGTTCAGATAGCATGGTTTTCTTTTGTTACAGTATGTCTATTTTTTGTCAAATTTTAAAAGGAAAAATATTCTTTTACCTGAAATCTTACTCTAAGTCATTAAGTTGCTAAGAACCCTTCCAAGCTTTGTTATCAAGGCCTGATAAGCCCCACCCTCTCATAAGTTTTCTGTAGTAAATAATTTCTGTTGATATATTTTCCATATGTATGTCACATTCTTTCTATTTTCAGTCACTTAAGGAAAAATAACATGGCATGCCCTGGTAGGTCAGATGAGGCAACAGTCCAAAGCACCACTTCTGCATAGGCTACACTGATAAGTACTTGGAGAGTCACATGGTGGAAAATTAACTAAAAGCATACTAGAGGATAATTCAGTTTAGAAAAACTGGGTTTTCCTCACCTAACAAGGAAAAGAACCCACTCATCAGAAAAGGCTGCAAATGAACTTTATCATCTGAAAGAATGAGAATTCTTAGTAATTCAGTAACAGAATTACAATTCAGTGACAGATTCCCATAATGAGCTTCTCATGGATAGATTATTTTCATGTACATTGAGGCAGTTTCAATTAGAAACACTTAAATTAACATATCTGAAAATTTTTGCGCTATTTTTGTCTGGCTTGTCTAATCCTTGTGCTCTAAACACTCCATTTTCTACTTTTTATTTCAACCCATGAAATCAAGAGAGGGTGAGCCGTATTAGTTAATAATTTCAGAAATGCTCACATTGTCTTTTTTTGTGAAGCAGAAGAACTTTTCAGATCATAAAAATTAAATAACTACTGGAAATGGATGTATACAACCAGTAAAAAGTGGGTAGCTGCTGATGACATTAATGCTAAGCAAGAAAGTATGTCTGATTTTTAAGAATTGAGGTGAGAGGACAGGCATATAGCTTTAGATAACATTAAACAATTGGTCAATTAATTTTTTTTTAGAACATCAGGCAAACACAACAGCCTTTCCGTAATAAGAATAAGAAACATTAATGTCCACAGTCTCAGCTATATTTACAATCTCCATCTTCCATGACATGATACCAGTGTCCACCAAACAGAGCAATTTGAGGATGTTTTGTGTACTTAGCTGTAACAATATTTTAATCATATGTAAATATACATGCATGTAGTATTTGTTGTATTGTATTGACTGGTCAGGGCTACCTCTAGACATGCAGAAGACAGGAAAAGGTTAACTACACTTAAGGAATGATGGTGATGCCCAAGCTATCCCTTCAGAACTGCAGGACCAAGCAGTATTTTAAACACACGCATACACACAAAGCAGCAGGTACATGCCATCTAGGACTTCATTAAATATAAATAGAAGTTTCCATTCCTATTTATCACAAGAGATCTTCAACATGGATTTCTCTGATTAGACAAAAACAGTCTGTAGGACATACAGGAAAAGATTGCTCCTCGAGCAGTTTCTGATGGCTAAAATCCTTAAACCCTGAGAGCTTATTCCCAGGCAGCCAGCTTCACTCTGAAAACTTCTCTATTAAATGTTTGATTTAATTTATGGACAATTCAGGGGAAGCCCAAACAACGTCTTCTAAGTTCTATTTCTTAGTCACAAGTAATCTTTGACAAATAATTTAGGAGTTTTTTCCTTTAATTTTCCTATCTGTGTCTTGAAGTAATAACATTTCACGCTGCAAAGAATCAAGTACTGTTGAGTGCTATCTTAATGCCAAGCATAGTTAGAAGGAAATGGAACATAGAATGAGACCCTGGGAAAACAATGTCATGTAAGCAAGAAATGAAAAAGAAAAAAAGCCACTCAACAAACAAAACAAAAATCAAAACCAAACAAACAGGGAAAGAAAAAACAAAACAAAAATACAAAAACCAAACCATAAAAAATGAGGGATAACAAAGACTTAAGAAAGTTAACATGAAATGAATAACATAAGACATTTGTTTTTAATCTGCTTGTTTCCCTTAATTTTTCAGTTCCTTTAAATCATGAAAAAGGACAGATATTTGGTGAACTAAAATTGCATTATGAAGCCGTTATCTACCTGGAGAGGGAAAATAACTCACCAAAATATGCACAGAACCCTCTAGCAGATGAGACTTCACATACATAGAACTGCTTATGGAATCATTTTAGTATCCACAGCTAAACATAGTGAAATGGATTTTATCTCTACCATAAAGAAGGGTGTCTTTATCCCATCTTTATGCAAGTTTAGTCTGTTCTGACTATAAGATGCTGGGAAAATAACAGTATTTCTACAAACTGCCATGATTCCTGAGAATTTCCACGGATACCTGGAATTTAATTCAGGTTTAGGGTTAATATCAAATGGTTTTGACAGCATTTCCACATGGATACCTTGCTCCACAATCAATATGACCATTTTAAACTAAAAATCATTGTATTTCTACATTTTCCCTAAAGAAGGAAAAAGTGTGTGCTTCTGAAAGTAAGTCCATTTTTCAGCATTGCACCTTCTACTTCTCAGAACAACAAAGAAAAAAACAGTCTCCTCTGTTTGCATAAGCAGAATATCTCTTTTAGCAGCTGCTCTTTCCTTGTATATGGTGCTTCTAAGCAAAAAGGATCACTAAATAAATAAACTGTGCCTCGTTCCCTTCATTTGCCCTTTGCTCCTAAAATGTCTCCTGGTTTGTTTTTTTTTACATAATTGATCAGCATTATTTGGACGAATGTGTTTGCACAGCTTTGGCAAGCAAATGTGTATTTTTTCCTTCTCATGTTGGAAGGAACAGTTTATTTCAAAGAGTAAAACAGCCTCGGGGACCCTTGAGATGTTCTACATCCTCTAGCTGTGGTATGCACTCTGCTAAGTTTTGAAGGATACACTATGCAGCAGCCCCTTTGAGGATATGGCTATGTAAACCGTCTTACAGACTCCTTTCCTACCTATACTAAAGGTCTAGTGTCTCCAGGAAAAAAACCTAACACTTCCTGTAATTGGAAAAAATTACTGCTAGAAAGATTCAACAACAGGAAAGGACTGAAATGAAGAGGTAATCCAAACATGTGCCTGAGATTCCATCATTAATAATATAATTGGCACAAATGTTCCCAACAATGCTTCACTGTTAGTCACATATACCACTGTTTACATTGTTGTGATGCTTCAATTAGCTTAGATACAACTATACTTTAAGTCTGGGATATTTGTGGCATGATAGAAATCACACATCTGTATATTTTGCTGCCTTCTAAAACAGAAGGAGTCTGCAACAAAGATGCAAATCCCATATGTGCAGAAGTCCCAGAGCCACATGGGTTTCTTTGGGAAACTGGGATCATTAAGTGAAAAAAGCTATGAAATAAGCCCTTTAAACACAATAGCCAAATTCTTTTCTCAGTCACTAAGTGTAGCTCAGGAATTTTGACTTTTTTGCAGCTGCCAAATGAAGCCACAGTAGGAGTACATGGTTGGTCTTATGAAAGAAACAAACACATCTGTCATGGTGCAAGTCTTAAATGCACTGAAAAAAAGCCCCCAAATTATTATTTAGTGGAACCATTCCTTTTGCTCAGAGAATAGAAAATAATATCTGCTGTGTCACCACATGTGATGGCTCTGTGTTACTTAAGTTTGTGATCTCTCTCATTCAATATATACATGCAGCCATGTAGAAACAGCAAAATATTTAGCTAAGTGTGGGCAGCAAAGATCTAATTTAGACAAGGTATATTAAATCCCACGTTTCCATAATTAGTTTACATAGCATTTCACTTCTGAAAATGATGAGTTGTCAGGCCAGTTACTCTCTGCTTCTCCACTGAAAGACAGACATTTCATGATCACACTTTACTAGCTATCAGGAACAGTTTCCCCACTTCTAAAAGGCTCCAAGGAAAGTTACCAATTTTGTCTTCACAGACAAAGGGTTTTTTTTAAATCTGCCAGTCCAGACTCCTTTCTGAACAGTCAGTTGGTTCTGTTAATATAAATTGTGATACCCTATTTTGTTGCTCAAGTACTTATTGTATCACTATAACAGAGGGAGGACACAGAAAAAGTGAGTCAGGGAAGGAAAATCAATCAAGGATGAAGGTAAACAGCATGCAGAAAAAAAAAAAATTCCTAAAGGAGTACTTCCCTGACAGTGAAGAGAGGCATAGGTTGTATGAAGGGGACTTGGGATCAAGGAATTGAGGGATCTATCTGCATTGACTGATGAAAGGATTTCTGGATATAACACGTTTGCTATTATTGGAAGATGAACAGAAGGGACAGAATACAGAACCTCTGTAAAATGAATAGACCCAAAGGAGACTGAAACACAGCATTCCAAATAATTTAGCAAAAACAACATTGTGAGCAAACATTTCCTTTATATAACTTGGCAGGCCAGTGCTAAAAATTGAAACGTGGATCTCCAGCACTTGGCAACAGCAGATGGCCAAAAAAGGTCTTGTGCGAATAATATGCAAAGCAACTGTGAGTTTTAATTCAATTTATCATAAAAATCTTGAAAATATTTTCTACATTGCCAAATTTTAAACTATTTTTCCCCATCTGTTTTTCTTCCTTTTTTTTTGTTACTGCAATCAAGTCCTGGACTTAAATATTGCATATCAAGCAATAATAATTATTTTCCTATTACAAATTATTCAAGCAACATAGAATTGATAACGCAATGCTGAAAATGTTCTGGAATGGCTGTTACTAATTTTGTTAGAAGGTAATTTACTGATAGGAGGACTGCCCTGGAACAGCAAGACTTGGAGGAAGTAGTCTATCCATCCATTATTATCAATAAATGCACATTCCTTGTCACGCAGACAAAGTTCAGCCAAACCATCTTACTATTTTATCAGTCCCCTCAGGTTATCATGTTCTTTTTTCCTAATCAAGAAATTTGCTCAGGGTGCACTAGCTCACCACTGGCTCTGGAGACAATTCCCTATGAAAGAAAACTATTTTTGATACTTTATTTGTGTCACTTTTCTATGAAATGAAATTATGATCCTTTTTCCTGGACAACACTTCTTCTGAGGCCAAAAGATTAAAAATTTTGAGCAGTCACATGACCACCTTGCACACACCCACAGGTTTTGCTCTAACTTGAAACATCCTGAAGTAGAACAGTAGATTAGAAATTGGTCTGCCTTAATGCCATTGCTAATAAGAGAAAATATTCTCAGCTTGATAGACAATAACCAAAGTTACAACTCACTAAAACATTGAGTCAGATAAAGAAGAATTGGTTTAATTTGTCCTGATAAACCAAAGCATGTCTGGAAATTGTGGGGGGAGAATTCTAGGTGGAGTCACCTGCAGCAACTTCGTACTTTATTTATTCTTAGTGACGATAATGTGTTACAAATTACTTGCAAGACCAAAGAAAAATGTCCTGTCAAACCAAGTTTATCAGAAGAGAAAACACTGTAGGTTCCTCCCTGCTTCAAGGAGAATGGCCAGGCCTTACTAGAGAATTTGAAGAACAACTGACAGAAAGAAACCGAAGCAGGAGAAGACTATGTTTTGAGACACATGGGTTGCCTCTACCCTAAACCAGAAATTACTTCTTCCTTTTTCAGGAATTTTCTACCTATTTTATGTTGCAAAATCTAATTTTGATTTTAAAACATTTTAATTCTATTATAAATAAAATTCCAAGGACAGGATAAACCAAAGCATCTTTCTTTGAGCAGTGGGCAAAGCCTAGTAGTAGAACACACAATCACACCACTTAGCCATATTCTATACCTACGTGTTCTTCACTTTGTGATGTTATCCTCTGTAATGTGAACTAGATTTTACAGAAATCAATAATGTCATACTATGGACAGTAGTAGCAAGATTATGGTTTTTGCAGAAAGAGTGCATCACTCTGTTCTTTTCCTTAAAGTTCATCATGTAATGCATTAAAAAAAACCCATGCCAACAACTTAGCAAAGGAAAGAGGTCAGTATGACATTTTAATACTGAAACTCAAAAGTACATTTTAAAGGAAATACATCATTGTCCACTAAAATGCAACTCAATAATATGCAAATTCTTCTTTGTTTGGGTCCCTCCAGTAAAAGAGATACTTGCAAAAGACAAAAAAGGGAACTACTGGAGAGATTACCAGGGAAGACAATAACATGTCCAAAAGCCTTTTTCATCAATTGCTGAGCAGATCTCTACCTCCTTTTCCTCTACATGTATTTCTCCAACATACGCATTTCAATTAGTTTCTAGTTTAGACAAAGAAGCTTTACAAGGTTTATGATTTTTTACAATGAACAGATGTGAAAGACACTTTCCGCCTCTGTTCTGCATGGTCTTTTATTTAAAAAATAAAACAAAACACCTTATCTTCAGCTGCAAGAATAATACAATTATGAAAGCAGAAAACCCACAGATTTCAACAGAGCAAGAAACTGGCAGATTGTAGGATCTGGGACACCAAAGTTTCTGAAGAATCATCAATTTTCATTATAAGATCTAGAAATCTTTCAGATCCTACTAGGAATAATTTCTTCACCATAAAATGAAAAAACATTTGTTTAATTTCTTTGTCTTCCTTCAATTATTTCATAGGCCCAGGTTATTGCATTGAAGCTCTTAGAATTTATCAGCGACAGGTAGTAAATCCTGACAAAAGTTAACCCTACAAAGTCTGATAGGAAATGATGGCTTTTTCAACTCAAAGAAAAGAAACTCAAAGAACAGAGTCTGTAAAGAACTGAAAGTTTGGTAAGTTACCAAAATAAGGCCATTCTTAGGACCTATTGATCAGGAAATTAGAGACTTATTTCTGCAGCTTTGCGTCGGTTGCAGGGAAAGCTTTGGAAATGGTTCTTAAAGAGCAAATGGAAGAAAGGTCCACATCTTGAATCAAGGATAGGGAACATGGTCTCAGGAAGGGAAGGTCATGCCTCGCTTAGTTGCTGGAATTGTTTAAGCCTGTGGCTGCCAATACAAACATGGGGAATGCTGTGGATATTGTACATTTGGATTTTCAGAAACACTTGCCAGAATTCCTAACTGAGATTACTGTCTAACGTGCAAAGACATAGCCTAATTCAAAAAGGGCAAAGGGGCCCTCAGAGAAGTAAAATACTGCCCCTTGGGCAGGAAACAAGGCAAGTCCCTGTAAGTTGCAGGCAGTTTTCTGGTGTTAAGAGTTGACCTTACCAAAAAGCTTATAAATGCTCCTTGAGTTGGAATTGATATGCACTTACACTTGGAGACAATGAGTTATGATACATCCAGAGGCATAAATAGAATATTGTATTATTAAACATGAAAGATACTTGTAATTTTGCTAATTTTTTAAAAGTAAATTTCAGAATTAAAGAATCTGAAGGCAAAGGACACAGCTGTAAGCTCAGCCACCAAACCCCTGCCAAGCTTCTTAGAAACATAGGCTTGAAACCCAGCAACATACTTTTAAGGCTGAGACTTCACAACTGTGAAGTTTTAAGTAACTAAATTGCCAATTTAGCTACAGAACTGAACAGAAAAATCCAAACTTGAGTAGATCTGAAATGAAAGTTGAAAAAGAAAAATTTTAAGGTGAAAAAAATATATTGTGGACTAGGAAAACCAAACTGATCCAATCCTTCCAAAATGTTGTATTTCCAAATACTAGTAAAAAAAGCAAGGTAACAAAGGTATGAAATAAGAAATAAACAAAAACACTTTTACCTGCTATGCAATAGAAGCATTCACCCTGAATTAAGAAAACACATATCCTCTGCCATTTTCCTAGTCCCTGGGGAGACTGACTTTAACAAATGCACTGTAAGGTTTTCTTATATCGCTGGATGTATTTGTTCTTCTGTTGAATACACATCCATTTTGTTGGGGAGGAAGGGGAAGTACTTACTACCCAGTAGGCAAACAGTCTAGTCTCTGATTTAGTTATTATTTAACACAAAGTAGATTCAGTGAATTTAATGCTGACATCTCCAGATTGGACTAGATGTCTTCCTTCCAAACAGAAAAACACGAGGGTTCTGCGCAAACCTCCTCAACAGAGGGGACACTTTGTGGTCTGGTGAAATTCAACCCTGGAAGCTCCCTTCATCTTAAGTATCATAACCACTACTGAATTAAGACAGCTGTCCACTTCAATACCAGGCAAACTTGGTGAATCACTTCACAAGTTTCATCTGTCTGGCTATCATAAGCATCTACTCTCATTCTCCCAGAGTAAAGAGTATGAAACACAACATGTAAAGTATTAGTACTTTTACAAAGACTGTTGTATAGGTACGCATTTTAAAGATGAATCATAGAAGTCAGAACTTGGCCTTAATTTTTTTTGGAAAAAAAAGGCTAGTCATGGTAATTGCAAGGAACACTTGTAATGGTAGATGGTATAACTTTTATTCTGTAATACTTTTAAAAATCATTAATTGGATTCTCTTATTCTTGATTCTGTAGGTTAAAACATTTTTGTGCATTGATGGATTGATGAAACAAAATACTTTTGCTTCATTTTAGTGCTTTCTTAAAAACCCCAAAACAAAAAAACCAAACAACCAACCAAACAAAAAACCCCAAGAAACTTGTAAGGCCTGATCCTGTATAAATAACTAAATGTAACAACAAAGGAAGACGCAGCCCCTACCAATTTGGGTGGATTATGCTGCTGCGCAGTGAGACTTCCTTACAAGGCAGGAACACTCCAGTTGTCACTACTAGTAATAGAAGAAAGAACCCACATTTCACCAAATCTGTAGCCTGATAGTGTAAGATCACAAAATACCAGACGCACGAAGGAGCTGTGCAGCAGCTGATTCAGTGTTTTGGGTGTGCAATTCAGTAGCAACTCAGTTCTTCCTATTTACACAACAAGATTAAAATAAACAGGAGCTTATATCAATGCTTCATTTTCACCTTGAAGATTTCCTTGAAATCTTCACCTTTTCTGGTCACACTCAGTCCTTCTATTTCAATGAATCCATAAAGAAAAAAAGGCTATTGCCACACAAATTTGTGGTTTATTTCTCAATGAGTTTTGCACAAAGTAACACCTTTATCATGCCAAAACCACAAATTAGGACTGGGGTAGATCAGCAATAGGTGTTTAGGAAGCAAAAGCAAACATCATGTGTTGCATGTTTATACTACTTTTTTTCACATGCAATCAACGATGTGGGAATGAAATGTTAAAGTAACTTTTCACAACATCAATTTTGGTTGTAGGTTGGGATTTCTACCTCAAATTACAGTGAAGTGATTAAGTGAATGACAAGGTGATTTTCTGTGCACTATAGAAAACAGCAGTAACAATGGAATGTTATTTGGCAGAAGAACAAAGAAATATGCAGTTAGACATACATCACTAAGTAATGCAGTGTTTACTATTTGTTCACTGAAATTTTGTCATAAATCATGGATGAATGTAACTGCAGCGCTGTAACTACAATGCTGTACTTCAGAAAGGCATGGTACTGTGATAATTCAGAGATTATTTATGTAGTAAAAACCATGGCAAGCTATATAATTCTAGAGCATCAGGTCAGCAAATGCAAAAATGGCAAAAGATCCCTTTATGAAAGGTTTTTTAAAACCCCAATGGGATAGCCGTGAATCCAGATTTTATTTAACACAAACCACTAAAGAGAATGAGCTCCTCTGGATGGCCCTGGTTTGGGCACAGCGCTTGCCATTGGAAAGACACACAGAATCTGTGTTTTCTTATAACAAAAACTTAGTCGGCAAATATTTTTTTCCAGAAACAGGAGAGAAAAAAAATACCATATTCAGGGTCTATATTTCAATGACTGGGATAACGGAATTGAGTAAGTGATCATTGTTTATATGAATCTTTACAGCACACAGAAAACAGTAAGATACAGGCAAATGGCAAGTTAGGGGCAAAGCACCACGTGACAGTTCCAGTCAGAAGTATTAAGTTTAGCATATTGCATAGTTCTTCTCTTTGCTACAGAGACATACAGAAAAAGTACGCCTATATGTTAAGTGTCATATATACATTACAGCCATGGGTATTACAATTTAAAGCACAAGGCTGTAAATTCATGAAACAGCTTGTGAGAGTGTTAGACTCGCATGTTAGATTTAAGCTAATGTTCAAAATTAGCAAGCGCTATGGCTCTTACCTTGTTTTTTTAACCCTGCTGTCACACAGAATGATGGCAGGTATCCTCAAAGAAAAGGGATATTGTTTATTGTAATTAACCAAGTATGATTAGCAACCTTTCTGACCTTCACTAAAATGTAGTCATTTTCTCATATCTAGTGCAGTATCTTCACAGGACTTTCCATTGGTCCTGCACTTCTTGCCAGCCACGAGAGCTCAGAACAACTGCAAGCAAACCAACACTGGTACACCTCCGGCAGCATTTCAGCCATGCCTGTGTGCAGTGTCACGGTAGGGACTCACAGAAAGAAACCAGCAGCATGCTCCACATAGACACTGTGCACTCAACACCTCCTTCCCACCAGAAGCACCAACACTATAGCCACATCCATCTTCAGAGGGCAGAATGCATCCATCGTAAGTAACTTGGTCTAGACCTGTTTGTTTGACATGAATCAGTAGAACTTGGTGCCGCAGTCTCCCAAGAAGATGCGGTGCAACATTTGCTCACAGATTTTGTTGCTGAGCTTAAAAGCATGTAAAGAATTAACAATACCACTAGAGAGCATTTGATATGTATCTTGTAGTTGACAGGATAGGAAAAGGGCAAAACTGGGGGGGGGGAAACACAGAAAACCTCCATAAATTTTCTACAAAGTTCTCTCTAAAATGTGTAAATTCAGTTTGAAGCACAGATCAAAGGACTAATTTATAACAAGACAAAAACCAGCTAGAAGTCACAAGAAGCACAGATGTTTAGATATGCATCTTAAAGTCCAGATGCAGGGAACCAGCATGCAGCAACAGAACTGCTCCAAAAGGGACTATGGTCCCAAAATTACTCTTTTACCTCAGCACAGTCTGGCTATGCCCCACTCCTGTTTTCCATTTTATGCAGTAGGTCTCACTTTGCCTAAGGCAGGAAGCATGCTACATGCCGAAATACCTTCCAAATACTGTCATCATCTCTTTGCAAAGAGAACCATTCACCTTCTGAGACACTAAAACACCCTGAATTACATTCTCTGCCCACTCCAACTTTTGTGTAAGAAGTAGGTTTGACAAAAAAAACCTCTGCTGAGTATTAATCCCCTGTTGACAGAACTGTCATATTCAGTTAAGTACGTTTGATGCTGATAATGATTTAAGCTCTGTTAAATACCAATGTTGATAGCCACAATTTTTAGCTGTCAGATTATATTCCTCTACTAGCAACCTGTTTTCTACTAAAAATGCTAAGTGGTTCTCTGAATTATAAAGGAAAAACAGTGCAACAGGAAGACACTGTGGGCAAAGTTGCAATTACAAAAGGCTCTGGTGACAACAGAAAGCTCTGGAGCCTTGCTCTTCTGGTTAATTATAATGTCATCATCCCCTCAATGCACAATGTTTATAGGACTTTACTTCAGGGCCTATCATTTATTCTATATATTAACATCTAGAACTATAACCATGGTATAACCTAGTCATTGGAAAAGGCCACAAACCTTGCTGTGGTATGTCTTGATGCCAGTGTTGATGCTTTACTGCAACCAAAACAGAATCACAGAAAACACGTGGCTTTTAAAACTGATCTCTGAGGTAAATCAGAAAAGCACTGCTAATTGGAGGTACACAGAAGTAACTGATAGGTCTGTACTTCTGCTGCTGTGCATTTTTAAGTGTCTGCAAAGCATGCTAATTAATTAACCTGTGTCACCTCCACAGCAGGCAAGTCAGTGCTACTGGAGATACGCCTCAGTTAAAATATTAAAATGTATGGACTGAAGTTGAGATGTTCAGTTTCAGGTCCAAGCTATCTTTCTCATGTGGAAAAACAGAAACAGATGTGGAGTATCTGTTTCTTGTTTTTACTGCACTGTATAGATTGGGGGAAACTACACCATGTAAAGCCAGATTATATCTAAGTGAATTGCCTTGTAAATATTGTGGAGGATGTGGAATTAAAGCCCTGAAACTTGTCTCAGACCACAAGATCTCCCCCTCTCTCTCTAATGTCTCAGTAACAAACCTCTCATATCTCTATTTCCAAAACAGAAGATGGCATTCCCAGTCAGAACTAACCCTTCCCAGATACAAACAAATATTTTTTTAAGGCTTAAAAGCCACAGATTTTTGCTGCAGAACCTTCTATAACTGTGTATCAATTATCTGGCATATTGCTGAAGAAAAGATCTTTTAAAAGGATAAGTATAGTATGGGAAAGTCAAGTTCTCACATTTGACAGAGTATTTGCTCTTGCCCTTGAGATTCTTTCACTTCAGAACCGAGATAATAGAAATGTCATATTGTGACTTGCTCTATATCAAAAAGTAGCAACACTTAAATAAACTTTTAAAAGCCCTGCAGCTCTAGAAAATACGTATGAAAAACTCTTAGCATCAACAGAAATATTGTTCACATATAGGCTTGAATAGCATTTTACAGGTCTGGATATACCCTTAAATTAAATATGTATCCACGCAGACGCATTACTGTGCATGGATCTTCCTGTGCAGACAAAGCATTTTTTTTCTCCCACCTTTTGCCATTTACACTCGAAAGATTTTAAAATTATTGTATCAGGCATTAAGACCTGAGAAGGTGTCATCAGCCGATCCGTCTGTGAAGTGGCAGATCCAGGTGAGTTTGAAGAGGAGAAACAGCACCAGCAGAGGGAGACAAGAGGTGAGGGCCGCGCCTGTGGAAGGTGAGAAATGCTCGCGGTGAAGGGGAGAAGCCCGCGCGCCGGCGCGCGGGCCACCAGAGGCTGATTGCCTTCAGGTGTTTCCCATTCGCAACCCTCGCGCGCAAGGAAAGGTGTTTAAAACGTGCATCATACACTTCATCTTTTATTTCGTCAACGCTTAACTACCGCCGATGGATATTCATTAACAGAGTATCTGAAGACAGCTTGAGGTATCTGCGCAGCCGGAGCCCATGGCTCGCAGGCTCCCTCCGTGGCGGGGGCTGCGGGGGGCCCGGCGGACCCGAGCGGATCCGCCAGGAGGGACCGGCGGCGGTGCGTGGGCGCCCCCTGCTGTCCCGCTCTGGAAGCGTCTCTGCGGGCCGGAGAGGAGCCGAGGGCAGGTGTGGAAATCAGAGGATCGCAGAACGTCCTGAGTTGGAAGGAGGTCACAAGGATCATCGAACCCAGCGTCCGTCTATGCAGAGGACAACCCCAAAAATCACGCCATGTGTCTAAGAGCGTTACCCGGATGCTTTTTGATTCCGTCAGGCTTGGCATTGTGACTACTTCTGTAGGAAGCCTGTTCCAGTGCTCCACCACCCTCTGGGTGGAGAACCTTTTCCTAATTTCTAACCTAAATCTCCCCTGGCAGAGCTTCATGCCTTTCGATCGGGTCCTATCACTGGTCACCAGAGAGAAGAGATCTGCTCCTGCCCCTCTGCTTCCCCTCATGAGGAAGCTGTAGACCACAATGAGGTCTCCCCTCAGTCTCCTCTTCTCCATGCTGGACAAACCAAATGAATTTAGCAGCAGCTTATATGGCTTATAGACCCTTCACTATCTTTGTGGCCCCCCTTTGGATGCTCTCCAACAGCTTAATATGCTTCTTATATTGTGGTGCCCAAAACAGCACAAAATACTTGAGGTGAAGCTGCACCAACACAAAGCAGAGTGGGACTATTACCTCCCTTGACTGGCTGGAAGTCCACAACACGGGCAAGCTGAGAGAACTTTGGGGCTTCACTGAAGGCAGCGGTTGTGAACAAATACTACCAGAAGTTACCAGTGGGTGAGAAGAGAAAAATACACAGTTTTCCCTTCAAATAAAGCATAAAACTGTTGTAAATAAGAGGGGAGAATGCCACTGCAGTGTTAAAAGATTCCTTGGTGCACCAATGCGTGCTGCCTTCTTTCTAATAGCTAACTGGTGCCATTAGAGCTGCACCTCCAACCACACAGCTGTACTGGCTTTGTAATACAGACAGGAACATTGGCTGGTGAAACCTTGCTCACACTTAAGCACTGGGGAGTCTAAAACATGCTGAGAAGTTACGAGGGTGGTGTCAAACCAACACAGAGACAGAGACAAGTGTTAGTCTCTGGCCTCTTACCTTGCAGGTAAGTGCAGCAGTCACTAAAACTGAAATTCAAGTAGTAGGTACACTCAAGCAATCACGTCATCTAGATCTTCTGCTTCTTCCACACCAGCACATCCTTCTGATGGGATACTAGGTGTGCTGTTTTGTATTTATCAAATCAAACTCTTGTACTGAAGTGATGATCAGGAAGGCACTGTTCACTGCTCCAGTAAAACATCTGGGGCAATTGCCAGTGTTCAGATTTGGGTGGTTTGTTGTTGTCTTAATCTCAATAAAGGGACCAGACAAGCAGAATGATTCTGGGAAATAAACTCTCATTCATAACACTGTCCACTTCAGTAAGGCAGAGATGCTGGGCAGGCAGCATCCTCTACTAAATGAGTGCGGAATGAGAATCAACAGGCAGTATCAGCCCACAACATTTAATCCAGTTTTATGAACAAGTTTTAAAGCAAGATTTTCAAAGGAATTATGACTTTGACCAAAATAAACTTACAGGTGGCATGAGGAAGGCTATATCTGGACAGTGAAAATACTGGAACCTTTGAAAAAGAGATCCAATTTCTTTAATTTGCATCAATTGTCTAAAATAAACAGTGTACTGAGTTGAGGCTTTATACTAAATATCATAATTTTAATGGTTTTCAACAGAAGGAAATGGAAAACATTGGTGAAATTAACCTGACAGATGAGGTAGCAGAGCTGCAATTTTAAAAGTAATATCCTTCCACATGCTCCAAGAAAAACAAAATAGTCTTGTGTTTTTCTCCAGGCTCCTTATTTTATATTTTGTTGCTTTGACTGGCAAGCCCAAATATTTTAGCATTAATTTTATTAGCAAGGAAAAAAACATGATTACTTCATGAAGAGTACATTGGAGAAGCATCTCATACCTCGAATAGCATATTATTAATTTTAGAGAAAATGTTTATGCAGCCATTCTTAAAATCTCAGTAGATCAAGATGACAATTACAACTGAAATTTTTCCAGTGTTTTGTGAAATTAACATTCACAGAATGAGTATTTCTGCAAAATGTTATATCTTTGCTACCACTACAATTTCTGATAAAGATTCCAATGTGGAGTGGACAACAGTCAGAAAGACATTTTACTTGTACTATATTTGTGTGGCTACTTTGTCATTTTCCCCTTTGACGGTTACTGTGATCTAAAATGTGATTGGATACATGAACTATACACTGAAAAGAAAAGGAAATTATGGAAATGAGTGTTTCTGGTTTGCTTGAGTTTTTTAAAACATCTTCTTCATGAATTTACTGTGTGAATTCACACACTTGTTATTTACACTGCAAGACTTACATTTCAGTCAACCAGAAGGACTGAATTGCAAATTTAGACAAAACCTCTCAATGACCTATTTTAAGATATTAATCAGATCTGCTAAACAGTGGCACAAACTTGCCTGGAAGTTGTCATCAAAGATAGCAAACCTCTTGACGAGCCTGAAACACAGGACATTGCCAACATAAACACTATTGAAGATCCTTCTTATTTGTAATCATTCTGCAAACATAATGATCATTAGAGCAGTTTCAAGGATAGCTATTCAAGAGGAAAGAGTGAATATCAAGAAGACCTTGCTCACTCCCTGATGGAATTACCTAGTTACCTAAACTCCAGAGCACGGTTGCATCAATAGCTTGATTGTTATGGAAAAAAAGTTTTCCTTTCCTATCTAGCTATAGCATAGAAGAGAACTTAAATTGCTTCTCCATAGCTGATGCACAACTTTACCCCTTCAAAATCTACAAATACAAATGTTAGCTATAGTAGGAAACATGTTAAGGGGTTTTATGCTAGACAACTATAGCTGTCCCCTTCTAACTGGTCTGAAATAAATTTATTATAATCCATGTAAACAGCCTTTCAGTGGTATATAATTTTAGTTAAGGCTGACCAGTACAGAATTTGATCTGTTAACTAAGAACAGTTAATTGTAAGTAGTAGAACTGTCCTAAGAATAATCAATGAGGATTTATACTGAAAAATAGAAGAGGTAGATCTTTTCTGGCTGGGAAATACAGCTGAGAGAAGGTAAAAAGAACATGAAACACCTGAACCACAGGTCTCATGTGATGAAAAAGTAATATTATAGAATGTTTTCCTTGGCCTTCACTAAACATGTTTTTTCTAGAATATGTTCCTTAATTAAAAGAAAAAGAAAAAATACCATATTCCCTTGATAAAAAAACCCCTACGAACAACAACAAAAAACCACAAAAATCCCAGAACAAACAAACAAACAAACAAACACCCAATTTTCATAACCAATACGCTGCAGACTATCTGTTTTCAGGTTTGAATTATACACTTCACACATGCAGACAATAGAATCCTCCTAACAGGTACTGTAATGCTCCTTAGCACAGGCGAGTATGACATCAAATAGCAACTTCAATAATCTTAGAGGCTTTTTGGTCCAAGATTCTGAATGAGGACAAACCTGTTTAGTCAAGACTGAAATTCTGTGGGCTCTGCACGAAGAGAGCATATGTTTTGCATCCCACATCACGGATTCATGCAAAAATAGATATGGTTATTTCAGACTGCATAAGGTGCAAATGCTTCAAGTTTGAGCACTAGGGAACAGAATGAACTACTTGTGCTCACATGGAGCTTAACCTTTCAACGGAAAAGAAGAAATAAACAGTTCACAGGAGGGTCTCTCTACACCTGCAGTTCAGTTGCTGCAGTCCATCGTCTCCATTACCTTTGGAAGGAGACTATTTAAAATATGTTGAGCCATACTTATGAAGAGCTCTGAATGCTTCCCATGGCATCTCCTTGCCTCAGTTTCAACCAGGGCCGGAATCTAATAACTCGGAACTAGTGATTTCCTGGAAGAAAATTATATTACTGCTTACAATCATTCTTTCTGGGAATTGAGGTAGTGCTGTGGAGAGCACTGAATCCCTAACTTTGCAGGCTGGATTAGATTTACTCTAATCCAATGTTTAAAAACAATATTTACCTTGCTTTAGTGGAATTTTAGCCATTTCCTTTATCACTTTGATAATACTTCAAAGATAATTCTAACTGTGGGCAGGAAGAAAGGAAAAAATATTCTAGGCAAAATTATAGAAATCTGTATAAACATGACTTTTCCATCACTCTGATATGTGCATGTATATATTTATATATAATTTTAATATGTATATAATATGTATTTTAATATGTATATAATATAAAATCTATAATGACGAAATAGTTTACTGCAAATATTTACATAAAACATATTAGAGCCATGACTGCACTTTGCAGTCATGCAAATGCATGACTGCATTTTGGCATATTCTGTTCTAATTATCAAATGAATATTGGTGCTTTTCTAATGTATTATTGATATGAAGGCAACCACGAGGTTAATCCTCCAGCTTTCAAACACTCCAAATCTCCTTCACAAAAGACAACACAAAATGCATTCAAGCTTTTATATTCTTGTAATAGATCTATGTAGCTACACCAAGCAACAGCTTAACCGGTTCTGAAACTATCAACCTGTATGCAACTTGGAGATTTATAAATACCACTGTGAAGATCAAAGTTAGCTGTCACTATGTCTGGCTAATACAGACAATTATTAAAATGAGGGAGAAAATTATTTGTGCCAGTACTTGGACCTCTTAATAATTCAGAGTTATATGTTTAGAACAGAACAAGGAGTTACAACACAATATTTTGAGGCTTTATTTCCACTTACTTTATTCCATTCAGGATTTCAAATAGAAATCCTAAGCTGCCACAGGTTTTGGGTTTGTGTGCACAGTTCTTCCATAAACAGGGCAGAAATTACTTTCAGACAGGAGTCATTACTTAAAAAACACATGATTCCACCCGGTTACAAATACACTGGCTGAGCAAGAAAATTAAATTAAGGGAGAAAAGGCTTGGCACATTTCACCAGTTTAGAGGATTATGAAAAGCAGAAAAAGTTCTAGAGGATCTGCAAACCCAAAACACCACAAAGGTCTCTTATCCATAACTATTTATGTGGCTATGTTTAGTGACAAGTTCTTCAAGCAAATCATTTGTCAAGAGCTTCATCCCGAAGAAACAAAAATAACAAGAAAACTTTGTAGTCATATAAAATCATATATGTTGAAAAGACATATAAAGTGAAGAGGTTTTTCTCAAAAGCTTCCTTCTAATTGATACCAAGTGGAAATGAGATGCTGCTCAAAGTACTCAGGGTGATTCAAATTACCACATCTCTCAGAGGTAAGAAAGAGTTCACAGTCATTCCCTAAAATCCAAAGGATCATAAAATCAGTCTTAGGTCTCCGTCCAACCTGGGATTCATTTGTTCTTGTCTTCTTGTTTTCAGGATGATCACTTTTCTTGTGCAGAAACAGGGAAAACTAGATCCACCTTCATCCCTGTAATGCTTGCTGGCCTGAATCCCTGCTTTGTCCCTTTGATCTCCCTGTTTTGTTTGTAAGGCAGTTCCCAGCCTGTCCGTGTATTTCCATGGTCAGTATTCTTTTATAGCACCTGTTTTTAGCAACCTCCAGGGCATAATTAGTTCCTCTATGGACCCTTATATACAGGAGATCTACATACCCCTTTAGCAGGACAGAAAAGTAATCCTGTATTAAAATGTTCACAATCTTTAGGATTTTTTAAAATGTGGACTTTCCTTAAATTTTCCATTTGGCCACAATCTTCAGAAGAGATGATGTAGAAGTGAGTCCATTAAAAGCATGTTTATGTCTTTTATATAAAGAAGTGAAGGCCTTCAGTAGACCTCTGAAGTGAAAGTAGGAAGACTCAACTCATCAAAATTCTTTCCAGTTAGGAAGTTTTCTTATACATACTTTAGCATTACCAATACTAGAGAGCTCCAGAAGATGAGGAATTAAGGAATACCATCAGGGAAGTAAAGCCATATTTCTCATCTCTTGTTGATTTGTAATAAATCTTAAGAGTATTAAAGCTCAGGCAAAATTATATTTCATTTTCTTTTGTTCATTATCATTTTTTCTTAAGATTTCATGGAAATTTCTCAGACTCATTCTGCCTTTTGGACACCCAGTCTATCATAAATCCTTAACCAGACACATTGGTCTATTTAACAGACTTTGCTGCTTTCATTTTTGTTGTGCTTCTGCATTTCCTGATATCATCTGGGACCACAGGTGGAATGTTAAAATGAAGCAAGAAAGAGCTGTCTACTGATGAGATGGCCAGACAGATATGGTTTAAGAGGTGTGCCAGATGCCCATTTCCTAGCTCTGAGGTTCCACTGTTAGGTCACCCAGCAATGGCGTTTCAATCCAGTCTGTTTAATGCATTTTAATGCTTGCATTTCATGCTAATTACTTATATTGCAACCTGGGGATTTCATTAAGAGACAAAAGTTGTAGAGTACTATCAGCAATATTCTATTAAGAAAAACAAATTTGAGAAGCAAGTTCTAAACTGTTTCACAGCACCTCACCAACATTCCTTTTTCTTTAACTTTTTTGACACTCATCACTCTCTTTAATTTAAATTAACTCAATTTAACTGAGCAGCTAACAGTAATTATAGCCATGTTGTCATCTTCTGTCATAATTGCCCATAAGAAAGTGAAGAGGGTGAAGGAATAGGTCACTACCTTTCTTTGACTGAAATATCTATCCAAATATTAAAACTGGTCCCACTCCTGAGTAATTTCCTGAGAGGCAGAGGATCTTATCATGACTCTGACAATTATTAAGATATCCTTAAGAAGATCTAAAGTGTTTCTTTCCTTCTTCAGACTTTTCATGTGCACAACAGGGGATGAGTAGGAGTAGTTTACGTATAGACACTGTATACACCAATAATTTTGAGTTCACTTTACCTCTGAAAAACCTGCCCAACTTCACCACTCAGTAGGTGTAGAGTCTGTTCTGTGACTTTATCTTCCTTTCCCTCAGTTACCATTGCTTCTGCCTTTTCGTAATTCATAAGGAAAATAAATTGCATGTGAGAATACAAAGTCATCAGTTCCTGGAAATATTCCTAGTGAAGAATTTACCTCAGAAAAGGCTTTAATATATAACAACTTTTTTTTACTAAACTGAATCAGCAGTCAAAGCGGCAAAAGCCCAACTTTGTAGCTGCCAATAATTAAGAATCTTGCAGACAAAACATTATGGATTCAAGGCCAACAACCCACAATTGCAGTACAAAGGCTGACTTTATCATGACCACAGGGAAGCCTGTTTTATGAACCAGGGAGTGGATAATGCCCTGCCATACATGTTTTGGAGCTACAGGTACCTTTCGATGTTCTGGAGGCTTTTCTAAATAGTGAAAGAGCTGCTTCTGCCATGACACATCTCATTTATGCAAAGATATATTTTCAGAACAGTTTATAGACTGCAACAGGAGGTTCACTGGCTCATTTCAAAGTGCTTCCTTCCTGGGATTTCTGGGAAACCTAGAAATACAGAAATAAACTCTGCAAAGCTGTCACAAAGTCCCATCTATGGATGGTTACTTGGTCACCTGTTCTGATGATGGAAATGAAAAAGCTTCTGATATTTTAGGATACTTTATCCATTTAAACAAAATAAATCAAATCTCCAAGCCCAAAGTGATTCTGTGATTCTGTGATAACAATATTATCAACTACAAAAAATCTTACCATATGCCTTTCCTTGTCAAAGGCATCTCACTCCACAAGTTAATTCATCTGAAAATGAACAGGGCAAATAAAAGCAGGGCCTAAAGAGGAGTCTATCACAGCAATTTCAAACAGGACCAAATGAGTTAACAATTGTGCATTTACAGAATATAGCCATTAAGACCTGCATGAGGGGACCCCAGCTAAAGTGTCACTTAAGGCAGGGAAGGCACGGGAGCATCCCATAATAAAATTTCTAAATTAATATCTACCTAAACTTGCAAATTTCAGGAAAAGAAAACAGAGAGACTAGGAGAGTCTAGTTAGGAGAGACTTTACTTGACCACAGATTGTCATAAAGTCATATTTTAATATCTAAAATACAAGTGTATATTTTCTTCTGACTCACAGGTTTTTCTCTCCTAGTTCCAGTACAAATGCCTCTTCCACATTATCTGGAAGGCATAGGAACAGCTGACAAAGTGAGTTTTATTCTGTGCATTTATAAAATATTTAAGAAATACTGGTTAAGCCTTAATTTTCTTTCTTCACACGAAGCAATGGTAGATAACCAGCCTTCAGGTATAATTTTGATCACAAAAAAATTCCAGCTGTGTTAGTGTGAAGGTCATCCTTTGAAAACTATGTGTAGTATGTGTCGTGTGCTTCCATACACAACTATTACTTTCCTTGGATTTGTTAGCATGTTCCAACTATCAACCACAACTCCTGTTTTGTTTGGCAAGCCTCCCAACAGTCAGTAGATGTTTTCTCCCTCCTATCTCTCCAGTGAGCAACTGACTTCCAAATGATATCCATCTCTCCTTGAACACAGAGTGACACGTTTTGTCTTGAGGTTCTTTTCTGAGCCCTACTGTTTAGAAACTTGGTAAATAAAAAGGACTCCTTTTCAGAGACCATGCACACTCTAACTTTGTAGTCACAATATTACACTATGGACCATCAAGGCTAATGGACAGTATAGCCAACCAGGCTTACCCCTTTTGGAAGTGTTGGAAGACAAGTGTCCTAGCTTTGAAAATCTGTAGTTCAAAATGGGTTTGCATGGCATCGTTCTTAATGCACCCCAGGGTGCCATTGGCCCTCATGGCCATAAAGGCACATTGTTGGCTCATGGTCATCCTGTTGTCCACGAGGACTCCCAGGTCTTTTTCCACAGAGCTGTTTTACAGCATATCAGTCCCTAACCTTTACAGGTACATGAGGTTATTCCTCCCCAGTTGCATTGCCCTATACTTGCACTTGTTGATTTTCATAAGATTTTTATTCTGCCCAGCTTACCAGCGTGTCCAGGTCATCCTGGATGGCAGAATAGCTTTCTGGTGTGTCAGCCACTCCTCCCAGTTTTGTGTCATCAGCAAACTTGCTGAGGGCACACTATATTGGTTCATCCAGGTCATTTATGAATATATGGAACAGCATAGTTTACCTCCTTAAAAGCTTTACATTTAGTAATTGATTTGGTGCTTGCCAAAGACTCTGATGACTGCCAACACAAACTGATAGGATTCAAAGAACATGCATAGATCATCTGACGTTACTTCCTTTTGTGCTTTCATAACTGGAGGCCAAGTAAGAAATGGAAGGAAAATCAAAACTTCTCAGGCCTGTGCTGAATTGAAATATTGCAGTTACATTGTCATCTAGCTTTCTCATGCTGAAAGTCTAAAAATAGATCAGACTTTTTTCAGAGTTAATATTCTAAACCAGACACAAAATCCCCAGAAGTATAATCAAGAGAGTATTTTTCAATTAGCACTTGTTACAGTTAAGGACCATAAATATGTTTTAAGATTCAGCTGAGCTCTCTATTCACTCAGAAAAGTTTTCAGACAAGGACATATTTGTTAGGAATTCAAAAGCATACATTTCAACGAGTATTTGAAAGAGAAACTTCTACCAAGTACTTCTCTCTCTCCAAGCAATTTGCAAATCTGAAAATGTGATTGGCAAAATTAGCACACACATGCAAAAGAAACTTATGAAGAAAGGAGGATTCTGTGTATCTTACTCTCTTACTTTTCAGCACAGAGAATTATGACTGTTCAAATCAGAATACTCCATTCTCTCACATAGCCAGTTACTCTTCTAGGCATTCTGGTGTTAGCAGGATTTCATATAACCTTTCTCAGAATAGGCTTTACCAGTCTGTGATCCAAAATCCTAGACACACAGGCCCTAATAAATGCAAAGTGAAGTTGCATTAAATTAAATACTATTAGGCACAGACACACAGAACAGAGTGTGGTGTAAGAAGGGCACACACAGCTTGCTGGTCCTGCCTGAATATAGAGCAGTTGCCTTAAAGATGCCTTCAGTGCCAACACCAAATGTTGTCCATAGCCTCTTTCTGTACAACACAACATACATCTTCTGGCCTGGAGGTCCCAGTGTTCAATATGAAGTTTTGTAGACTTTAGACCTTGGTAAGAAATCCTCCTTCGAGGGTTTTCATAACCTTATATTCTCTGCAATGGTTCCAGTACTACCATTTCAACTGGGCTGGTGGGCTCTTTCTGTCTCACAAGAGTTGCTCTTCAGTGAATAATCTGGCAAAAAATGGTATTATGAGAGAAGAAAAGAAATACTCTCCCATGAACACAAACAATGCCATCCAGCGAGGAATACAAAACCAGTCCCTAATGGGTACATTCTGTGACACTAGAAATTAGCAATGATATTAGGCTTTATTTTTAAACCCCTTTACCAACATTGGCAAATGCTAGCCACAGTCTTGTGAGTGATTGACATATTGTGAAACTAGAAAAAGGTGCAGAAAAAATTTAAAAATTACTTATCCAGACCACAGAGACAGACAGTGTTTCGAGCTTAAAATAAGAAGAAGCAGAAATTCCTGGATCTCAACTGCATAATCAGCCACAGATCCCCTTTGCAGACTTGCAACTAGAATACACAGGCTAATGTAAAGTTTACAAAATGTGTGTTGTTATTATTATTGTATCCCAAGAACTGGGCATCCATGTTTCAATTTTTCACAGGGTGATTTTTGGTCTTTGTGAAAATTCATTGCACTGTCCATACAGATTAAATCCTGTATCTCCAGGAGCAAGTCTAAGAATATATGTCACCTGTCAGACAATTTTTATCACTTTTGGCCTGCAGGAACGCAGTCATCTCCGAAAGCAGGTCAAATACTCACACGTAGGTATGTTCAAGGAGAACCTGATATACAGGTAAGTTTGCCACAGGAAATACTGTGTAATCAGCAATTGGAGATCTGAGAAGCTATTAAAAGAATAATGCAGATTTCATCCACTTGATAACTGACTGTATCAGGTCAATACAGGCCTGCTGTAGACTCAGGCAAAGCAGAAGGTCTTCTAAGGCAGCATACTCCAGGGTGTTAGCAACAACCTTGGCTTGGTTACTTCTTTTGCCCACACCTGAAGAATGGAAAACCAGTCCGGATTCTTCTGAACCAGTGTGGGTTTGGCATAAGCACATTCTGTGGTGTGGAGAGGTCCCTCCAAACAGCAGCTGTCAGACTGTCCTTCCCATGGCAGTGGGAGCAGCAATCCCTACTCCTCAAGGTCCATCCCTATACCTGGCTTTCTGGTTGTCTGTCCCCACCTTTCCCTGTGGCAAGACCTTCTCCTGAGACAGCAAAATAAATTTTTCTACATTGCTGAGAAGCATTGGGCCAGCTTTGGTTCTGTATCAAGTGTTTTGATGACTAGTAAGTGTTTAGTTATAAAATCATTACTCTCACAGAAGGCCTATTTTTTAATCCTAAAGATGGACTGGCACCAAAGCAAGGAAAACTACCAGGTAGGTGCCAAGGCTCAGTAGTGAATAAGCTAATTTGCTTCACTGACTGCCTCCACCTTCACTAAGTTGGCTGCAATCTTAGACTCTGGCTTTACTGCTACATGTCTTTGAAACCTACATCAAAATTAAAACAGACAATTTAAGAGCATGGACCACCTTCATAGAGGTAAATCATTTGAAATTCTGTAATTCTCCTATGATACAGTGTTAAAATGCTTATTGTTAGTACAGTTTAGCTTCTTCCAGTTTACAAATGCTCAATTTTACTTTGCATATAAAGCCTGGAATCAGGGAAACCGTTCTTCACTATAAACAATATTTCTTCCATTTGATATAAACTGGGAATTATCATTTAGCAAGCTTTTCCCTCATCTTTACTTTTTTTCTCAAAACAGAGCTGTTGGATTTGAAACAAAAATGTGATCCTTTAACCACAAAAATCCAACAAGGAACACAAAGCAACAGAATCCTTAAAAGGCTCCTGTTTTTGCTTTTCATTTTAAGTATAGTTTTAGTAAGTATAGCTTTAGTAAGGCACTTTTAAAATTAAATATGGCGGATCTTCAAGAAGAGCATCTAATGTAAACTGAACAGAGCCTGAAAACACAAGGCTTCATATACAGCGACTTGAAAAGTACCATTTTGAACATAAAAACACAGGGATGAGGAAAAAAGTTGATATATCCCAGTTCCATCCTTGCAGAAAGTAGTGGCATAACTCTTGAAAGCTTTGGTGTGTATGTACCTTCATATTGATCAAATGAGCTGTAAATTTTACCACAGTTTTGAGCTAAAGCCTTTGTTAAAATAATGGATTTCAACAAAATGAAATAACTATCCTTCTAAAGATACAGAATTAAAACATAAAAAATCCCTGTACAATACTTTTTAAGTAAGAGTTCAGAGCTCACGTGGTGCTTCCTCAACTGTTTGTTTTGGACATGAAGCACCACAATTTCTCAGTCATGAAGTCACATTTATATTGCCCTCGTGCTTGACTATCTATTGCCATATGTTTCATTATATTATACTTAAGAAGAAAATACATTACTGAGGAAGACACAATGTTTTCTACAAATGTATGCTTGTTGAATGCTTTTTGGCAAACCAAATGAAAATCCAAAAAGTTTTGGCAGCTCTTTCATTCCATGACATTCAAAGATTGTTTTCTAATAATATGCCACATTTCAAAAAAGTGCAGTCACACAAGTCCATATTTCTGAGTTCATTGACTTTTACAGAGCTATACGAAAGAAAAAAAAATCCTATTTTTGTTAATAAAATGCTAGCAGAGAAAATAAGGTTAGTATGAAGACAAAAAATCATTGGCTCAAACTGTACCCTACAGTCTGAGTTTGTTTACTGTATTTGTGGTGTTTTACTAGACTACTGGGGCAACAATTAAAGTAGGAAATAGTGAAAGATCTATGGGACAATCATGACTACATCTCAACACACTAATCCACTCAGAAAATGCATCTCAGTCATACAAGAGTTCCATCAGATTTGAATTCAGATGAAGAATTTGCTGTGCATAACAATCACAAATGGTCGGGACAGGAAGTCTTGACATTTGTGAAAACAAAATCAAATACATCATTGGTATTGTGCCAGATACATGCCCCTTTTAGTTTCTTCTTAGACAGAGGATCCATTGCCCACATAACTGCTCTACTTTTTTCAATTTCTGCCTCTCATAGGTTATCTAAAATGCAGAGCAACAGCACTCCGCCATGTATCTCAGCATATCACTTCCCCATCTCTCCAAATCAGGTACCTGTCCAGAATGAAAGAAAGCCTTCCTTTCACAGTACCTCTATAGCTGCTGTCTCTTATGGATGCCTCTTACAGATCCTGTCAGATCCTGTCAGATCCTGTGCTGGAGACCATCTGTTGTATTCCTGTAAAATCTCATCAGCAATACAAATTCAGTTACCACTCATGGTGCCATTAATGGTTCTGTTTCTTACCAAAACCAAGCATGGAGCTTTCTTTCTAATAGGTAGTCTTGACCACTGAATCAGGTTCATCATGAGTAAATCAATTCTCAATCATCTTCCACCGTGTTCTCACAGCAGAGGAATACTATTCCATGTCTGATTAAGATGCCTATATTGGACTTTGTTTTTGCTGACCTGACTATAATTTTTCAAGCATTTAATACCTGCTATCAGAAATGAATTTGTCTATTCTTTTCTGGATCTAGAATAGCTCTGCTTCCAAAATCTTAGTAAGTCCCATAATTTAACTATTCATTCTCTGAAAAAACATTTTTGCTTGTTTTTAAATGTACTGACAATATCATCATGTGCCCCATACTTCTCAAACTGTGACATACATAGTAAAAAAATAATTCTGCAGTTAAGAAAATAGTACAACCAAACATCAGCACTCCTGGGCTGTCCTAGCTTTTTTTTTAATCACAAATTTATTATGTTTTTGTCAAAAATATTTGGAACTCACTGTCCTGTCCAGTCTGGGTTTCAATCCTGTATTCCTCAATTACAGGCTTTGCAATCTCACAAAAGGCATCAGTTTGTTTCTGATGTCATGCCTGACCTTTTTCATAATAATTTCTCATTTAATGTCACCAGTTTTTCTGAAGAAATTATTAAGCAAAGTTAGAAGACATTTAAGCACGCAGTCCAATGTACACTTTAACTAGCCACTCTACCCTAGGTAAGAAGCAGCAGTGGCAAGTCACACATATACAGTTGAGCAACACCATGAATGCCAAGGGATATCAATGTCAGAGTCCACAAATTTCTGTTTCTTTCCTCTGCTCAGTCTACATTTATGTGCACTTCCAGGACAGAACTTCAGTGTCTACAGAAGTGCATATTTGAAAATACCCAAGATATTCTACAGCAAAATCATGTGAGTGAAGTTCAGGACCAAACAGCTCAACATATGAGTCTTAGTCCAAAATGCAATTTGCCTCTATGGCATACACAATAACAGCTTGATAACAAACAACATAAAGACACTCTTTTTTAACCATCTTTGGCCCCTTCCACACAAATATACACCTATACATCTGTTCAGATTATTATGTACCCTCATTTTCTTTCAACGTTTTACACTTTTATAATACATCTAAATTTTTGGCAAGCATCTCACTGAATCTGCATATCATAAACAAACTTGAAGAAAATGTGAGACTTTATTTTATTATTAGGACTAGGACTAGCCAGTAGAAAGCATCCAAATATATTTTCTTCAATATTTAGAATGGTGCCTAATCTCACAGAATAAAAAGTGTAAGAAATTTTCCAGATGGACCAAAACACCCTACTAATTCCTTAGCCTCACAACATAAACATTTCAAGTTCAACAGCTGCCAGGATGTGCGTGTTTGCGTGTGTGGTGTACGCATATGTGTGTGTATCTCTCTCTCTTGCCCTCTCTTTTCCTATTTTCATAGTCTGTTCTCTTTTCAGAGTTTTTGCCAATCCAAAATATGTAGACACTAAGTTAAATCACTCATTTTGTTTATGTGGCAACAAGTTCAGACTTCTTGCTGAAAAAATGTTCTTGGCTTTGGACAAAGCACTCTTTGAGATGCTTCCATCTGTTTTAAATACACCACAAATCGTAGTATGGAAACCATTGCCCTCAACTGGTAGCCAATTTGCAGAATAAACCTATATTTAAAAAAAAAAAAAAAAAGAGAGAATGATTCAGCTGCAGACTTTTCATATTTTTATATCATTTCATTTCAAAGGAATTCAATCCTTGCATAGAAGAACTTTAAATACTTGTGAATTTCTGTTATTGAGTGCAAGGTCAAGTAAGTAACAATAAAAATGTTCTTTTAAATTCATTAATTGCTATTATCAGGGTAGGAAAAATTTATTTGCCCTTTATATTCTTATAAAGTTCCTTTCATGATGGATTGTTGTAAAGGTAATCTTTCAATCTTTCAGCAATTTTACTTCTTTTCATGTTCTACTACTGCTTGAAAGGCATTTGAGAGAATTTATGAGTCAACAGTATACAGAACCTTCGAAAAAGCAAGATATTCTCTGCTCTGTCTTTGGTCGGTTGTGGGAATCTGGGCACATCTTTTTACTTGTCCTCTTCGCCATTTTTCTTTTTAATTCCACTGTTAATTTTTGAAAGGATTTCTCTAAAAACATACACAGGCAGCACCAACACTAAGGACTCCCAAATAGTGAGAACTGTCTCGTGATGGAGATCTCAAAAGAAGTGATGCATAGCAAGGAGAAGGTTTTCCATTTCCTTTCCATTCTTCCTGCTTGAATATTTTTCTTGGGGAGCTGCAGTGTCACAAACAGCAGTTCAGTACTGCCTATGAGGTCCACATCCTCTAACCCAGCTGCAACGAAGACTTCTTGAGGGGGCAAGGAAGAAAGCAGAAGAAATATCAGTCCAGCCCCTGATCAGACAGAACTCAGTGTGTGTATACTACATGCATAGCAAAAGCTAATGTCTGTCCTGTAATTTAATGCCCTGGAAATTTAGGTGCTGAGGTAAACAATACAGCACGTGTGGAGCAGCAGAGCACAAGGGAAGAATGAGCATATTTATTAAATTTGAGATAGCAAGTAGCTGGAGGGATTTACAGAAGACTGTGTATTTGTTATAAATAAATAAATGCTATCAGCCTATTGGAAAGTGCTGGCATCATCCAGCCATATCTAGCTACTAACTCAACATACCAAATGCGTACCTAAAGGGACTTTCTGAGCTTTGCCAGCAGTATCTGCTACCTAGACACAAGGGTAAGAAATGCATCATAAATATGTAATATAAATCCTACCCTTTGTTCTGATCTGCTGACATCACCAGGATGAAATAGCAGCCACTTCATCAGGAGAAGTACATATATATGTCTGTGATTCAGTTTTCATGCAGATAGAGTATCAACATAAACTTTAGTGAGAGAAGGAAGGTTTCAATCTTATTGGTAATTTTATAACGAGAAAAAAAAATCAAACTGCAAAATTTTCTAATTATCTTTAACAAGTAATTAATCAGAAATAACTGGCAAAAGGTCTCAGACTTTAAATCATGAAAAGTGCAGTCAATCCTTTTTTAAGTAGTTCTAAGTAAAGCATTCCGGTCGGCCTTTCACTTCAATAATGTGCTGTTCCTGTGAGTTCAGTTTGATTTGTGTGCTTTGATCTCTTTTCCTACAGCAACCCCTACTGTTAAAATAAAACTGAATTTTTCAATTACAAGTCCACAAGGTTATTTTTCAGTAATCACTAAGTAACAGCTCAAACTTTCAAAGTGATCCTAATCCTGTTATACAATGTGTTTTGGTTCCCCAACAACTTTTTTAGGGAGCAATCTCATATCTAAACTGGGCTCTGGCTGCAAAAGACATGAATTAGAGATTTTTAAGACAAGTCTCTGAACCAATCTCAGGGAACCTGACTGAAATATCTGAACTGACATTCCATCCTGTGCTAGGTCAGGGAAAAACCTCAGATGTGGACTAAGATTTTTAAATCCAGATCTCAGCTTCACTTCTGACTTAAAATAAAAGTACTGAAATAAAAAGCAGATATCCAAAACAAGCCTAATTTAAAGAAACATAAAGCCATCCTATAAAATTGTATCTGTTTTTATGTTAAGACTATCTGCTTGGGTCAGCCAACAGGTCTCAGAACCTTGTGTTGACTTCCCCTGAGGTCTGCACTGCCACAGATTCTTTGATCTTACTACCCAAGCAATCTCTCTTTACCCCTTCAGTCATCAGAGAGAAGGGTGTATGTTGCACACAGTGGAACAGATTGCCCAGAGAAGTTGCCAATGCCGCATCCCTGGAAATGTTCAAGGCCAGGCTGAATACTTTGCAGGGCTTTGAGCAACCTAGTCAAATATGTCCTGGCCAATGTAGGGGGTTTTGGACTAGACAAAATTTAAATCTCCCTTCCAAACCAAATCATTCTATGATTCTATGATTTGTTGACTTACAATGTCAGTCTTCAGCAATCCCATCTAATAAGAAAAGCAGTCACTACTGGAAACTTGGCTTTTGTCATCTTCTAGCAGTAAAACACCCATGGCTCAAATGGAAAAAAATAAGTTCCGGGATCATAACAGAGAAAAGCAAGAAATACATGTCACAGGAACTCAGCACAAGACTGTACAGATGCCATTCATCACTATCAGTTGAAGTAATTTCCTTGTTCAGATTGCCATCCCAAACCAGACTCTAAAAAAATACAGCAGACATATAGTTGCCGAGCTGCAGGACATATCCTAACCATTTACATTGCCTGACCTTGTATAGAAGAACTCAAAAAATATATCTTTATGAAAGAAATTGCCACAGGCCTGGTCAATAATCCATATGTCCTTTGAAGCCCAAACAAACCATCCTTTCTAAGCAGGACAATTGATGCATATTAAGAGGACCCTTCATCTCTATGGAGCAGTATAAGTAGAACTCATCACAGCCTATAACTTCCTCATGAAGGGAAGTGGAGAGGCAGGAGCTGGTCTCTTCTTTCTGGTGACCAGCAACAGGACCTAAGTTAATGGCATGAACTTGTGCCAGTGTAGATTTAGGTTGGATATTAGGAAGAAGTTCTTCACCCAGAGGGTGGTGGAGCACTGGAACAGCCTCCCTAGGGAAGCAGTCATGGTGCCAAACCTGACAGAATTCAGGAAGCATTTGGACAACACCCTCAGGCACATGGTGTAAATTTTGGGGTTGTCCTATAGATAGACAGGAGTAGAACTTGATGATCTTGCATCTCTTCCAACTCAGGATATTCTACGATTCTATGAAATATGTATAGGCTTATTCTACAGTGAATGCAGTCACAAGATTTTGTCAACAGAAAATGTGCAATATTCATCATTGTTTTACTGTAGTATGGTAATGGATAAACGTGTCATAAGGCTGAGACTGACACAGACCACAATCTGCTACAACCTTAGAGCTTATGGAGTTTACTTCTTTAACTTAACTGGTAAAGATGGAGCTGAAACCTTGATTGGAAGAAAGCCTGCTGCAGTTCATGTGAAAATTTCAACTGACTTCAATATGCTTCAGTTCAACCCTTTTTGGCTAAGCATCTCCAGTGTATTTAAACTGATGAAAGCACCATTTGTATGTGGATGTGATTTGCTATGTAAACACTATTGAATATGCCTTCTATGGCTGACAACAAAGAATCTGGTAACCATTCATCCCCTTCAGATTGCAGTTTCAGCATCTGGAAATTTTGGGTTTCGTGAGAACAGTGTGAACAGAAGCTAAATTTTTAATAGCTTTCTAAACACTGCTGTCTGGTTTCTGTGAACATTTCCATTACCACAGCTTCTCAAGAGATTCACAACACTGCCGAGTTCTCAAGGAGGCAGTAGGTGTTTTTACTACATAGCTCAACTGCCATGAGGGAGACTGATTTTTACCAAGAGACTCACCTAGGGATAGCAGAATCTGGCCAATAATAGGTATGCAATAAAGCTGGAAGCAGAGTGAAAGCTGAATGCCTCTTGTTGGCAAGAAATAGTCTAGAGAGGGTGGTGCATGGCTTATCAGAAAGGGGAGTTATGAGAACTGATTGTGTATTTTTTCTCAGTGAGGGTGCCGGAGCACTGGAACAGACTGCCCAGAGAGGTTGTGGAGTCTCCTTCTCTGGACATATTCATAAATCAGGCTGCAAGATGCAACCTGGAAAAGGTTAAAGAATACCTCCTTTATATACACCTTGATAAAGCCAACAAAACAGAGAAAGCTGCCTACAGGGAATAAGTCTGTCCTTGGCTGATGGATGTAGAGGAAAGCTTCTGATAATTATGACCACTGCTTTCATCTTAAATTACATTCTGACTCTGAAAGAATAGCTATAGGTATAAGCTATATTATTTCACAGTACCTGTTCTCTTTCTCTGGCACTGACAAGTTCTTCATTTGAGGCAAAATTCTCCATTCAGAGACAACAGCAGATTACAATTCCAGTATCTTGCTTCTGCAGTATGCACAGAATTGATCCCAATATTTTATAGGAGCACTAAGAATGATCTCTGAAAGAATTAAAAAGCAGAATGTTGGAAGTAAATGTATATGAACCATAGATCATAAATAATGTTGTCCCAAAGAAATCTCTGATAAATTCCACAGACATATCTGCTCAGGAGACACAGTATTGCCAAAGGATTTGCAATGGAACAAGATGTGAAATGCATATGCACTCACATGTTGCATAGAATATATGTGTTATGTGACAGTGTCGTAAGTATAATCCTGTGGTGTGATCATATTTGTGTCTGCTCTGCCTTACTCTGTTCCTGTAAACATTGTTGAACGTTTTAGTTGTTAAATATTTTAGTGAGACAACAATTTCAGCAGAAAAGGAGAAGATCTATTGTTCACAATGCACTTTACATGAAGATTTACCATAAAGAGAGATGGTAAATATATTTTTATTACTATACAGATAAAAAGGCAAAAATACACACTTGCTCACACACATATACACATGCACATTGGTGTAAAAAAATACACTATATGTGAGGCTAACAAAAAGACAATAATAAGTTATCTAGATTACTAATATTGATTGAATAATTTGAATATGAGACTTACATACTATTTAAAAATTAAAGCAGCTATATTATATATTTATTAAAGCACTATAAATGTTATACAGTGCTTTGTTTTCATGTTAAACTTTCTCCAGAAATTCCCAAATGGCCAGTCCCTGTCCTTAGGTGACCACGTGGCAAACTGACAAGTACACAAAGGTTAGGAAAAAGATATAAATACTTTTTCATATAGTCTGTCAGACAAAAATATTTTCATGTTTTCAAACATTTCCTATAAAGTATTTAATACCAATCAAAAATTTATAAATTAATCCTTATGCTTCTCTGCCAGGGACACTTGAAGGAAGCTTTGAGAGCAGTTTCAGACTCTAGGAAGTGAAAAATTCTGCTGCCCAAAAGAGGCATAAAAATGCCAGTTTCAAAAAATAAACTCTGCTAAAGTGATCAGACTGCAGACTGCAAAATCTAGTTCAGAAGTCAAAAATGTAATACCAAACCAGGGCAGCACAGACTACATATAACAACATTTTCAGCACCAGACAAAAAGGACAAATTGGCTCAACATCTGTCTTAAAGGAAATTCTTGACTGCTCTGTAGTATCTCTGAGAAAAAGGACAAAAGCTGGAAAGTGACAAGAGCTTCAGCTGCCTTCCAAAAGGTGTGTTCAGGAGGCTTTTCACCCTGCAAAATCCACACACAGTGCTGCCAGGGCTATTCTTGGCTTTTCCTTCTTGCATCTCTTGCTACTGTAGTGGTTCAAATCTCTTTGGTTTTTGCTTCTTCCAAGCCTACAGTTAAGTTCTCACCCAGTTCAGGGTATTCCTAAAGTTTGGGTTTAAATTACTATGTTTTCTATGACAGCATTTAAGAAATACAATAAAGCTATGAATTTCCTGCAATTTCTTTTAGAGTAAGCACAATTTCTTATGTATTTTTTTTAAAACATTTTATACCAAAACAGCAATTTTGATGGCATGAGTCTCATCTATTCATGGAAATGTTGTCTTAACAGAAAACAAGGGTTCTGTGGTTGCAACCTCCCAGCCTAAAAACATCTAGGACAAACCAGAAGGAACAAGAATGCCTTGTTTACCTAAGACAGCAACTGCTTGCAGGTGAAAAATAAAGGTGACATCTCCACTCCATTACAACAGCATGGCTTGGTACAAATTTGACACAGCAAAATATAAACAAATCAATGCATAATTACTTTTGTTTATAGAGACAAGCAAAAAATCACCAAAAATGTATTATCCTCAGCTGGCATTACTTCTACACTGGCTGACAGTCTCTGCAGAGAGAACAAGGAATACTAAAATGTATTCAAAAGTGCCACTTACAAATCACTTTACAGACGCTCTGGCCAGGCAATGTGGGAAATGGGCCTTCCACTTGTCTGTGGCATCCCTACCAGATTTAGAAGATAAAGTGACTATTGGTGTTTCTTCTGAAGTGTTTATTGTTATAGCAGTATTGGCACAATTTTTCTCTGACAACTGAAACATATGGACTCCTTCCCAGAGTTCAAAATGAAGCCTTGCACCATTTGCAAGGTTTGGATTGTCCTGTAATGCTAAGATGGATGTTTCTACTCTGTCAGGCAAGCATAACAGCAGAAAATAAATAGATACCATCTTCTGCAGGGGTTACAGGAAAGGGTATACTGGTGTAAATCCAAGGTATATTACCTCATTTAATTCCATATCACATTTTCAGTTCAGCTTTTGTCATTGCTAGTCCCACTAGAACTGCACTGCAGACATCAAGGGCTCTGAATTTTGTCAGCCTTGAGAGTATCATAGAAGTTACAGTTTTGCAATTCATCTTTAACGAGTTGTTTACACGGAAATCAAAAAGCCATGGAATTTCTTGAAAATAGCCAAGGTTGTTCCTAACTCCTGTCCAGGAGTTCAATTCTTTCCTAAAAACAACTTCTGTGGCCATACATCAACTATCATTGAGTGAGATTCAGAGCTGTAATAAACCTGTTTACTGTTTCACTCTGGACACAGTTTTCTTATTCATGTGCCACAGCCCTTAACTAAATATATACTATCTCTTATTCCTGTGACCTGGAATTTATTAACAGTATGCAATAAAAATTTACAAGGAACTCCTCTTACTATTATTCCTCTCTCAGGAATAGGCTGGGAACCTCTATACACAGCTGTCTGACTTGAATCATTCCCAGATAAAAATATTATTTATGCTCTAAAGTGTCCTAGGAGTCTCCTAGACAGAGTTTTACATAGATAGGATCTGCCCATTTTCACATATGGGAAAACCTGGCAAGATTCATAATGGAAAATTTCAGCCTAGATCTGCATTGAGGGGAATCTGTACCATGCACATGCACACAAAAAGTTCAGCTAGCTGCTTGGGAGGACAATGGACCTTCAGCATGATCACTTCAGGAAAATGATGAACTTTCTTATTGGTTTTGCTGAATCTGTTTATTCCTGTGTTCCAGTTTGTTCCATTTTCAGACATCCCTTCTTAGTCTGACTATACTTTTTCCAAAAATTATATATTGTTTATTTGTATTTTGGACATCAAGAGTTTTAGCTCAGTTAAAAGATATACTGTTCCAAGTAAGCATACTTTGACACTGGATACAATCCTGAATGAAATATATAAAACCTGGGCATTCACATCAAAGGATCCTCAGTAATTTCAGTTCTTTAACCTTATGGCTTTCAGCAATTTTAATTCTACTTTATGTGTTAAGATCTTCATTCATTTAGTCTGTAAATGTATGCTGTATTTGGTGCAGTCCTAGTCCCTTAACTGCTAAATTCAAGAGCTTGCTTTGTGTATTCATTCATATTTGTTAAGGTCTCTGGGATGAAGACACTGCAGAAATGCAAACCCCTATCACTATTTATTTAACACCTAGCCAGAAAAGCTAGGAGGACTTACACACAAGGTTTAAATGTTGTAATGTTTTGGATACAGAGTTCCCAAATTAAAATGAAAGCTTTTTCTAGGATAATGGATAGATGCATATCAAGTAGATACTTCACACTGGAAAATAATTGACTTAATATTTGCCAGGCAGTGTGACACAATATTTGATTTGAAAGGTCATATAGTTAAATGAAGTCATTTCACTCTGAAAGAAAAACAATTCAAAGAATAAAGAGGCAGAAGACAGACAGACTTTTTTTCTGGGAAAGCTAACAGGAGACAAAAAGCTGTTATGAGTTATGCTGTTTGCTTTCAGTAGTAGGAACACACAAAACTACAAAGGAAAAAGTATGGATCTGCTTAATGAATTAGAAGGTTCCTTTGAAACATTTTCTATTTTTCTAAAGAGAAGGTTATCAAAACCTATTTTTTCTAATTACTTTCAGGGGCATTTTTTGTTTCCCTTAAGTGTCTATATCTGTCCCTTACTCAATTATTTAAAAAAACAGATGAACTCTCTTATAAAACATTATGCTCAGAAGCAGTTTTTGTATGTCACATATTCTCCATATTTTTATTCCTTGACAGTTTCAGTACTTTGAATTTTGGAATGAAAATAAGATGACTGCTTCATTAAGAAGAGTGGGGCTTTTCTTCCACTTATTTTCCCATTTGCATAATATTTCCTTGGAATTAGGAACATGATTAGGCTTAATATATCCCTAAAAATGCCTAATAAAACAATAACATGACAGAAATATACAACATTGTCAACTGCAAACGTTCCATTCCCCAAGACATGCAGCGTGGGATAGACTGAATCAGAGGAAAAGCTGTGTTCTGCTCTATGTGTACAGAAATTACAGAAATATATCAACATAACGTGTCATCACAGAAGACAGAATGTAAAACTTTGGACTTTCTAACAGCTGCTAACAGGAGCTTAAAGAATCAGTGTCAAGGAAACGATTCAGGACAACATTTTCATGCAGTATTTTGCATCTCATACTCTGAAAAACTGTGTGCATCCTTCCAGAATCATGTCAGTGGCAATATAGCTAAAAGCTCTCCTGAAGGCAGGCTGCTCCTCTGCTGCTGGAAGACATACAGCACAGCCATCATACTTTAATATGTATATAGAGCCATGACTACTTCTTAGCATGTAATGGGAACTGAAGTATTCGTATCTGCACTTAGTTGAAGTCTTTGGCTGAATTACTTCCTGGCTTCTGACTATAAGTAGAAAAAGGGTATCAGGAATATGTATTTTAAAGAGTTCTACTTCTGAATATGTGTTTACAGAAGAGATAGAAGAGTGAAAGAGACAGGAAGATATGTAGTTTTCAAATACTACTTTTAAGTGGCAGAACTCTCAGTTTCTATTATTTACATTAACAGAACCCAATGCAACCTCAACATGAATCAAGTCCACACTATGCAAGGCCTTGAAACATAAATACATAAATAAGTAGATAAAATCAGACAATTCTTTAGGAAAAAAAAGGATATAACAAAGAATTTGACGGTGTTTAAGAGGCATCAAATTACAATCATATGGACGAGTAGACTATCCATGTGTACTGCTTTCAACAGTGACACCTAGAGATATCAGCTGCTTAGTTAAGCCCTAAAAGGCATGTAAATGCCAGCTCTGTAGACACCAATATGGCATTCCATGACAAGCTTCTTTCTTTCTCACTTTTGCAGACATTACACCAGGCCACAATTCTCTTCCTTATCTCTAGTCATATCATGCACTTTTAGACAGAACTCTGTGTGGTCAGTAAACAGGAGTAGGATTGTATGGAGAATGAACAGAGCCTTTGCTCATTCTTCTCCTTGGTGCATAAACTACCAGAGTTATGCCAGAAATCATAGTCTGCAAGAGATACGGCCAGTACAGTTCTGAAAGAAGCCAAGTGAAAAGTCATAGTACTGTTGCTGGCTGGTCCTAGACAAAATGTGTTTGTGAACTTGAAAATAATGTAGCAATAACTGAACAACCCTCTATCTTCCTACATCAAATTTACAATATATTAGCCACCTATTTTAATATTCACGTTATTTAGTTACTAATTTCTAACTTCAGGGGCAGATATTCTAGGGGTAAGTTGCAAATCTATTTGTGTCAGTCAGATGCTTCTTAGAAACTGTCTTGTAAAAGGACCAGCAATTTGTCCATTATCCAGAATTTTAGACAAGAAAAGAATATTGTGTCTAACTGTCAATAATCTTGGTTTCTGTGTAATAATTTCTGAAAGGCTGCTTATTGATCTCTAGATTATGAAACCCATTATTCTGCAGGCTAGTGTAATAATGAGGTTTTAATTTATTGATCCTAACTGATAGAAACAGTGCATTTTACAAGACAGGCAATGTGTCTGTCACACCCTTATAACATAAGTTGTGCCTCCAACTATAGCCAGCATTCTGCAGGAGCCTTATTCATCCTTGGAGCATATTTAGAATCATAAAGGCAGATTACTGAGAAAAAAAAATATATTCGCCACTGAAATGGGAGATCAGTAACAGAAAAGAACCAGAACACTGCACATAAGTTTGTAATTATGGGCCTGATTCTGCAATAGTCTGAGTATTTCCTGAATGGTTTGGTGCTAAGTACCTTTAACTCATCAACTGATGTCATGGGTTTGGTTTGTTCAATAACATATCACTGCGGTGAGAGGAAGGAACAGAAGGTTCCTTAATAGATGTGTTTCAATTGCTATTCAAAGGCAAAAAAAATCAAGTGTCAGGCAACTGGAATTTTTTGATTGGGACTGCACACAACCTTTGCCAACCAAGGTATTAGAGATCCTCACCTGAAGGAGAGGGAAGGCCACTTCATGAACAACTGGACAGATGCCCAGCAGTTATGCATATGTGAAAGCCACAGACTCACTTTCATGCTCCAAGTACCCTCACAGCATTAAAATATGCTGCTGTCCAAGCCACAGAGCCACTTTTCTTGATACAGATACATGTGCAGTTATGTTGGTTGGGCTTGAAAACTGTCCAGATTGGCTCAGAGTTTGTTTTGCTTCAACTGTCTAACATTAAAAAAATTCTTCCCTCATAAATCCGTATCTTCAAGTACGCTGACTTATCAAGCATTACGTGTTTACTCATGAGTATAAGATTGTGCCATGTCCTAGAAAGTCCAGAAAAACAATTTCATATGAACGTTGGAACAAGTTGGTATGATCATCTAGTTGTGTATAAGGAAAGAAACTAAATAGTAGTGTATCAGAATTACTTCTGGTGAGGCATTAAGTTCAACTTTCCAAGAGTTAAACTTTTTTCCTTATTGATTTAAATAGTACTAGCAGGGGAAAAAAAAAAAAAAAAAAGAGTTTATACTTTTAAACTAGGCTTTTGAATTCTATTAAGAATTTCCAAACTTTCACACCATCTTCTTGTGTCAGGACAGGACTTTTTGATTCAGTGTATCTTTGTTATAAAGTACTGAAATAGAAGTTAGTAAATGCTGCTTTGTTTGAGAAACGTCCATTTAACAGCAAGGAAGGACCAAATTTAGTTTTGAAGTCTAACATCTCAGGAATATCAGGTTTATTTTACAGCATTTAAATATTAAAGGAAATAAATGCATAGTATTAGGAGTTAATCATACTCCCACAATGAAAAATATAAAGTAGTAAATAAATAATGTTTTTCTATTCCCTAATCTTCTATTTCTTTTTAAACCTTGAAATCTAGAAACTTGGATTGCAAGCTTGCAACTCTGATGCTTCTTAAAATCTGGTACCAGAATGCTTTTATGCTTATAACCATTATTGCCCATCTTAATATTTCCCTTTCCTTTGCTGAAGTGGAAAGGCCAGCAATGGCACACAGTTCACCAAACTCTGAGGTCTTCTGAGCCCAAGCGAACCTCAAAAGCATATCAAAGTTGTGAACACTACCAGATTACTTGAAAATTTCCATCTACAAAAGGCAATTTTGGGACATGCAAATGAATTTACATTCAAAACCAGCATCAATGTACCCAATGTACTTGGGTACATATAAATGAATCCACAAAAGATGAGTAAGAAATTATTAGGTTTTTTTCAGTCACAGATACTATCTTCAGGAAAGAAACAAGAAGTTGGTGAAGGTGTTCAAACAATTTTTTCAATAAATTTCAATTAAAGTATTGTACTGTAAAACTATCTTTCTGCAAATTGCTAGAGTAATAGGTTTATACAGACAAAAATATGTAATTCATAGTGTATTCAAACTAATCCTTACTCATATGTTCCTTCTGTTTTCCACTGTTGGAGACCTGTACACAGAAAAGGGCAAAAAGTTGTCATAAGTTTAACTATCATCAGGAGGATTAGAGCTTGGTAAGTGTCAGTGGGAAGAAAACACAAGAGTAAGACACCTCACATATCTTTCTTTTGAACTTGAGCCCTCTCTTCTGGTAAATAACATTTCTTTAAGTAACCAGATGTCTGGGAATACTAACTGTGATATTGGTCAGGATACCTCAGGGGAGGAAGACCATCTGATGTAATAAGCAGGAGATAGTTGACAAAAGTCCAAGCTAGAAAGCTCTTTGTTGGGCCGATCTACAAGGTAGTCATTTATAATGTTTTAATAGGTATCTTCTTTCCAAGAAAGCAGCAAAACCCCAAGAAATGATCAGCAGAAAATATTTTGCAAGAGTTGAAGAGTTAGAAGTGATAATTTTACTAATAAGTCTTCTGCAAAAACAAGCAGAATTTGTGCAAATAATTCAGCAGGAGTTAAAGTGAACAGAACAGACTTGTGGAGAAATCTATGTTGTTATGGTCTCAGTATTCATCGGCTGTTTCTTGAAAGGGACTTCCATTAATGATTCCTGCTTTTCTGCAAGGGATAATGTACCTTTCTGCCTGTCCTGGCTGGACATAGTAAATCGTTTGTGTCTGTTTTTCACAAGGTTAGTGCAAGTGACATCCAGCTTCAGTTTCTTTCTCATTCTGCAAATTACACAGCCTATACTTGGCTTAAAACTGAAGCAGGGAAGTTCTATAACTAGAGATGCAATTCAAATTATGTGCCTACTGCAAATTTCTCTAAAACTGCCACATAGAGAGTCAGACATTGCTTCTAGAAATGAAACTCACATTCTGACATTTAAAAGATAAAAATCATTAGCTTGAATTCGTACATGAACTGTTTCCCCTCATTAATGGAGGTAAATATTTACTGAAAAGTTAATTATCCAGACATATATGGACTAAATTTCAGGAAAAGCTAACTTTTCAATGTGATTATTTTTGATACCAACCACCCTCTTACTCCTCATGCACAAATCTGAAGGTAATCACAGCCACAGCCTATTCAAAGACTGAACTTTAGCTGACTCTTTTTTTTTTTTTTCAATCATCATCCACCAACCACTTTGATGTTATTAGAGATTACACTAAGGTATGATTAGAAGGGATGCTGGAATCGTGCCCACTTCTCCTCCCAGGATTTTTAAGAGAGATGTGAGTAGAACTTTCAGATTTTGGCTAAAGATTAAAGACTGTAAAAATATGAAGCATGGAAATGTGAGTGGCTCACCATGTTCTGTATCAAGTAGAACCCTTAGAATTTTCTTCAGTTCAATACCTCACAGGAAAATGTCCTCCAAGAAAACAGAATAGTTAAAAAATACACATTTAGTATCTGGTGTCTAGATCTGTTTTGCAAAGAATCCTGAGAGTGACTGTTTCTGCCCACTTCCTTGATTGGGGGGGAAAAAAAAAAAAAAAAGCACAAGACTTGTTTTATTCTAAGGGTGAAATACCTTGAAAATATGTTTAATTAATTCCATTCACTCTTTTGAAGCTGTTCAAAACTCAACTCTTCGACAGCTCCTCTCTTCATACCATTTTGAACAGGGAAACTTAACTGAAACTGGAGATGGGATTACGCTTAGAATACATCATTGAAAATAAGCACAGAGAAGCAAAATCCTTTTACAGATTCTGGTTTGTTAAGGAAGCAAAGAGACAAAATAAGTAAAACCTCCAATTCAAACACAACTGCATTTAAACAGATTGTAACTACACTGTAAAGGCTTAAGCATCTCACAAAGCAAAGAAGGCAGCCCTGAAAGCAGAAACTGCAAGGTAGCCTAGGTGGCTCAGGATGGTTGTAAAGTTTACAGAGCTTTGGGCAACTTCTACACATTATGTCTTCCTCTTATCTATTACTGTCTGACTGAGAGAAAGAAAAGTTCTTGCTGTATTTCAACCTTTGAAGGTATTCGCTGCACCATTAGTTTCTCCTCCTAACTGGAATAGCATCATAGCACTTTTCAACCTTTACTGGGATGCCATTCACATCAAAAGGAGGCAGCAATCAAAAGCTGCAATACTATCTATTCATCTTGAATTATGTTACTCTGTACCCAATAGACAGTTGAGGAACATATTTAATCCAGCCTTTCCTTGCATGAATCCAGTTTTGTCATCCTTGTTCATAAATACTGTAAAATTTTGTGCTGCATGAAGAGTATATTAAAATAGTAATTTGTACATTAGAATCTCAGCTTTGCTTTTGCTATCAAATGTCCTGTCACAGAACAGTCAGTAAGGACAACATTTGAAATGCAATATTCTGCAGTGTGATGGATGGTATGCAATATTTCTAAAAAGTAAATAAACCACACTGGATGCCAGCTCTTCCAGTACCATTCATGAGCTGGAATAGAACCCTATAAGTTCTAGATCCTACAACCCCATCAAAAGTCTTCACAGAAAGCTGCTGTTCCCTTAGTCTGTGCCTGCACCTCACCTCTCACATTCTGCAGAGTCAACAGAAAAAAACCAACATCTGACTGTCCTTTCTTTAGGAGATTCTTTCTGATCAAACATTGCAATCAGCAATAAAATTGCTGAACTAATCATTAGCTAAGAAACTATTAGGTGCACTATTTAGGAAATTATTTTTATACATACACATAATGAAAGTGCTAAAAGTGAACCTTCCTCAGCCTGTCGGAAAATTATGTTTTACCCAATTACTACATGATAAAACTAATTCTAAGACCTGCTGAATGAACAGTGTTAATCCTCCATTTTGACCATCTGCCAATGTCAAACTTTGCTCAGATTAACATTTATTAATACTGTGGGGCCTGTATTGGGAATAAAATAAAAAAAACCCAGCATCTAAACATGATAGTCTATTTTTTATTTGACTTCATTTTTTCCAGATCACCAACAATGGAAGGACTATAGAAAATACCTCTTCTTCATGGTTTATGAGTGCTATGAATAAGTACAGAGATAAATGTGTTATTTCCATAATACACATACTTTTTCCTGGTTGATGTTTCAGCTTAAGTCTCAGACACAATTCCATAAGGATCTTCTCAGATAATAATTTCAAGGCAATCTGGAGAGAGTAGGTTTTGAGCAAAGGATTTAGAGTCTCAGCTTTCTGAAATTTATATGCAGCTCAACTGGTTATTTTCTGCATGATTTTGGTCAAGATCACAGCTATGCATTAGGCTGCTCATCAGAGCTTCAAAGGACCATGGAAACTAGAGAAACAAACACTAATTAAAGAACCAATGTGTTTTTCTTTTTACCAAGCCAGTGGTGTCCTAACTGTGGCTCACAAATAACACTTTGCACACAAGAACCTTCACCACGTCTCTTACCACAAGCAATTAAAGAAGTAAAGCTGAGGACACTAGAGATGCTTTGGGCAGGAGACTGGACTAGATGGCCTCCTGAAGTCTCTTCCAACTCAAGATATTATAAAGTTACTTTAAAGAATGATACTATAAAGAATATCATCTTTCAACAGAGTGGTACTTGTTTAGTATTGCTGCTTATAGTCCAGAAGTAATTGTAACAATAATTAACAAATCTAATACAACTATTTAGATCTTCACATTTAATAAGATTTGGCTTATTAATAGTTTTGTTATTCATTAAAATGAGTAATGTTTTATAAATTTAAGTTGAGCAGACACTGGAATACATGTTAGTGTAATAGGTCCTGACTAAATCAGCTGCAGTGAAAACTAATAAGAAATATGTACATTGAATTATTTATCACTTTACAGGCACCGTCCTCCAGTCCTTATATATTATGGTAGAATTTCTTGGGTCATCTATTACTTCCCCCAAGGCTTGATTCTGCACATATGAAGGCAATGGATATCTTGCTTTTGACTTCAAGTGGAGAATGATTAAGTTCTGAACTTGATTTACCTAAAGTGTGAAACCAACCTCAACTTCATCACAAATCAAAGGCTTGGCTAACAATGTATTGTTATTCTTGCTACAACTCTTAACCTCACTAACTATAGTTACAGTCACAAGCCCAAAAATTGTTCTTAATAACAGCAGTGAAAACCCAGCCTACCCTGAAGCCAAGGAACAGGAGTAGATCCACATCTGAGAAATTTCCAGGAGGAAGCTCTAGCAAGAAACGTCCATAGATCACCTAAAAGAGATTGTCCCTTCCAATACACTGCATCTGAGAAGAGACTGAATCATCACAATAGCTCTGGCAAGCACTGACTTTGCAGCAGAACTTTTTCTTGGATAACACTTCTCTAATAATTCTCAGAATTAGGTTTTCTGAGAAAGACAACATTGCACAGAGTCATGATATATTTTTGGGAGATTCTTCACATGGGAGTAAGAAAAATATGCCTTCACACTCCATATGCCTTCTGCCTATTACGGCTCTGCCTCTTCTAACAGAATGGTATCTGCACCACAGAAAATCTTGAAACCTAATGCTCTGGATCCAGTCAAGCATAAGAAAAGATTCTTCTTGCCCTAAATTTCTGGAGGAACTTTGCCTCATAATTTTATTCTGAATTTTCATAGAAAAAACAGTGATGCTTTTCTTCTTTCAAAGTGGCAATGTGTTGTGTGATAATGCTGGGTATCCAAACAGGAGCAAATTGCAATAAATACATTTGTAATACTTTCAGTCTTGTCTGTTTCTGTATTCCTTTTCAAGCTACAACAAAGAGTATGCCTCAAATCAGGAATTCAGCAATCACCCATCTCTCAGGTGGGTGGCCCTGATTAACCTCAGATAATTTTTTACACAGCTTCTTCAGGAAAGGTAGCAAGTGCAGAGGCAGAAATCTCTAGCCTACTGATCAGGAAATTCTACTGGATGCAGATGTGAATACCTTCCAGAAGAGCTGAGAATTAAATCCAGCATATGCTCCAGCTACCACTCTTTATCCACGAAAGAAAGAATAAGCTTAACTTGCACTTTGAGAAGAAAAAGGACATCAGTGATTACCTCCTGGAAGTAATTTAGTGCTGCAGTAGATGTAGATGTATCACTGTAAACTGGAAGGAATAGTCTGAGGAATGGGATATGAGATTGCCCTTCCCCTCAGTTTACCTATTGTACCAGATTCCTTCTTAGGAATTGACCTTTATAACTTCAAAACTGCTGTTAAGGGAGGGAGTATAATAATAAAAACTGGGTTCTGAACCCAGGTAAAGAGCCTAAAAAACTGTTATTATGTCAAATTTTACTGAATCTGACCTTTAATTTCTTTTTTTTTCCCCATTACCATATAAAAAAATCAAAGACAAATCATCAAGCTATTGCCAGCATAGAAATAAAGCTGTATTCATTATTACTTAAATCATTCACTGCAGACTCAGATATAGTTTCCTTCCTAAGGTCAGTCTTTATTTCTTTAAGTAAAACAAAGACACAAGATGAGCAAAATATTTATAAAAAAAAATTTTGGAAAAAATTTTTGTAAAACCTAGTTTATCTTACAGGTATAAATTTTGGATTAAACCCCATGTAAAATAAGATAGAAGTACAGCAATTGAAAAGATTTGACAGTGAAATTTCTGTGGCTGCTCCACCCTGTCCTACATAAATGTTAAAATGAACAGTAGCAGGAAGGCATCTGTGCTCTTAGTACAATTTCTTCTTGTTTACAATTGCAGTAGGCTAAAATGACTCATCAGTCTGTACAAAATGAGAACTCTGTGCTCACAAAGATGTTTTGGTACTATCTGAAAAGTTTCAGTAAATTAGATTGTCAAAATGATATATGCAATTTCTTTGAATATAAATTTGAAAATCATGGTGTCTAGAAAAATGTGAAAAGATACACAAGTTCTTGGAATCCTGTTTCATGCTGATAAGCTAGGGGACAACATCTGTTTTACTTCATAACTGTTCAAAGGGCAGGTGTTATAAAACTAAATTAAGATCATTGCAATACTTGGCCCTCAGGAATTTCTAAAACAAAACATTTTCCAGAGCTATAAAATTTGCATGTAGCATTTCAGAAAGTGTTAAGAAGTCTTTTCATCACAAATTTCTCCTTATACACATAATAAATATACAGAATTTTTATGAAAAGCTTCTATATTAAAACACAGATTGTAAAGATATAGCTTTCATAAGTTTCCTGTACTAGCCATGTGTGTGGCACTTTTAGCAATAATCTCAAAGGCAGTAGAATGAGACAAGCACATTCCAAATTAATTTCCAAAAATTAATTGAAAGTGTCATTCTGCTCAAGTTATGTTGTGGCAGCTTTTGTAATGTCTATATAGGGAATACACATTTTCTCAGTTTAATTGCTTTTCTCTTAAAAAAATTATTATATATTTCAGTAAGTTATTAAATCAGTTGGAGAATATAATACATAAACACATACAATACATAAACACAAGCCTCAATACATATTACAAAAGATATATATACACCATGAAGGATTTAATCTATTCTTCAACCTCAGTGCTGAAACATAAGCTGACTTCGCTTGAAAAATACGAGGTTAAGGGGTTTAGACAAAGAACAAACCATTCTAGTTGTTCTGAAAATGCAGTGAAGTAGATAAAGAGGCTAAAATCTTTGCTTCAGGAATTAAAACCAAATGAAAAGAAGATATGTATGAACTGACCTGTGCTATTCTGCTTGGCTTCTAAGTCAAGAGGAGTCCCTGGCCTGTTATATTTAGCAGTGTACTGTTTCTGTGTGACCTGGTCTAGAGAATCCTGCTGCGGTAGGGGAGTTGGACTAGATGATCTTTTGAGGTCCCTTCCAGCTCCTAACATTCTCAGATTCTGTGATTCTGTGATGTTCCTTCCTGTAAGTATTGTCCATAAAACAAGCTATTAAAAAGCAAAGAAGTCTAGCCATCTCAGCTACTTAGAAGGAAACATTCCAGGAAAGAATATTTGTGTTTTGTGGTAGAAGAGAATACTGGGATAGAAGAAGAGGGCTTTTGACTTTCTTTGAAGGTCTCAAAGGGGCAGAGCTATACGAATTTTTAAAGAACAATATCCTTTCATGTCAAAATCAAGTATCAAAACACACCACAAACTATACAGACAAGAGGTCACAACAGTTCTATTGGTGGTTTCTGTACCCAAAGTTTCCACATAAATGAAGACCTAACTAAACAACTACATCAGGCCCGTCATGAAAGCCATTTAGTATGACAGAAATATCTAACCTAGACCTGTGTACAAGCCTTCCGATGATGTTGCAGGTGCTCTTGTTTTGCCATGTTTCACACAAGAGGAAAACTCAAAGGGAAGGAAAATAATCCTTACCTTTGTGAAAATCAAAATACAATGTACCCTTTAGCTGTGAAATATTACCTTCATTTTTCAATGTATATGGACCTACATCGAGGTAGATTAGGGAAATGAAAGTTACAGTGGAAAGTCTGAATGGACAATTATCACAGCCTCCTATTTTCACAATTTATTTAATGAGTAGAAATACAAATATGCTAATAAAACTTGTGTGGAATATCAATTTTAAGGAAATGAATGGGATCAGAAGTGTTGGCACTTTCCTTGTGTTTTCTGTCTTTTCTCTATGGGTTTGGCAGAGAAGTTCATTAAATTCATAATAGAAATTTTTGCTACTTCACAACACACCTCATTATGAAAGGGATTTATAAAACCCATGCTGATTATAGCCATGGGGGCTTTCTTACAGAAAAAGAAGTAGCTGGACAGGTAGAATTCCTAGAATATCAGGCAAAGTGTAAATGAGAGCAGAATGGGAAAAGACTCGTTAACTTCTCCTAAGAAAGTCTCCTTTTGTCACTTTGACCTGTCACTGCTTGAAAAATCATTTACATCAAAGACTATTGCAGGGGGTGTTGCTACAATTTTAGCCTTCAAAGTGGGAGAAGTCACTAGAATTTATTTGAACTACAAAATATCACCGAAAACAGCCAGCTACTTGATAGACAAAACAAACCTATAATCAACATGCATTGTTATTAAAACAAAACTATTTTGACCACATAGAATCCAAATGAAACCCCAGGTGAATTAATGTGTTAAAATAGCCAAGTTTAACAACAGTGTTTATGATTTCATTTCCAAAGTAAATACAAGCAAAAAAGTCTTTATCATTGTTTTGATTTCTGTGTTGCACAGGAAACTCCCTTAGTGATTTTTCAGACTTAAAGATGAGAAAAGCTACAGAATTTAAACAGATTTTAAAATGTTTTGTGCACTTCATTGTAGCATAGATATGCATTCTACTTTACAGAAACAACCTATCAAGTTGTAAGGGGAGGGGTCAAATGTAATCACTTGGTCAAACATGCCAATAACCCACCTTGGAACAGCTTACTTAAAGCTGTTAATTTAAAAGACAAGTTGGAACAAGTCAGCAGAAAAGAAACAATAGAGAAGCAAAGCAGATGGAAAGGAGAAAGGGATGAACTGGAAGTCTTTAAATGTTAAATTCCTCTCTCATAAAGTTGATTGGATGCATACAATACACAGAATCCTCCACAAAGGGATTAATTCCTAACTAAGCATTCATATAAATTAATTGATTTGCAGTACTTTAAGCTCAGTATGTCATTATAAAAGGAAAACAGTAATTAAAGCTTTATTCCAAAGAGCCAACCATGTGAAATATGAGGTTATGCTGAGAGGCTGCACAGACTGAAACCACAGTATCTTGTGTCGAAGGCCTCGACCCTCCACATCGTTCAAAGTTCCTGTCTTTTGGGTTGGATAGATAAACTATTAAAAAAATATATTATGAGGAAATGCCAAACTGACCACAAGCATTTCAGGAGTCCTGGGAATTTTCCAGCCAGTCAAAATGAATCAAAAAAGAAAAGGAAAAAGCAGTAGACCTAAGAGACTGCTGCCTTGTCATGTTTTATACTGTTTGAACAATCTTTTCTCTCTAATAATCATTAGGAATGCTTATTCCTACAATCACTCAAAAGAGAGATCTTCCCTGAGATGTTCTGCTTGCTTAAAGCTAGCAGAAAGCTAAACAAATGTGGGACAGAGGTAGTGTAGATGCAACAGTCAGTCTCATGTTTCAATTACTGTTAGACATGCCACTGAGCATAAGAAATTTCATTTTGCTTTCAGCCATGGATTTACGCCAGTGTTCTAAGAAAATGGCATTCATAGTCAGCCAGACGCATCATTATGGAGAAAATACAAATAGCAATATGTAAGTTTTGTAAAAGTCACAAATGCAGAAGTGCTAGTGTAGGTAAAGAAACTGGATAAGATTGGGTTTGTAAAGGTAAAGATGGGATTAGTATACATAAGATTAAATCAGTAAAGATAAAAACTGGATTAGCAAATGTGATTGTATGGATAAAGGAATTGTTAAAAATAATAACCTAGTGTATCCAGCAACTCTTTGGATTTATTTTTATTATCTAGCAGACATAATTCCTTCTGATATGCATGTAGGGCACATGGCAGGCCAAGAATTTCTCCTCTGCCATGACTCTCTGTTGTAGCTTGTGGGTCATTTTTTTCTGTTCTGCTACAAATTTTCAGAACTTTTGAAAAAAATATTTGATATCCTTAAGACCTCTGCACCTGTGGGAAACCTTCTTGAAATTTACCAATGAGTTCAAATGTTACTTGGAAAAATACAGGAAAAGGGGCTTACAGACAAAAAAGCTACTTTTCCAAGTCCCACAGTCTGGAACTAGACAGCCAGGATTTTCTATAAAATAAATCCCGCTAATTCAGAAATAGAGATGTAAAATCCTTGAGAAAAAACTGTATTTCTGCATTTTTACTTATGTGCTACTATTGAGATTAACTAATACTTCTGATTGTTAGAAGCATATTTATGTTTACTTAAAGTTTTGCCAAATTTTGGACACTGTTGCTTGTCTTTGTATTTTAACCATTGCATTTAATCAATTCTTAGAAAAATTAAGCAGAAATCCACAATTTTCAGTTTTAAATGCTAGTCACTTTTATGCTTTTGTGCTTCATAAAAAGGAAAGTAGCAAAATATTGGGGTTTCTATCCTGAAGATAACTTCACTGTTGTGGGAAAATTCACCTAAACTTAGCCACTCTGTTAAAAATAAAACAGTCTGAGAAAATCAGACAAAATTGTCTGTGTCCACATAAAGAATGCTCTCCAGAACCTGGAAATAAATAGAAATGCCCAAATTTGTCTACATTTCTGCTACCAATAAATATCTGGTGAAACCTACTGGCTATAACTCTTTATTGATTATTCTCTTAGCTCAATGCCTTTGCGTAGCAATTTGTAGGGATTGTTTTTTGAATCTGTACTTCACTGTGATGCTGCTCTCGGCAGTTTCAGGGGCCTTAGAGTTCACCTTTTTTAAGCTAAGAAATTATCCACACACAAATACATTAAGAGGGTATTGTTTGAGTGTAAAATCAATCACTTAAAAGTTAGGAACTGTTTCAGTTATCATTGTTCCTGACTGCCTTTTACTATAGCCTTTAACTATATAGGTTTTTTTCCCAGAGGTCTTCCTTATACACTGTCACACTTATGAATTCATGTGCAATGCTGACAAATCATTTAAACTGAATGTTTCACAGTCTGCCAGTAGAGCATGCTTCTAGATGACAAGATTCAGCCTGGTGTGCAAAAATACTGATCAGTCACAAATGTTCAAAAATTATATTGAAAGTTGTCTAAACACTTGAAATGTGTAATGCCAAGTTCAGTGAAGAAATCATTCTGTGAATGTCCTAAGCTACAAACTTAAGATTTATGTTTATTTTTACTTGATTCTTCTGAGTAGTAGTTAAACTTCTTAATACACTGTAAATTCACCAGACTGCTGTGTAATTTGTAATACCAAATAGTCTTAGCTTACCCTTATTGGCAAAACTGGCAGCCGGGGTCTAGCATCCCTGAAGAGTAATTGGCTTAAACCACGAATTATTATCTTGACTTGAGATCACAGATAGTGTAAACACAGTCCTTTAAATCTTTGTTTTCCCTTCACCAAATAAGGTTAATAATATCTCTGTTTTGCAGACGTGGTGGAAATGAGTAATAATTGTACACTTCTGAGATATTATTGATGGATGCAATAAAAAGGTGGATGAGGGAATTAATCACTTTGTCTAGAAAAGAAGAATTTGAATCATGTGAAATATATGCTGTGCTGGAATGTTTTCTTCTCACTGAATGAGAATGATTGGTTTTTATCAAGGACTGTAACAAAATGGGCAGTATTTTACACTATGCTTCACAAGATTCATCAAAGCATAGAATAATTAAGGCTAGAAAAGTCTAACTGCTAACACTGTCAAGTTCATCACTAAATCACATCCCTAAGAGCCACATCTACAGGTTTTTTTAACACCTCCAGGGATGATGATGACTCCACCACTTCCCTGGGCAGTGAAGAAATTTTTCATAATATCCAATATCATCAAGTGCAACTTGAGGTTCTTTCATCTCATCCTGTTGCCTGTTACCTGAGAGAAGAGACCAACCCCCACCTTGCTACAACCTCTTTTCAGGTAGTTGTAGAGAGCAAGGAGGTCTCCCCTGAACGTCCTCTTCTCTAGGCTAAACAACCCCAGTTTATAACACTTCTGCTCTAGACCCTTCACCAGCTTTGTTGCACTTCTTTGGACACATTCCAGTAATTCTATGTTGAAGAAGTTGTCTTTTGTGAAAATTCTCTCAAAAACTGACCACATTTTCAGCTTACTAAAATGTAAACTGACTATTATAGAAATACTTATCACTCATTTGCTTATTTTACTTATTTAACAGTTTGGGGATTTAGCTTGTCTTTGTTTCTGATATTGATAAAGTGGAGCTTTTTTAAATGACTGAGGTCATGGAATGGTGGTTCTGTGAGCATCTGCAAACTTCTTTTAATGTAAGCATAATGGCTATGAACCAGTGGCACCTATTAATGGCTCCTACCATTTATACATTATTGCTATATTACCAAGGTTGACCTGGAGCTCTCAAAACCAAAGAGAAAAAGGGAGTCTCAGCCCCAAACCTTCCTTCATTTAAATCATACTACAGATCCTCAAAAACTTCACTTGAGTGAAGCAGTTGGAACAAAAGTCTGCTCATGTGCTAAAGAAGTGGTAAGAGAAGAAAAAGAAATGATAAATTACAAAGTAAAATTTTAAGAGGACTTTACATTAACACAGAATATCTACATTTATAAAATAAGAGGAATGAGGGGTGTCTGCACAGAATTTTGCACCACCTGACGACCAAAATTCAAAAACATAATATGAAAGATGCCAAATGAGATCCTAAACCTACTATTGAACAGTAACTTTCACAAAGGATTGTCATTTTTTTTTACTGTGGACAATATTTTATTCAAGCTCCCAGTGGGATTTAAGATCTCAATGGACAAAATTACTATTTCATTTGCTGTGAGTTTATCTCACAAATACCTGGAAAGGTGAAAGCATGGGGAATAATATTTCATGGCAATAGGCTTCTGACCCTAAAGAAAATGGAACATTTTCATTATAAGCAGTAGGAGTTAGTTTTGCAGCCTGACAAAGACCTGAAAAGAGAACTCTCTCCCTCCTTAAAAACTGCTGTCACATGTTAAGTTAATTTATGCTTTATTATAATAAAACTATTTACAAGCTTAATAAGAATATTTACAGGCTTTGACTCAGAGCTCTGCCTTCTCTGTTAGTCACTACTATGTCCTCCGTTCCTGATGGAGCCGTGGCATGGTTCCATGCAGGAAGGAATGCAACACTTGCAGGGTCAGAAAACTACCAGGAAAGTAGGAGTTTAGTTGAGGGTGAGGGGGAGTTCTCTGCTTTGCTCCCTAATCTTTTTGTTTGCACTTTAAATGTTGATGCATGCTTAACAGAAAAAAACAGAAACATTGAGGTAAATAGGGACTAACACTTTGCGACTGCCAGGATACTCCCTAAATAATCATGTTTCCTTCTGGGCTTTCTCATTCTATAACAGAGCCTGGATTTTGTCTTTTTCCTTTACAGTCAGTCAGTTTCAGAGGAGCAAAAATGTGCCCTCCAGTGAGTGTAGCCATAAATTCAGTGACTAAGATTTTCTGGGAAAGCAGTAAAGTGGGTTTCAATTCCATCCAGGTAAGTGAACCTCTTCCTGTGAAATAAATACTCTGAACCAGCAGCTACTATAGGCACTTTTTGTCATAGGGTTTTGAACTAAAACAGTGCAGGATGCTCTATTATTTTAATATCTAGATGCAGGCAAGGCAAACACTGGGAAAATGTGGAGACAGCCAGCAGAGTCTTAGCCCCTACCCAGCCTACCTGTTTGGACATACAGTCCTATCACAGCAGGGAAGACTCTGTGTAGTATTTACCCACTCCCACTGTCACCACTACAGTCAACATACTCACAGCAGCAGACACAAGCTGATGATAAATACATGAAGAACTTGCCTGCTACATGTATGAAATACTCTTGCTCCACTCAGACATGACATCTAAGACACATTCATCTACTTACAGTTTTTGAGTTGGCTCCCTATTCAGAATAAAAAGATATTCAAATAACCTTTTAAAGGTTCTGATGTTCCCCTACATCAGAGAGGGAGCTGAGGTATGTAACACACAGTTCTGGATCTGGAACACCAGCAACTGGCTACATAAAAGGCATACCAACACCTGCTTTTGGTGGCTTCCAAGACTTTTATTGTCCTTGCAATTTGTTATGATGTAATCTCTTAAATGCACCCATTTCCTTTATGCTTCATGCTTCATAGAGCCTTCTCTACACCCAATAAATGCAGAGGAGGCATTTCTCTTTATTTACTATTACTAATACTTATTCAGGGAAATCTCTCATTTACATTCACCTTGATCATTTGAAATACTTCCTTTATACCCGGATTTTGTTGAGGACTTCCAGGCTTTCTTGTACTAGTTTCCTAATTTCAATGTATACAAAGAATTGGATATACTAACTGTCATGCCTTTAGCTACCTATTTTTAAAAAGCTTTCTTGTCTGTGTTTCCATCCTAAAATTCTTAAAAGAAAAAAAAAAAGAAAAATCCACAAAACAGCCAAAATATTTTTTAGCTTCTATAAAAGCTGACACAGATCTCCAGGTAGATCTTATACTTGATAAAACAAAACCAAAAGATCTCACTGCTTTATGAACAGAAAATATTTGAATGATAAGATAAGGATGGAAAAACACAGCTTTCTCAGTAGAACAGATGACCCACACACTCTGCCACTTTCTCCCATACCAATGAAAACAGTGGCTACTCTAGCTTTACGAAGTCTGGGAAGCTTATTTCCATCCTACCACAGTCTTAGTAACTGAGACATTCACTGCAACAGAAATAGCTTCTGAATTACTTTTAAGGATTCACAGTCCATGAAGACACCATGTGGAGTGGTGCAGAATAACAGGCTTAGAAGTAAAGTACAATCAAAATTTGATTTATAACTAGCTTCTTTCTGATATGTCTGAGATCATTAGGGCACAGAATTGAACATTCTGTCCTTTGAAGGAAGAGAGAAATAGACAGCACAGTAGGATAGACAGTTATAAGATTGTTAGGATATGTTATTGCATTACTGAAGTTAAAATGACATTTCCTCACCTTGTTCTTTCTTCACAGGCTTGGATACACATTTGTAGCCTAACAGCTGCATGCTATTTTTGCTCGCTGTTGGATGTGGACTGTCTCAACCACAGCATTTTAGGCTGCATTTCACATTTTAATTCCACTGCAGCTTAAAAACAGCTTATGTAGTCTATTTGAATCTGGTTTTGAGACTAGTTGTCTTACTTAAGTTATGACAAATTGTCTCCTACGGATTCCAGGGCACCAAGTAGATATCTCTGAATGGAAACAAGCCATGTATCTCACAAAGATTGGCAGAAATTATCTGCTTTGAATCCTTATGTTTTTAAATAAACCAGCAAATAACAGGATGAGTTCTAAAAGTCTCCACAAAGCCTCTCTTCAATCAATAGCTGCAAAATTTATGTTTTAAAAACTCTCTGAGAATGACAGCATGCCAAGCATAATTAAAAATAAAAATGGAGGTAACATCTGAGATCCAGTAATGTGACAGTGTAAGAATGCCATTGCTACTAAATACAACATAAGATACACTATTAAAATGTGGATGAGGAGGAGGCAACTCTCCATATTAAGTGCAGAGAGGGGCAAAGAATCCCACAGGAACAGAACAAAACAGGTGGATTCTACAAGATCTGGATGACGTCTGGAGGTTCCCACACAGACCCTTCACAGCTCTTACTCCTCTTTTTGCAGGGACAATCTGGATAGCAAATACACAGGATCCAGCAAAAAAGATACAAAAGGCTAAAAAAAAGTCAATAAAAAAGTCAGGAAGAAGAATAATTTTATTTATGGATCTTACAAATCTATACCTCATGGAAGCAAATTATGTAAAGAACACAATATGTAGCCTACAATGTGAAAATACTAAATCAGATTGCTCAAAGACCTATTTCCCTTACTTAAGGAAAACAGCTTAGCCTGTAATTTATCAATACATTTTTTTTGACTCAAATTGGAAAAACTGCAGCCAAAAACCAGCCACAGAAAGCATAAAAATTGAGCCAGATTAAGAAGGACAAAAATAGAACCTGATACATCCTTAGCATTTAGAAAAGTGGCAAAATATTTATGTCATAGCCAACACTTGTAGAAACCAAGTAAAAGTTTAAAAACCAGTCAAATCAAAACTTCCTGAAGAATTACCATTTTCTTATTTTTTCGTCTTGACAGGTTTCAACAAAGATAATAAGAAGATGGTAAGTAACCAACAAGAAAAAGCTCCAAAGACAGAGATAGGTTTTATATAAGATTAAGCTGTAGAATAGGTTTAGAGAATTGTGCTTGTTAAGGTGCTATGCTTAACATTTAGTGAAAAGAGGAAAACATCCCTGAACTTGTTGCTCACTTAACAGGTTACTCCTGATTAACAGCAAGAAGCATATCTAAAATGAAGAAACCAGGATGATGCTTTGCTGCTCTAATAATGATATATTTCCAATGCTCATTGTGCATAATGACTATTATGATTATTACTAAAAAGGCTGCAAGGATTCAACACTGCTCATTATGAACAAGTATGGTTGGTCTCTAAATTAATTCACTTATAGCTTCTCTTCACAGATATAATAATTTCGGTCACCATGAGTTCTCTTAAACAATCAAGAAATGTAGTAGTCTAGGATATTTTCAGTAAATCTAGGGTATTTTTATCAAGAGTGACAAATGCCAAAGGAAAGAAGAAAATAATGAGTCTAGCAGCAATATTAAAATAGTGCTATTTTTTCATGTTCCTACCAATTACAGTCTTATCCCTTAAATTATCAGGATCAGTAATGTTTTAATTGTAGTCTAACTGAAATCCTGTTCTCATTTGTATTATATAGCATCACATTGTGCTGTTTGTCTAAGTAACATCCTGCAGAGTTAAACTCAACTGATTAGCTAATCTGTGCTGATAAAAACATTTGTTTGCTTGGTTCACATGCACAGAAGTTGAGTGTGCCCCAAAAGGTCTCCATTTTTCAAACAGTATTAGTTTAGTCTAAAACTGTATTATCTCTACCTACACGTTTTGCCACAGCATCTGCATTTTAATTGCTGCTTCATGGCTTCTTTAATCTTCTCACTGTATTTAGGAATACAAGATACGTATGCTGGGTGTTGGGTCTTTCTCCATGCTCTTCATTAATTAGTAATCTTTTTCATGAGACATCTCTGCTCTCATTGACTTCCCTGGGAGGAAATCCAAGCTCATCCAGTCTCATCTGCAAATTGTACAGTGAAGGTCTTTTTAGTGTCCCTTTCCTGGAAATGCCTTTTCTCCCACATCCTCTTAACACATTTGTTCCCCCTTCTAGTACCTACTGTTATGTCCTTTTTGGGATGGATGGGAAAGTGAATTTAAAAGTCTTTTTGGTTATTCAAAATACAAAAAAATGAAAGAGAAAAAAGGAATGGCTGGTTTGCAAACCTTTCATTTTCAATAGCTTATGCTCAGTTACTTAAGCACAGAAAAAATATCTTCCCAAGAAATCATACCGAGAAAATATTTCCAGGCATTCTGTTGTTTCCAGCTGGGCTTAGTGTGCCTTAAAAGGAGAACTCATATTTTCTTAGGCAGAACCTCTCTCAAAGACATGTTGGAAAAGGTAAGGCCATAAATCTGTGTCAGATCCAGATGTGTAAGACTATAGTGCCTAAAAAGTCATCCCAGCTTATTTTTATAAATGGCTCCATGGTTTGTCTGGGCAGTTTCATGTACTTTAGAAGAAACTAGGAGAAAATCACTTAATGTACATCGGGTAAATATGTGATGTATAAACTGTACATGAGGCACAGAGCTGAGGACCAGAAGCTGTGGATTAAAAGTTTGTTAGAGAATTTTTGGTCACAAAAATATTAATAGGCACAGTGTTCTGCTATTTGAGCTTATAGGATTCAAGCAATCTGTGTACACCTCTGTAAAACCACATGTACGTACTCTTCATGACAGCTTCTGAGCAGTTGAACGTAGAATACAGATTTCATAACTTTTCATCATTACCCCGAGGAAATATATCTTTCTCACTACACAAGATATTCAGAACAGTTTAGAATTCTTCCTTAACACAGAGGCTTAATGTTGAAAATAGGATTTCTATTTTTCAGTTAGAATAATGAAATTTAATAAAGCATTTTCAACTACACACAAAATTTATAGACACACACATATATATACTTCTTTTATTTCTTCAGGAATAAAGGACAATTTGTTTCTATTGCTCAATTTCCAGGTATTTATTTTTCTGTACTTTCACATGCTTAATTTGGTATCTCTCTTCTTGCTACCTCTCTGATATCTTTCTAGGCTCTTTCTGTCTGTATATTCCTTTCTCCTCTGTACATTTTAGACTGTGCTATCATCCAGTCCCTTAAGACTTTAACATTTGTTTTCACCATTGTCAACAAGTTATTTTCTTTCAGTACCATATGTCACTAAAATTTGTGACCTTTTTATAAAATTCCTGACATATTTTTATTTTCTTTTTCCCCTTAATAGCATACAATCAGTCTTCAGCATCTTTTAAATATCACTCCTATTAACAAAACCACTGGCATATGCATTACTTTTTTAAAAAATGAAATGAAATAATATAGTAAAATAAAAGTTTAAGTAGTTTATTACAAATAAATCTCACACAAAAAATTGCAAATACCATAAACCAGTGTTCACCCTAGTGTTCAGAATTTGCTAAGGGAAATCAATACAATGTGTTTATGAAGTGCTTAGAAAAATATCCAGGCTACTCAATATAGTATCATGAATAGCCTGAGTTAAACTTGTTATGTGCCTTACACAGTACATAAAAAGCTTGTTGAAGGGACACAAAGTACTTGAGAACAGTTACTTGAAATAAAATCTAGGCTTTGTACTTCTGTTATTTGGGATTATATCAAGGTCAACCGTAAATTCTAACTAAAAGAAGCAATTGTTCCAATACCAGAAAGCAGCCACTACAATTTTACAACATTCATAGTATTACTGTGACAATGATCCTTGCTAGAAATGGGAGCTATGTGGCTTGAAATTTTCCATGAGTATCCTAGGAAAGAAAATGCAGCAGTAAACATCATTAGTCAAGCGAGACCTACACGTCATAAGCAATAGGCAAAAGTCCAGGAAGGCCACAAGGTTAAAATGCTTTGTTTGAGTAATTATAGGATTTGAAGGATTAGGCTGAACCAAAAGATTTAAGGACATGGAAGGATTAAAGGAAGAAATAAATAAATTACATTGAAGAGAATGAAGGTATAGAAGGCAACAAAATAAAAAAGAAGTACGTTCAGTAAAGTTTTTGAAAAAAAAATTGTTAAATAAAACAATTGCAATTTAAGGCAACAGGACTTTGCTGTGTTTGTTTGCCATTCTGTGAATTGAATCTGAAGAAAAGTTTTTTTAAAAAAGATCTGTATTTTTCTGAGATTAAAGACCTAACAAAACAAGCAAATATTTGAGCTGAAATGTCTTAGCCAGCATCCTTTTAACCCAGAACGTGAAATCATTACGTATTGTGCAGCTGCTATGACTGAAATCCTGGTATCCGAACCATAGATGAGATCACACCACCACAGCCAGCTATTGAAATATGAAGAGCCTTGGTATACACATGGAAAATTAATTCCAGTCTTTACCTTACCCTACCCTAAGTTACAACACTTCACAAAGCTTGCAAAGCTTCACTATTATAAAAGTTTACTGACCCTGTAGGCTATTAACAGTGACAATTAACTCACTATATTTGTTCCAACAAAAAGCTACAGGCGAGTATTATGGATGAGAATATGTCTTGAATATTGTGGATGAGAAAAATTATTCAAGGGTTATGATGTCTGGGTAATCCATAACTCATGAGATTGGAAGCTGCCAGAAGATAAAACAACCACAAGGTAGCCACAGGTATACAAAACTAAAAATAAAATAAATAAAGGTGCTGTTTTGTTTTGTCTTTTAATGAAACAGTCACTCAGAACTGCAAAAGATTGTCAATTACAGCAAAGCTATGCAAAGAGAATAAGTTCTGAAAAATAGATACCAGCTTTTATTTGGAGTTTCTTCAGCATATCTTAATGATAGGTCTCTTTAAAAATAGACTGTTTCTGAGCATCAAAGTAAGGACATCTGAAAGAAGTTCAAGAAACTAAGACAAAGAATGAAATGATAAGGGGGAGAAGGCAGGAAAAAGAATCAGTTACTGAGAAAGAGAGCAAAATGAAGGAAGAGGAAACAGTCAACTATGCAGATACACAAAGATCCCAGACAGAGGATTCAGAACAGAAAGCTAAGACGAACGAGAACAAATGAACAAAACATCTATTTTGAAAATGTATGCTACTTGCTATTCCATCTTTTTAAAGGCATGCACAACCTCAGCTGAAATAGCTGAAATAGCATTACTGCATTACCCCCAGGGCGGCACGGAGCCCCGGGCCGGGCCGGGCCGGGCCAGGTCAGCTCCTCCGCCGCTCCCTTCGCCCCCCGGAGCACAGGGACAGCCAGGGCCGGCCCGGCCGGAGTGCTGGCACCACCTCCCGGTCAGCACGGGGAAGCAGGGCAAAATAACTCAACACACGGGTTTAATTCGTTTTCGTCGGACACCATATGTTACAGCACAATGTTCATGAGAAGATGAATGCAGACTGTAGCAGCGACTCATCATAATCTTAGTTATGGGTCCGAAACTATGAGAAATGTGACTTCAAACTAAAACAAATAGTGTTAGCAACCCACAAAATCAGATCCTAAATTCTTATCATAGATTCATAGTCATGGTGGGCAAAGACCTCTGAGATCATCGAGTCCAACATTCCACCTAACACTACCATGCTCACCACTAAACCATGTGCCCAAGCACCACATCTACACATTTTTTTAATTCTTCCAGGAGTGGTGATTCCGTACTCTTCTTCTTAAATCTCTTTATTAAGAACTAGATGTTTAGTTTCTTCCCAAATTATTACCCTAAAAGCATAGTGTTGCTTCAGAAACATTAAATAAAACCCTGAAGTGGTTAGTATTGGTTAATGATTTTGATATTGAAATAAAATAATACAGTTACAAATAATAATTTTCAATGTAATTTTTTTAAAATATTACAGAAGGGTTTTTCCTTTCTCTCTTGAGTGGCTATTGTTATTCAGACAGCAAATTGCTTCAGAGAGTTACAGACCTTGCTCAATTCACAGATCCTGTAATTACATCTGACTTTACTTCTAAACTAGGACACGGATGCAGTATTCAGAAGTGCTACGTTACAAAGAATTACAACTTGGCAATACTCATTCATAACTTGCTATTCATTAAGTCAGCCTGAGCTAACCTGTCTCAGACTGCAATAAGGCAAAAACTTTACACATTCGAACAGAGTATCTCTTTCAGCTGAACTACATCCTACAAGAGTATTGCCATCATATCACAATCAGAAATATTATTGATGGATATTTGCATTTTTCAGACCAATGGGATTCTATAGGATGTGGATATCTGGTTTTCTGCAACACAGAAAAACCAAGTCACTTTTCTTATAAGCTGCTGTCTTTTTCAGCCAAGAAATACCAGTTGTTTACTTTTTCAAAAACTAGCTTTCTAGAAACTGAATATTCTCTGTGAAACTGAGAAACAGCCTGGACTCTCAAATTTTCCTGTGCTTCCCTCAGTGTGCTGAAGCCTGACCATTAGGTTTCTACTGGCATTTTTAGACCTCAGGCACATTTAGAGCTGCTTGTGTTGCAATCATTCCCACAGTGGGTTTGCAGGGTTTTTTTGATTGTAAAGCTGTTCACCAGTAGCAGGGATGGCTACTGATTTCTCTCATGTGGGTCACTGACCAGACACCAGATGGTGTAAATACTCTGTTCCTAATAAGCTGGCCCATAGCTGGCAATTCAGAGGTGACAAGGTTTATCCCATTACCAACTGCCTGAGCCATCCTGTCTCCAACCTGCAGGCTAAAGATTAAATAGCTAATAGTCTTGAAGTAACTACCACCCCCTCGAATATCTCGTTTACTACACATCCCAGACATCTCGTGGGCAGATCTAGGAAGAGATCCGTAAATGTCAGTACACTTCACTGTATTTAAATTCTACCTAAGGAGGAATAAAAGAGAAGCCGTGCTGGTAAAATAACTATCAATAATAATCAACTGGAATAGTACTACTTATGCAACAACTGGGAGGAAAAGTTTACTGCAGATAAAGCATCAGGAAAAACAGAAAATAAAATTAGGCCATTTGTAAGAAACACCCATATAGCAATGCAAAACAGGTGAGAGTATGCATACCAAAAACAGAATCAAAGGAAGATACATAGAAGAAGAGGGAATTCTTAATGGAAATCACTGCAGCTGAGCCCTAGTATGTTAATATTAGCAGCTAGGGTACAACTGGTGTTCCTCTGAAAATGGAACTGGGCCCTTGACAGAAATTAACATTATTATTACAAAATTTGACCCTTATGTGAACTTGCAGAACAGCTTCTTTTCAGAAGAAATAATAACCATGTAATAACCAGGCCCAGTAATAAAAATATTGTTTAACAACTTTGACTGAACAAACCAGTTGCTCTGCCCTTTAAAAACATAATGTAGAAACATAGAAACATCATCATGGTTGAAAAGGACCTTCAAGATCATGAAGTCCTTCTGAAAGCCCTATACTACTGTTATCCCTAAACCATCCCCCTAAGTGCCACATCTACCTGTTGTTTGAAAACCTCCAGCAATGGCGACTCCACCACTTCCCTGGGCAGCCTATTCCAATACTGAACCACTCTTTTGGTGAAGAAATTTTTCCTAATATCTAATCTAAACCTGCCCTGGGACAACTTGAACCCATTCCCTCTAGTCCTATTGCTAGTCACAAGGGAGAAGAGGACAACACTCGCCTCTCTACAACCTCCTTTAAGGTAACTGAAGAGAGAGATAAGGTCTCCCCTCAGCCTCCTCTTCTCCAAGATAAACAGCCCCAGCTCCCTGAGTCTGTCCTCATAAGGCCTGTTTTCCAGACACCTGATCAGCTTAGTTGCCCTTCTCTGCACCCTCTCCAGTACCTCAATGTCCTTCCTGTACTGCGGTGCCCAAAACTGCACACAATATTTGAGGTGTGGCCTCACCAGCGCCAAGCGCAGGGACAAGATCACCTCGCTGCTCCTGCTGGTCATATTATTCCTGATACAAGCCAGGATGCCATTGGCCTTCTTGGCCACCTGGGCACACTGCTGGCTCATGTTCAGCCAGCTGTCGATCAACACCCCCAGGTCCTTCTCTGCTGGGCAGCTCTCCAGTCACTCCTCCCCAAGCCTGTAGCGCTGCTGGGATTTGCTGTGACCAAAATGCAGGACTGGACACTTGGCCTTATTGCAACTCACACAATTGGCTTTTGTCCATCGATTGAGCCTGGCTAGGTCCCTCTGCAGAGCTTCCCTACCCTCAAGCAGATCACTTCCACCCAGCTAAGTGTCATCTGCAAACTTACTAAGGGTGCACTCTACCCCCTCAATCAATAAAGATATTGAACAGAAGTGGTCCCAGCACTGAGCCCTGAGGGACACCCTTTGTGACCGGCCACCAACTGTATTTGACTCCATTGAGTACAACTCTTTGAACTCAGCCATCTAACTAATTTTTTAACCGGAAAAGCTTGTGCACTTCTAAGCCACGATCAGCCAGCTTCTCTAGGAGAATGCAATGGGAAACAGTGTCAAATGCCTTGCTAAAGTCAAGGTAGGCAACATTCACAGCCCTTCCTTCATCCAATAACCATGTCACCTTGTCATAGAAGGAGATCAGGATAGTCAAACAGGACCCACTCTTCATAAATCCATTCTGACTGGGCCCGATCCCCTGGTTGTTCTGCAAGTGCCACAGAACTGTACTCAGGATTATCTGCTCCATTAGCTTTCCTGGTACAGAAGTCAGACTAACAGGTCTATAATTTCCTGTATCATCCTTCTGTCCCTTCTTATATATGGGGGTAACACTGGCTGATTTCCAGTCTGATGGTACCTTCCCAGTCAGCCAGGACTGCTGGAAAACGATGCAGAGTGGTTTGGCAAGCATCCCTGCCAGCTCTTTCAATACTCTTGGGTGCATCCCGTCTGGCCCCATGGGTTTGTGCATATACAGGTGATGCAACAGGTCACTGACCACCTCTTCCTGGATTGGGGGTGGGGGTGTTATTCTGTTCCCAGTCCCTGTTTCCTAGCTGTAGGGTATGGATTCCCTCTATGTAGTTAGTCCTAATACTAAAGACTGACGCAAAGAAGTCATTAAATACCTCACCTTGTCCTCATCTTTTGTCACCAAGTTTCCTCCAGCATCCATTAGAGAATGGAGGGTTTCATTCATCCTTCTTTTGTTATTAATATATTTAAAGAAACTTTCTTGTTGTCACTTACCAAGGAGGCCAGGTTGATTTCTAACTGGGCTTTCGGCCTTCTAATTCCCTCCTTACACAGCCTCACAACAGCTTTGTAGTCATTGTGAGCTGCCTACGCCTTCCTCCAAAGGCGACAAACTCTCCTTTCTGTCCTGAGTGTCAGCCAGAGCTCCTGATTCAGCCAGGCTGGTCTTCTATGCCACTGACTTGCCTTACAACACATAGGCAAGGCCTGCTCTTGTGCCTTCAACATCTCACTCCTGAAGAGCATCCAGCCTTCCTGGACTCCTAAATCCTTAAGTACTGACTCCCAAGAAATTCTGGAAATCAGAATGTAAGATAACATCACATGAGAAGCACTTCTGCCATTCCTGCCACTGTCTAGTGTCAGCATCCAATTTACCCACTTTTAGCTGGCAATCTTCTAAAATCTGCTTGGTATCTAACTATGTGCGCCTGACAAAATTCACAAGAAAGGTCTCTTCTGGAATGGCCAAGCATTTTTTAAGTGTTGCATCATCTGGTAATTGCCATGTTCTCTAAAACAACATATCATCTGTTTCCTTTGATAATATTTTTTTTTGTCAGCACACACAGCTCACAGAAAACAAGTTTTAATAGCCCTCATTGACCATATGTACCTGGATATCCACAGCTGAAGTGCTCAGATGAGTAAGAGAACAGCGTATATACTAAACAGTATGCACACAGGACAGCTTGAACTGAAATTTCAGTATCTGCAAAAATGAATGTTAAACGGACATTAGGATGATTGAGCAAACAGAAAGGCTATCCTGCAATAGAAGACTAAGGCTGCTAGACTAACGAAATGAAATTGTTGAGAGGATAAAATTATTCTTTTATGGTAAATGTGATAGAAGGTGAGTGTTCTTTAATCTACAGGGTAATATTGCCACTAGAAGAATAAACGGGACATGAATAAATTTAGACTGGAAATTTGAATGGATTCCCAAGCACCAGGGCATTTTGGGTCAAAAGGAGAATGATGATGTTGAAAAACTCTAACAACTTTTAAGATCAATATGCTTATGAAACTTTTGAGATGAAACACTGCCTGACATATGAACTTGGTTATCTATTTGTAGCTCATTTTCAAGGCCTTCTTTGTATAGCAGTTTGGTGTCACAAGCTGGTACCTTACGGAGCACCCCGTTTTAAAGTCTGATGATATTGCAAGATGAAAAGTAGGTCACAAAAAGCAGCAAAGTAGCCTCAGATTAAATCCAGATAGTCTTCAGGTGAGCATTTATGACGTGAAGAAGGACCAAAGCAAGGGGAGACGCAAAGTAGATGTCAGCATACCCTTCATTTACCACAGAAGCAGCTCTGCCGCAGGAGGCGGGGCGGGGCGGGGCCGGGCCGGGCCGGGCCGGGAGGGGCGGGGCGCCCCGGGAGGCAGTGGGCAGCTCCCCCCCGGCTGCTGAGAGGTGGCTGTTCGGCCGCCAGGGAGCGCTGCGTACAGGCGCGGCCGGTGGGGCGTGGCGCGGTCAGGCCCAGCATGCAGCGCGGCGCCGTTTGAATGGCGCAGGCTCTGGGTGCTGGGCTCCGGTGGTAGGTTTTTGTGGCTCCTCTTCCGCTTTCGGTGTGGCCCGGTCCGGTACCATGAGCAGCGGGTGAGTGGGGAGGGGAGATGTGAGAGCTCCTGGGGCCGCGGCCGAGAAGCTGGCGGTTCGAGGCTGCCGCCGGTGGAGTCTGTAGTGGCCTAGGGGTCTTCTCCTGGCCCAGGGTGCGTCTCCATCTGTTGAGAAACCGTGGGTGAGGGACTCTTCGGCGAGGCCTTCCACCTCCGCGTTCGCCGCCGGTTTAGGGGGACTGGGGCGGGCGGCGCGGTCCGGGCCGCGCTGTGCCTCGTCGGAGCCAGGTGCGGCTCCGTGGCGCCCCGCCTGGCGTGTGGGGCGGCATCTGTGGGCGGGCCGGCGGTGGGGGAGCACGGTTCCCTTCTTGCCGCTCCCGCGGGAGCCCCCAGCAAGCCGCCCCCGCCCGGGAGCTCTCCTGTGCTGTCAAGCACCGCGGGGCACTCGGCCGCGCCCTCAGGGCGGCCTGCGGCACAGCTGTCTCCGGCCTTTGCCTCTTCAGCGAATGAGTTATGGCAGTTTTGTCTTTTATAAAATGATGATATCGGACACAACTCAGAGCAGGCGTATTTGGTGGTAGATCAATGTAAGAAGAATGGGAAAGGTGCCACCGAAAGGGAGGATAACGAGCTGGGTGTGAGAGGCCTGCTGACAGATTTTATTCCCTGGGTGTGACAGATTCCAGTGGGGGGGCGGGAAAAAAAGAGGGGGGGAGGGTAATCTTCAGATGCATGAAGATCACATCCTGTACTAATAACTTTGTTAAAAAACCTTCAACTTTGTTTTCCGTTGTTGTGCTGGAGTAGTTTGGCATGTTTTTGAATGTAGATTTAAAATAAATTCTAAATAGTGAGATCTGTTAAGGGCATAGACTGAGGTAGCTTTAGAAACCTTTTGTTGCATGTTTTTGTAACGTCCTGTCCTTTGGAGCAAGGTTGAGATACTTGCTTAAAAACAGCTTTCTTCTATCTCTTGGAACATGAGTTTTTCCTCTCCCCTGTTTGTGTTCCTTCTGGCTGTAATCAGAGAAAGGAGAAAAATTAGCAGAACTAAAGCACAGGAGAACGCAGGTTAATGCGTCTTTGCCCATGCTGATTGGAAAGAACAAATTGTTCCAGTCAAAGCCTGTTATTTTTAATTTCTTATTATCAGTGCGTATATTTTTGATTAAAGTTTCTGTAATATTAATTTCGTTGAATTCAAGTTATCTTTAGTTTATCAAGTTATATTCAAGTTATCTTTAGTTCCTAAACTTTCTAACTCAGAATTTCATTATAAGTTAATGTAATTAAAAATAATATTATTAAATTATTTTACATGTATTTTTTTAAATCACATGAGTATACCGATACATATGCAGTATAGTAGTATTTAAATATTCTTTCTCTCACCTAGTTTTGAAACTTCTTTTCAATACATTTCCATTAGAATTTTTTAAATTGGCTTTTTTTAAAAAAAATTTTTGTAATTTAGTCCCAGAGTAAGGAGCTTGAGTATGAACTAAGAAGGCTTTTAAAATGCAATAGAAAGACCACAGTTAATAATAGAAGAGTACTTGAGGGTAATGTAAAAAGTTGCATGATCCCAAGCTGTGTGAAATGTAGTTGGAGACTATGCTCAGCCAAGTGGGGATGAGGTGGGTGTTTATGCCTCCAGTAAGTTTGGAAGTTGAGGGGTTTTCCAGTATGTCTTTCTCTAGGTTTAAGTTCAACAAATTCATGTTGCAGGTTCTTGAAGCTCTTTGGGTTCAGCAATAAATAGGAAAAAAACACACTGTACTTAATTTTGAGGACTTTCTTAAAGCTTGTGTAAAAATACTGTGTGAGCTTCTGCCTTTTGGAACTTTATTTCATATGTAGCTATCTCAGAGAATGTTAATAATAGAACTTTTCCAACCTTATTATTCATAAGTGAGAATCAACAGGTGAAAGCATCTTTTAATTAGTGAAGGATGACTTTTGAAAGGACTGAAACATTGATAAGTAATATTATGTTGTGGCAGCTTAACATATCTGTAAATGGTATCTCTAGATGCAGAAAAATGGGTATTTGTTTTAGTTTTTTTCTAGAAAATACATTTTTTTTCTCTCGATTGGGAATAAGGTTCAGTTATTAGACTTATAGGCTAGCACTGCAAGAAGAGCTAACTCACACTTGGCTTCATCCTCAATAAACTTAACTGAACTTGGACTTAGAGTCAGTTTTGGAGTTGCATTATGCTGCTTGTGCCAGTAGGCCACATAAAAATTCCATATATAAAAGTAATAGGAAGATGATCTTGGAATAAGTTTATTTTCCATCACTAGTTACTCAAATAGTATTTGTCTTTACTGAAAATTTTAATTCCTGTAACTTTTGTCCCTACATGAATCTTTAAACTGGAACAAAGGGTCTGACAGGTATAGCACACTAAAAAATTTTCTTGCTGGAATGTAGGACAGTTTTACATTGTTAATGTAAATTTTTTCTGCAATATTCTCCTTAGAATCTTGAACTCCACTTCAGTGAAATAATTCAATATTTAACACTTTGTGAACTGTCAAGGCATAAATTGCTAAAAAAGGAGTTGTATAGTTTAAAAAATAACCAACCCTGTTACATATTCAAAGGGTGTGGAGGCTGTCTAAAACTGAGACAGATGGATTCTGTAACATTTGTCAGAGTTAAAATAAAAGGACATTTTGCCAAGCTTACAGAATCACTTCTACATCATAAGATAGTGCTAATTTTGTAGACAAATTACCCTGTTGGAAGTAAATTTAGAATAACCATTCCTCAGAGTTTCTCATGAGAATTAAAAATATGATAATGACTTGTGAAACTAATTGACCATTACTGATCCCCTGATATATACCTATTTTAAGTGCTTTGAAAGCATTAAATCCCCTCCTTGAGGAGTACCAGTTAACTCTTTCATCTGAATTTAATATTGTCATACTCAAACTTACTCTTGAGATGAAGAGGAAGGGAATCACAGGAACATCCACAGTAGCTCATGCATGGAATGCTACATGAAAAAATAGCTGTTAATACTTTGGGCAGAGAGTAGGACAGGAAGAATGTTTGTTTTAAAAGGTATTGCTGGTGACTTGAGAAATTAGCTATTTTACATTTGCTTTCCTGTCATGCAAAGTACTCCAGTCTGTGTTCTGTAAGAAATTAATGTTATGTTAATATATGTGTAGATTACATAACATGTGAAGAAAAGTTTATCCCTTTCTGGGGACCATGCCCAGAATGCAGGATGATGGGAGGGAGTGGCAGAGTTGTTAATACTTGCCTTTGATAGATATGTACTTGAAAGCCTTTTAGTGCTAACGTTTTTTTGCCTGGTTCTGGTATGACTTGAAGAGTTGTACTGTATCTGGGAGAGATTAGTGTATAAAAATAACAGTAGAGCCAGCAAAAAAACTGCACAGGTACTGCTTATTGACTGTGGGGACAAACGAGCTGACTTATCAGGATATACAGCTGCTGTTACTCTTTTATCCTGAAAATTGAGGAGAGTAAAAGGGGGAGGAAGAAGGGTTGGCATCTGCTATGAGAAGTCACCTATGGGACAGGAAAAATCAGTGGAATGTGAGCCTGTCATCTTAATGACATTGTGCATCTCTGTTCAGATTTGCAGCGTACTTTGTTATAGCTGTAAAACAGTTCAGACTTTTTTGATAAGGGCTAAGGCAGAGCTGAAGAGACTTGCATTCTGTCCTTATTTTATTTTTACAGTTTTGTAAAGCAAAGGAGTTGTGTTGGCCTTAATGAGATGGTATAACAAATTGTTCTGAACTATTTGTGCTCATCATAAGGTAATAGTCAAAAATTAAAGACGTTAAGATACAGGTTGTTTGATCATGAACAAATTAATGTCTAGTACCAGTTTAAAAATCCTCTGTGTATATGTGTTCCAAAATAACAGTGGGTGGTAGTATCTAATTAACTATTCCTGGATGATAATATTTGATAGCAGATAGGAAATGAAAGTTGTATGTAAAGAGCTCTCTAAAGTGCCTTTTTCATCCTTTAGCATTTGTCTTTTTAATTGCTGACGAGCTAACATTTCATCATGTGTTACTAAGCCTTTGGTAGCAGGTTTCTTGAGATGTGGACTAAGTTTATTATAGCAGTATTAGGTTTGGATGTACCAGTTCTTCTGCTTGTGTTCTGCTCTGTATCTAAGCTACCTGATTTGTGTTTCTGTATTTAATCACTCTCAGTGTATTTCATTTTTTTAATGAATTTGCCCAGTGTACTCTGGGGCCCACATAAACATTTGGGTCCACAACATCCTTTGACAAGTTGAGCTTAATTATTATTTGCACAAAGAATCACCCCCTTTTGTTACTTTGAACCTGTCTTCACCTCGTGTCTTTTTACTCTTCAATTTTATATTTGACAAGACAGTGAAAAATTTCTATGCAACTTCTCCAAAACTTTCATTTTGTAGGTCTTTGTCTTATTTTCCCTCTCTGCTATAAGTAGCCTCCTTTCCAGACTGAAAAGGCCTGATCGGTTCAGTTGTTGCCTGTATGGAAGGCATTAGGTATTCCATGCTTTTTTTACTTGCCTTTGTCTTAGCTCTTTTCTACAGTACTCTGAAGTCTTTTGAGTGTTTGGTTTTTGTTTTGGTTTTTTTGGTTGTTTGTTTGGGGTCTTTTTGAAGAGAAGAGGACTAAACTTGCACTCAGTGTTTGAAATACAGGCACAAATACAGTTCTATGCACTGACACAGAACACAAGAGTGTTCTGTTTATTTTTTCTAACTATTTACAAAGTAAGATTTAAATTAACCTCATATCCAGACCTTATTAGCTCAAAGCCTGTGATTCCATATGGGAATCTAGAATTTCGTCATGTCTGCAGGTGCACAGGCTTTGCTTTGTATTAATCTATAATCATTGTTTCTGCTTATTGTAATCACAGTCCTAACTCTTCAGTTAGCCCTCATCTTCAGTGTCTGGTATAGCTCTATATTGTCAACTGTCTTATCATTTAACGACTCATCCGGTATGTGAAGTAATTGTGAATATATCAAATAGCATAAACCAATGCAGATTTTCTATGGGATTCCTGTAGTAGCTTCCTTCAGTATGGGAACAACTTAATGTTTGACTGTTTCTTAGCTATTTCTTCATGCAAAAACTTTCCCTTTTATCACTTGGCTGCTTAGTTTCCTCAAGAGACTTAAGTGACTTTTGGAAGCTTTTTGGAATCTTAGGTAGAGTCTATCATTTAGTTGTCTTTTGTCCATGTTGTATTACTTCATACTCTAAATGAATTCCATTAAATTAGCAGGGCAGGACTTGCCATCACAACAGCCAGGTTGAATCTCTTCTGATATATTATGTTTGCCCACTAACTCTGTTCTTGATTACATTGTTTACTAATCTGCATAACAGATACGTAAATCTGGATCTTCCTTGAGGCTATCTTTAAATAGTGACTGTTTCCCACACATGATCTCTTTAGGTGTTTTGTCAGCTCTAAGGAAGAGATTCTTCACCTTGGTTAACAGCGCATCTATTTCACCAGTGTTTATGTTCACTGCTGCTTCTGCATCTATTAAGAGACCCTCACAAAACGGGTTAAACTGTGAAAACATCTCTAAACTGTAGGACAGTGAACACAGATGTAAGGATTTTACTTCAGTTTTACATCACTTCATTTATATCTGATTAAAGACAGCATTTATATTTTTGTTGTCTTTCCTGTTTCAACTGAGAGGCTAGGGAGCATAATGTTCTTATGTCAAGTTTGTCAAAGTGTGTAATTATCTTCATTTTTCTGTTGGATATGCACAATCTTTTTGTAGGGAACTTCCTTCCAAGATATTTTCTCTACAGTTCAGATGCCTCCAGTTAAAGTACTTTGAGATGTTATCCTGGGCTTTTTTAGAGCCCCGTATTAAACACTGATACACTAATTAAGTTTCCTTGGTCAGACATTCTTTCTAGCCTTCTGATACTTTACTTTTCTGTTAAGTAAAAAGCATTCTAGTATGACAGTGCTGTCTTACATATTGAGATCAGATTCTTGCTTACTGCTTAGAATGAAAGATGAAGGTAGTTTGAGATCATATATTAAACAAGTAAGGAGAGGTCATTCTTCTGCGTGAAAGGATGTTAAGCTGTTAGTGTGTCATAGGAGTTGTTGCAAAAATGATTCTTCAGGAACAGAGTATGGATTTTTTTAGCATCTGATGGGACGATTCTGTGGGGTTTAGCTGTGGTGCTTCCAGGTTGTCTTCTCTGTTCTTCTGGAGTTCATTGCTTTCCCCTCAGCAATGAACTTCTGGGTTGTTGGGTTGAACTTTTCTTCAAAAGTTCACTTGTTTGCCTTTGTGTTGTGCTTCAAGTTCAGATTTTAGTGTACAGCCCATTTTTGGTCCAAGTAATGTTTTTAACTAGTCTGATAAACAGAGAAGTTACTTGTTCTAGTGGCAGGAAAAAATACTTTTTTACTATTTATTTGTCCGGTGGGTGGAAGCCTTGAAAGTATGGAGAGTCACAGGGTGAGAACTCTTCTGTCACCATCCATAGTATGCAGGAAAAGAGTTAAGTTAATGAATCAGTTGTAAGCCAGCCTTGTATCTGGAAAAGTATGGACTACCAGCTGCTGAAGTTCTTGCTCTAAGTAGTGTTGCCACTTGCAATGCTTGCTGAAGTTATTGATATGAGAGTTCTGTGTTCCTGTCTTACAGGGTGAGGGTTTCTGTCAGTAAATCTTCCTCTTTTTTGAAAGAGATCTCAAATAAGATTGATCCTGTTCTGAAGAAAACTGAAGCATTTGAAGAATTTTTTGCTTCCACTGTGATCTACAATATGAAATTGAATATGCATTATGTGAAGAATACACCTTCCACTTTGTTTTGAGCCTGCCACCTGTCTGCTTTGATGGCTTGTAACTACTGCATTGAAAGATCCTCTGTGGCTAATAAGCTGTTTCCCATCTGGCTTTTTCAGTGCTCAGTGGCTTAGCATTTTAAATACTGAAGTTCTTAATGTGGGATAAATCTGCTATGTAGAGAAAAAGGAATAGGACTGTTGGCTCTAAAGGTAGAGGGGGGAGATTGGGGCACTCATTGAGATCAGAGTTTTGCCATTTAGGGGAAAACAACAAAATTAGAGCAAGCAGTTTCTTAAAAGTAAGATAGGATGTCTTGCTAAAACATTTTAAGAAATGTGTTCCATGATGATGTAGTTTTTGAATCCAGTCTCAAGCAATGGATTTTCTGAATCAGTTGCAAAGAAATGCAAAACCATATGGACAGCTGTTTCAGTCTTGGGTTTGATTCTTGTAAAAATGTTTGCATGCTTCATGACAAAGTACTTTACATATTTACTTATTGGTTAACTGTGGAATAAGATTTAGATATATTTTTAGTATGAAAAATAGCCACTTATATGCTGAGAAAAATGGGTGAGGGGTGAATTTGCCAATAAATTAAGGGGAGGTCTTCCATTTTTTTTAACCTTTGCTATTTTGAGGTTTGATTTCTTCCTGAAAACCAGGGATTATTTTTATTTAACTGCTTTTCCTCATTCAAAAACAGTTGTGGGACCAATTATTTTTCTCTAGGTAGTATTTGAAATTCATAGGGCAAGATGTGGAAGAAAGAGTCTCTTGAGCTGCGTTATTCTTTTGCTTGCAATTTTTGTCTGTATGGCACCTCTCAACGCAGGTGAACTAAGCAGGTGTGAAAACAAACAAGCTCTCTTCCTCTTTCCTTTTTCGGGGGGGGGGGACCTTTTGTTCCCTTTTGTTGGAAAACTAAATGGGAGTTTTTGCAGTGCTTATCAGCATGTTACTCATGGTAAGGTCTCCAGCTAACATTGCTAAAGGATGATGTCTTGGATTATTTGTAAGATGGAATATCTTGCCAACAGTTAAACATTTAGCTGTTTTTGCCAGCTGGATTTGGAGAAAGTCGACTGAATGTTTTAGAAAATATAACTAAATGTCTTTGCCTTGAAACAGGGATTTGAGAGATTATGGCATCTGACGCCCACAATGTTAGAAAACAGAAGGTATTACATATTGAAGGTCATCCAGTTGATCTCCCCAGAGAAAGAGTCTCTTTTTCTACTAAAAAGATCATGAAGGAGGTAAGCTGTGTTTTCTGGTTTGGTTCTTGATGAAACTGCAGTAAACATTTAGACAATTTTGTAGTTCTGAGCAGACTAACAGTAGAAGCAGAGCACTGTTGGGCATATCATGTTTCCATGTGCAGTAGAAGTTTAGCTTGAACAGCAATTATATTTTGAAAACTATGCATTGGCACAGGGATCCTGTGTAATAGAGGCAGGCAGTGACTTCGCAGATATACGCATCATCTCCTCATGAGAAGTTGGTACTGATAAGGTTTTACATATCTGCTTTTCAGCAGTCTAGCCAAGAACTGTTACAGTATAGGAATTCTATCATCAAAAAGTTCTCTTGCCAAGAGAGCTACATGGGACAAGTGGGAGATGGTGTAGGTGAAATACCTCAATTGCAATGGACCTGTCATCCTGTTAATGTACAGCTTGATCTGCCACATTGTCTAGTAACACATAATTTCACTGGATTCTTGCTTGTCAGAAACATTTTCTCATAACCTTTTGCCTCTGTTACTAGCTGAAGAGTAAGGCAGAGGAGTATGGAGGAAGTACTAGGGAGGTAAACTTACTGCAAGATCAAACAGTGATGAAGATGCCAATATCCTCTGTAGCTCTTCCTTACTGAAATCATTTATTAAAACCCACATGATTTTATGACAGTGTTAATAAAAAATATCATAGCACTGTTTTGCTGATGTGCAGTACCTAAATGTTAACAGTAGTATAAATCTTCAAGTTGAAATGCATGTGGCATATGAGCATAGTACTTCTTTATATGAAAATACATTTCTAACTTGAGCATCTTAGTGCTTTACTTTGTTTACTAATCAAAGGAAAGTAGACTGCAGTGTGACAGTTCATCTCATCTTCATGACTTGAAGCTCTAAAACATTCAAAACTACTGTATAAAAAAGTCTTCAGAAATTAGTCTTCAGACTGTGTTGCTTAGTTTCAAAGATTTTGCTAGTCTGTGTAGTAGAACCTTGAATGAATTTTGTGATTCTTCTATAATATCACTGTTCTGTGCAGTGTAATTGGTGTCAAGGTGGTAATCTGTTCCATGTGAATGAATTCAGAATAATCAAGTTCATGCTGTCTATGGTAGCCTTGATTTTGTTTCTGTTGTGCTTTCATGAGGAAATACTCTGCTGTCATCCTTCCCAATAGTAGCATGTGCTGTATGATTGGTACTTAAATGTATGTATGAGACAGGTAATGCGATTATGCCATCATATATCCAGTAAGCTTTTTATATTAGTCACAGTTCTTAGTTTGCTAGTAACCAAAGAATGTCTCTGATGTCACAATCCTGTCTCTTGCCAAAGATACCTTGAGCCTATAGCTAACTACTGCTGTAAAGACAGCTGTGGCAGAGCTAGCCCATCTATAGGTAACTGTGAAATACTTAAAAATACTAATGTAATGTTGCAATGCTTTAGCAACAGAATAGGAGTGAATGAAGGGGAAGGAATCTATGGGGAAACTTTGGACATGGAAAAACAGGACTTTTTTGACAAACTGTGGGAGTATTTGAGCCTTTTTAGTAATGCATCTTTTTTCTTCTCTATTCCCTTTCTCCCAGGGTAAGAAATCTCCAAAACACCTGGCTTCATACACAAACAGGTAGGAGGGTTGTGTTGTGTAGAGTCTTGAGTTTCAAGTGAGAGAGAGGAAGAAGCAATTTAAATCCATTGCAATACCCAAGCAAACACAAATGGAATATAGGGATTTTTTTTTTACTTTTTTTTTTGTTGGCTTTTATTGTCAGGTTTTACTGTCAATGCTTGGTTCTTGTGTCCATTTCCATAATAATGAGTGTATGCATTAATAAAAACAGGAGAAAAATATTGCTGGTGGCTCTTTTTCAGATAATCCAAATGTTATGGAAGCATGTAGAATAGCCAGAGTTGGAAGGGATCTTAGAGATCATCTAGTTCCAACCCCTCTTCCTGGCAGGGCCACCATTCACTAGATTGCCCAGGATCTTGGGAATAAAATGTTTTACGTAACTTGCAAGTTGACTACTGAATTCTTAATGATATAATGATATATTTTAACTTAATAACATGAAGTATTGCTTAAGGTTAGAGCAACCTTCACTAAAATACTGCTTTATTATTGCAGAATAACAGTTGGAAAAACGGTGACAAGTCCCCTCTCTCTTTTCAAAGTTGTATATTGTAAAAGAAAAGTTCATTCTTATACTCCAAAGCCTTGTTACAAAAAGAAACAGTTCCCTAAATCTAGGGGCCGTGACATGGCAAATAAAGAAAATGAACTGGCTTGTGCAGGGAATCTGCCAGCAAAACTGCACAACAGTCGTACACACTTGTTGAATTCTGGTGACTCTGGCTCATCTCAAACAGAAGGTCCCTCATCCAAATATAGTGGATTTTTTTCAGAGGTGAGTAGAGTTTAAAGAAATTTCTGGTAGTTTCTTTGTGTGGTTAGCTGTGAACGTTTTCAAAGATGGATTTTTCTGAATATACAGATTGTCTCAGGTCTTGTGATTTCCAGTCTTTTCAGTTTATGCTGATAACAATTGCTGTCAGCAGTAGTCCTGCCAGTTTTCCCCAAGTTTGTGTTGGCACAGAAGCTGAGATCTGCAGGGCTAGTCTGTGTTAAAGTCATGCCAGCACTGAAGGAAAAGGTTGTTTTGACCTGGTTAGGCTTCATGTTCTGGCATGACACATGGTCACATGCATCTTTATGGAAGTATGAAAGTGTTAATGTATGGATGGGAATGAGCTGGTGGGGTTGGATAGATCCATTTTCAATGGCAGTATCAGCTTAGTGGGTATGAAACTAACTTAACAAGAAGTACAGTCTTACACAAGCACTTAAAATTGCTTGATGAAACCCTGTGAATGGTTTTCAGGGCTTCTGAAACTGGTTAAAAGGTCAGATATTCAAATGAAACTTATTTTGTGACAGTGAAGGCCATTTAAGTGCCTTAACGTTGAAGTTTCTGTCACCATAGATGTTTGTTACCCACTGAGGCTTACAGTTGTTTAAAGAGAGGCATGGCAGGGAAGATAAGATTGAAGACTATCACCATGCTGTCTTTTTCATGGTACTGTTAAGTGTGGGCTGCCACAAAGAGTCCTGAGAATCAAGTGGACTGGAGACACCAGTCTGAAGCAAAAGTCTTGGTCACTGTTGTACTCTTGAATTTGATGGTTTCAGGGAAGGAGCAGTAGAATAGAGAGGTTGTGGAAAGTCAGGAAAATTGATCCTCTGATGAGCTAAGGACCAGGTCAGTGACTGTTGAACTGGTTTGAGAGCTATGGGTTGTCTGCAGTGTCCTTTCCAAGCCAAGGTCTAGTTTTAAGTACCTAAGCTTCATTAGACAACAACTTTTTTCTGAAATGGCCCTTTTCTGTCAAAGTTCAGAACAATACATATAATTACTTGTCTAAATTGTGTCAGTGAACATCTAAGTAAAAAGTTCTCAAAATTCATGAGGGTTACAGTCTGAGCTTGTCAATGCTCTGTTTAATTATTAGATACCTCTTTCTAGGTGTTTACAGACCCCTTTCTTGTAGCTTGGGTAAAGAAGTCTTAATCTGTTTGTATCCCCTCTAAGGGAAGTTTGTGTTTTCTAAGGCCATTGTTAGCTAAATTTTTAAAACAAGCTCATCTGCATGCAGGTAGGAAAGTGTATTTTCATGTACTAAATTAATGTTAGAGTGGATTATTGTTTTGTTGCTGGCTACCTAGCTTATGGTAAACTTGTTTTATATTTTTTTTAAATACACAGGTTTCTCAGGACCATGAAACTATGGCTCAAGTTCTTTTCAGCAGGAATCTGAGGCTGAATGTAGCTTTAACCTTTTGGAGAAGGAGGAGTATAAGTGAACTGGTTGCCTACTTAGTGAGGTAAACTGACTGTTTATTCTTTTATAGTCTTAAAGTTGTAGCAGTCCCAAATACACTGCAGTATTTTTAGGGGTTCCTTAAATGTTGTAACTTTGTTACACTTCTTTAAACCCTAGTGGAAGCATCTACTTCAACCTGTGCTCTACTAATAACATTTCTGATTTTATTTTTAATGTTCCTAGGATACAGGATCTTGGAGTAGTAGTAGACTGCCTTCCTGTGCTTACAAACAGGTACAAACAAAAAAAAGTGGGGGATAAGAATCTGCTGTAACCACACTGAAGTTCAAGCACTTCTGAAACATCTTGGTTTTTAAGTTTACAGGAAGAAAAACCATATATTTCAGTTGGCTGCTGTGTAGATCTTTTGCCTTTAGTGAAATCACTGCTTAAAAGCAATTATGAAGAGTAAGTATCAGTTTTGGATGTTTTCAGAACACTATTACTTTCTGACTATCAGTGCTCTAAAAATTAATTGTATTTAGTCTTCTGACTTATGTTCCCTCTGCCCTTCTCCCAGACCTCCTTTCTCAAGGATAGGAGAGCTTTTCTGTGATCCTTTCTCCTTTAACAAAGCAGTGGTGCAAAGAAACTCCTTTATGCAAGGTTAAGGATTGGGGGGGACTGGCTTTACTCTTCTGCAGATTTATTCATCCTAAACAGCAAAGCAGAATAGCACTGAGATTTTGGTATGCTTTATAACATGAAATCAAGGCAAATATCTGAAGAATTTCTACTTTTTTCAACAAGAGCTTCAGTTTACTGCTTTGCAAACAAAACGAACATAAGCAAATGTTTAAAGTTGCTTATTTGTTTGGATTTTTTTTTCTTCCAGAATAGAAAATGTGTTGCTTTCGAAGATGCTTACCAATTTGTCTTGACACTTTAGCTGACTTGTAGATATTGGAGGCACAGGGGAAAGTCATAATTTGTGAAATGTGTTGTTACAGATATGTGATAGTTGGTTTAAACTGGCTTCAGGCTGTCATTAAAAGATGGTGGTCAGAACTGTCTGCACATACAGAAAAGACAGAGGATGGGTGAGTAATAGTGTTGGGAAATATTTAAATGTCTTTCTGTAGCTGATTCCATTTCAAAATCTGGTTTACCTTTGATAAATAGGAGCAGATCTTAGCTACAAAATTAATTATAGTTTGAAAGTAAAGGCTCAAAAGTGCTTGAAAGAAGTTCTTCTGCCCTTGAAACAGGTTGTGTTGGGAAACTTATTTTAAGGATTGTTGTGTTTTGGGGTTTTTTACTAGAGTTGGAATACATGTAGAACGTAGACATGTCAGGGGTTACTCAAATGCTGTAGAAGCATTTTCTGAGACAGTGGCAATACCTATCACCTAGACTAAGTCTATATACTGTGTTAATTGTATGTTGCAGTCAAAGTCTACTGAAATATATGTTAAAGTGTTCATTCTTTTTCAGAAATATTCATATTTTAAAAAAACAAATAAGTGGATTGTGGGAACAGGAGAATCATCTTACACTGGTTCCAGGATATACTGGTAATATAGCTAAGGTAATCCAGTTCCACTTGTGTTTAGTAATCAACATTTTTGTATCACTTGCAGTATTCCTCATTTGATGTTATTCACACTAAACTATGGACACATAGTAGCACCTTTATTTTTCCACTAATGCTTAAGTGTATTGCACAGTTTTTACAGAAGTCTGGAGCGGATTTCCCTTGCTAAAAGTAGTACGGTTTAGAATTCTAACAATGGATTTTTTTTAATCCTTTTTTCTTCACAGAGAAAGCATTTCCCTAATAATGAAATAATTAACACTGATTAGCCTTAAAATTGGTGTAAAAGGGCCCAGATGGTTAGATAGACTGTGAAAGGACAGATGTTTTCTCTAAAATCTTCTGTACCTATTTTTGTAAGTGTAGTGCAGCATGGAGAATCTTAGCCCAGATTACCATTATGCACATCAGGTGACTGGGGCAAGTGCCAACATGCTGAATTCTAAAGCTTGTTTCTGGCCTCATGCATAGCAAATGTATTTGTGGAGAGCAGCAGAGTGTCTCCATCTGAAGTGATTCTGTTTGCCTTTCTTGGTATGTTGTGGATCAGTAACATGATGAGGGTGTGTGGTGAATGTATGATTTGCTGCTCATGATCTCACCTCCGTAAACATGACTTTCTGAGATTGGGCACCAAGAGTTACACTGAGTAAGAAACCCATACACACGGAGGGACCTGTTTAGGTAGACAGTGAGAAAGGACTTAAAGCTTGACACTTGGTTAGGTGCAGGATTTGAGTGAACTTGAGAACAACTTGGAGATTGCAGGCTTTTAGTACATGTGAAGGACCTATGTGGAATCTATAATACTGTGGCTATAGAATTTGTCACTTTATATCAAACAAAAAATGGTATTTCTTCTTTTTCTGGAATGTTGTGCACCGCTAACTTCAATTTTGAAGTTTCTGCAAGGATAATTACAAACTTCTTGCAAAGTTTTGGTCAACAGGAGTGCAGAAGAACTGAGTTCCCCAGCTGGTAGACCAGTGGGAGGTTGTAATACAGACTGCCTAGTTCTTCTGATAGCTGAACACAGCAGTTATAGCTAGTGTCAGTTTGTTTCTGGAGGATTCAGTTTCCCTATCTGGTCACATGCCTGCTTCTTAGTGTTATGTATCGGGTATCGGCATAGATTGTGACCAAGGCCACCTGAAGAAGTCAGGAGCAAAGAGTAGTACAAGAATGTCGGAAGGATGGGGTGAGGGAACATCACTCGTAATAAACTTGTTTCAAATACATGATCTCGTTACGATGGCTTTCTTACCTGTGCATGCAGGGAGCAGAGGAAAAACAGACTAAATTGATGACTTTGGAAACTAATCTCACGGTTACTGCAGGATTTGCAGTACATAAAGAAATGCCATTGAAAGTTATTTTGAAGATAACGTGTTCTGAAATTTGGCCTGTACAATATACATGTGTGTATATATGTGTGTGTGTGTGTATATATATGTATATATATAAAAATCTTCTATTATGGTCCTGATTGGTTACCCTGCCTCAGCTGTACCATCAGTGTTACAGCCATGAGTAATGTCACAAACACATTTCCTTTTTTTTTTTTTTTCTTTCTAGGATGTAAATGCTTATTTATTACAGCTACACTGACATGATTGGGAAACTGTGCTTATGTGGTGAAACAATCCCCTAAAGTATCCCTGAAATATGTACTATTTCTGAAAGCCTTTTGAGAAATACTGGGAGAAGAGAACTGAACTGTCAAGCTGTTTAATGAAACCACTAACAAAATTCTAACTATCTACTTCACATTGAAGTGGAAAAATGTCTAGTAGGAGCAACTTTTACTTCAGTGAGGTGAAAGTGCACTATGAAAACTGTATGCCTTTGCTGCATTTGGGATCCACTCAGTTACTAGGTATTCATTTAAATGCTACTGTATTTTACTACAACATCGCATAAGAGAAGATGAATTGTACTGTCACGAAGACAAGACAGCAGGACCAGTTTATAAGGAACCAACAAATGCAAGCAACATTAAGAGCTTTTAAGTGTTTTTCACAAGAGTACCCTAAAATGCACAATTATCTTCCAATTACATAAAAAAAAACCTTCAGAATTTTGAATTGTTTGTTTTAAACAAATTAAAGACAGTTTGTTTGCACTATTGAGAAACTATACAGCAAAGATGCCTTAATTACTAGTGTTTCAAAAAGCAAGTGTGTTAAGATGCAAATAGCTATTATGTTCAGATTGTGATGAAAAACTACCAAAATCAGGGTTTCACATTGTGTAGTTAATGAAACATTGCACATATACAAAGATTCATGTATGAAAGAAATTATAAATACCTGAAGTTAAGCTCGGATAAACAATTACTGCAAATGTCAGCAGAATGGTGAATTTGTCTAACAAATGTTTTTATATTGTATGTGGATTTCTAACAGTTATCTTGATCTGTATCATTTAAACTACATGCAAATAAGTAAATCTATTAAATGTATCTACTGTTTATTCTTTTCAAGTTCATAAAAACAATTTCTAGAATAATCTCTTCCACAGTACTTTTTATCATAGATATTTATGTCTATTGTTTGAAATGTTTACAGCCAGATGAGGCCATGTTATTCAAATCATACCCTTTTTATACTACCTCCTTTAACAAACTGACAAAGAGCTTTTGCAGAATTAATCAAGTTCTAGCCTGATCTGTGATGGCAAATTCTTACCAACAATAGCATTTAAAGTACAGCTATAAACTTTTACTGTCCTATTGCTATCCTGTACTGTTTTAAATTAAAAACTGTAGCTTAATAGCTCTGAAGGAGTTTTGATTTTAGGGTTGCTGTTGCCTTTCTTAATTTTGTGATTAGGACGCATGTTTTTCCAATTACAACTTATGAAGTGCCAGCTGTTCACTTAAAACCTAAATAAACATGCACAGCATGTATTACCAAATAGTCTACTTCCTTAAACTAAGTACTTACAAGGGTTGTTTTCATACCTAGCATTAAGCATATGCACTTTTATTGATGTGCAGGAGAAAAGTCTGTTAGTCCCAAGTGGTTTTTGCTTTACAGGTGAAATAAATGAATTTTAAAATCTTGCAGTGGTCAACAGCTTTAGGCCTCCTGTTGCTTCCCTTTGCATTTAATTTGCATGTAATTATTTCTGACTTCTAAAGGCCAACTAGAAAACTGTCATCAGAACTTGGTGCTTTTGTTCTATTTGAAAATTCTTTAAACCACCAAAGGTTTTGCACTTCCCAGGGCAATCACCTACAGGGAAGAGTTTCTGGGACACCCCAGAACTGAGAACTGTGGGACAATCTGGAGGCACACACCTAGCCAAATTCTTTTTGCTGGAATGGTTATGTACCATTAGAGAGATTTCACACTCAAGTGAGTTCAAGATAAAACTTAATACTTTTCAAATGTTCTTGCTGTCAATTAAAAATGTAAAGGAATCTATAGTATGATGTTTTTGTATTACTTTGCTGTTCCATTGAGCACTAAATGTAAAAGTAAGATAAAGTCTAGCTTCATGATTTGGGTAGCAGTTGCTGAAAGTCTTAGATTATTCCTCAAGGAAAATACTGTAAAGGTGATGGAAACTCAGATCTATCTTTCTGCTGATTTTTTTAATAGGCAAAATGAAGTAACTCATAGCCATTTATTTCTGATAATACAAGAAGTAATTGATTAAAGTGAATTACTCTGGTATTCAAAAATCCAGCTTGACTGTGGATGTAAATATATAAGCTTATAATGTAAATCCATGGCCACATGCAGATTTCCAAATCATATTTGTGGATGGTGCTATTCTAGTGGCAAGGTAAGATTGACTTGAGGCTCATTATTGAGAAATATCTAATAAATAATGCATTTTTTAACTCCAAAAAGTTGTATTTTGACAGCATCAATAATACAGTATTAAACATTAAGTCATTAGTATTTGTGCCTTATTTAAAATGATTTTTATTACTGTTTTCAGGCAGCTACTAAACTGTATGAACAGGATTCTGGGGTGTCCCCTTTATGGAATCATTTTTCTGTCACGATCTTAATTCATTTAAGCTGACATTCAGGCTCAGCTTGTTGTATGTTCTTTAGTTCTCAAATGGCTAGGAATTGGTTTTGCTGTAATAGAATGTATATGAATACCTGCTCAAAAGTGACCTGAGTAAAATGTCTTAATAGCTGTGTAACTTCATGAAATCATGTAGTCGTCTCAGTGAATCTAAGAATTAAGTTTAGCATTTATGTATGATTGTTAATAATCTTGGGATATTTTCTGATACTGTTTTTAGGATGTGTCAAAAAATCCAGGCAGAAGTATTCCTTTATCCTGTGTGTTCTTGTAATGCAGAAGCATGTATGTACTTGAGAATCAAAGGTGACTCTGTAGAGCTGTTCTTCATGTTATACCACTTGATATGAAATTAATGTCTTTGAAAAACAGTGTCTTTTGCCTCAGTGTTTCCTGAGAGCACTGGAGGCTGTTTTGCTGAAAGATTTTTATTTGAGGTATGAGCTAGAACTTACCCATCCCCTGAACTGAAATTAAAGAAGCCTTCTAGCAAGCAGCCTCGTTCTGCAGAGCTAACCTCCCTCCCCAGCACTCTGCTAATATGAGTCAAAATGTAGATATGGCTGATAGCTTGCTGAAGAGTGGAGACAGAACAAGCAACCCCATTAATTAGTTGGGTACAAAGAAGATGGCATGTTTCAATGATTATATGTAGCTCCATTTTAAAGGAGTTACACCTGTCTCTTAGTAGAACATACTCTGCAGTGGAACATCCTTGTAGAAAATAGCATCAGCCCTGCAGGAGCTTATCTTCTGCAGTGAGGTAAAATTAAAATTATCTTTCCCTGTCTGTAGGCTGCCTTATTGTTATACACTTGGAGTGCTGGAGAGATGGGAGAATAGAAAAGGGACAAAAAAAAAAAGTACTCATGCCCTACACTGTGTGACATGAGCCTCACTGTGTTACTCGTATTTTAAAGCAGCATGTATTTTCCTTTTCTGGTATCTGAAGTAGGCAAGGTTGGAGTTACTGCTCTTTATTCATTCTGCATTGAAAAGAGAAGTTTTGAAGACAGATGCTACAGTGCTGATTTGTGATGTGTTGGTTTGGTGATGGTGTTTTTCTTCAAAGGGTAGACATTTTTCTGTGTAGAAACTGGAGAGTTTCTTCTACAAGGATTACATTTTGAAACAAGACAGTGGTTTCTTCTGCCAGTTCTTGCCAGATCTTCCAGTTTTACAGAAGACTGAATGTCTTACCGTGGGGATTTGCAGCTATGTTTTGTGCCTGGTTTTCTGGTACATAGGAAAACTGGTGGTTCATAGTCAGCTATTTCAGAATACAAAACCATGCAAATCATGCTGCTGGTGTGAAGTTATTCCAACTTTAACTTTGGTACAATGCAAATTCTTTAGTTTATGGAAGCAGTTGGCTCTTGTGTGAGGAACTTGCATACTGAACTGCTGCTGCATTAGATCGATAGAAGAGGAAAAAATAAAGTCGTTTTTAATAGCCTTTTTAAAAGCCAGACAGTTTTAAATTTTTTCTTAAGTCTGCCTTCCTACACACAGTAATCATTGTAGGCCACAGATAAAGATTCACTGAGAGAATAGATTGAACATGCTTGTGGTGTTAGTGCTTATATTATACTTCTTTAAACACTGTTTATGCGATACTAGTTTAATTAATTGTTTTATGTCTTAGAATGAAACTAAATGCAACTTGTTGGGTTTTTTCTTCCCCCCACCCTTCCATTCTTCAGCACTTAATGATGTTATTTCATCCTCTTTTAATTTATGCTGTGAGTATCTATTGGTAGAAGCAGGGAGGGGAGGATAAAAATTCTGTATAAAACACAGGCCTAGCTATTTAATGCTGTTCATTTTGAAGCAGTTGTGAAAACTTTCCCTTTAAAACTCACACAAATTTTGTTAATACCTGCTAATTGAAGTGGGCACTTGTGGTTACAAGTTTGAATTTGAACTTGGTTGAAAAAAAGTAATAAAGTGTTTTCACTCTAAATAACCATAGCTGCAGTATTTTTTTTTCCATTGAGTACTAAGCTGGACTCTGATACTTACCTGATGTATGGGAGGCAGGAGGTATAGTGCTGTCCCTTAACAGCATAGAATAGAAAATCCTACAGACCTCAACTGTGGTAAACCTAGAATATTTTTGTTTCTATAGTGACTAGTGTTTTGTGTTAGGTATCCTTATGTAGGTTGTAGCTGATGATCATTTTGTTACAAAATGAGATCTGCTACCTTCAGGTTGAACATTGTACATAGTTTTTTCTAATTCATGCAGATCACTGCTTCAGTTCATTCACTCATTACTTGGAGCAGTACAGTACAGGTGAACAACGAACTGTTGGGGTCTTGACCATCTCTACAAACCATCTCTACTTTGCTGTAACAAACTACAAGGATGCAATGTTCACAATTTCCACCTTTTTTCAGTGGAAATTAATTTCAGTGCTTAAAACCACTTGAATTGCCTTTGGGAAGTGATAGCTTCCAAAATATGTGATTCAAAGTACTCTTCCAAATATGCTTGTGACTTGTTTTAATACACTTCTATGAATAATAGTGTTCTGTAAGTTTGGAAGGGAGTATGTACAAGCTTGAAAAAGAATCAGTGGATTTTACTAAGTTTGCAACCATTTTCTTGGTGGGGTTCACTGTGTATTGTGAAATAACTAAACTAAGACTAAATATCAAGGTAATGTTGTGTTCCAAAACCGCCTGCTCTTGTGGATGTAGGTGTTGGGATACATATGCCTCCTTGTATCATACTTCAAAGTGACCTGCAAAAAGTTTCAAATAGCTCTTGTAATTTAGGTTGATGGCTATTTTTCAAGTTGTATTTAACTTACTAAGCTTCACTTTCAAAAAGTCTGAATTATGTTTAGATCTTGCAGTTACCACTTTCACTGTTTCAGATATTCTGTGGATTGAAAGACTATAGTAAGTGTTCCCACCTTCAGAAAAATAGATGGTCTTTTTGTCTTTTGTGGCAACAGACCTTCATTACACCTCTCTTGTGCATGAGACAAACTTCTTTTCTGCAAGAGCTAAACCACTTTTAAAGGCACTGTTTCAGAGAAGGGTTGCCACATCCAAGAAGCCTGTGGCATGTTTGGTTCTAAATGGAGAAGTTGCACAAATACAGTCTGCTGTTAGAAGAATGTATATTTTGGTACTGTCACATTGTTTTATCACATGTGAATCAGCTGTGCTATTAGCTGCTTAGTCTAGTCTGAAGTGGAATGATGGGTTATTGAGGAGTTGAAGTGTTAACAACTCTTGGCTGTAAGAAGCAGAAAATGCAGTTTCCAAGGGTGATGAAACTGCTATAATGAATGCAGAAAGGAACTGTTTGTTGTGTATTTGGTTTTGAGATCAAAAATCTTACTTCTGTCTGCTAATAGTACTTTGTCTTGAAGCTAAAAGGCAAAGACAGTTGTGTGTTTAAAAATAACATTTTCTGACTGAAAAGGAAAAAGACCCTGTTGCATTAGTTCATTTCTGGATTACTTGGTCACCCCATGTTCCAGCTGCAGAAAGTAAATTATAAATATATGTTCAGTCATCATTGTACAAGTAGTGGTAAAACTTTATTTTCATCATTGTAAGGTTCTGGCTATTGTAAGTGAAGCAGTAAAGCAAATCAGGACTAAAGAATGACTGGCGTGTTCTGTTCTCTGCCTTGTGTTCTGGTAAGTGTAAAAGTTTGACTTTATTAATCAACCAAAATAAGTGATGATCAACAGAAGCATTAATTTTGGAGTAATTGTATACCACCAGCCAGCTTAGCACAAGAACAAGCTGGGTAGTTGGTTGTGAAGCCAATCCTGTCTTCTGAAATAAACTTTCTTGGGAAGAACTTGTTGGTACTTTAAAACTGTGTATTTGGTTGATTGTGGTTTTTTTTGTTTGTGTTGGTTGGCTGTTTTGTGGGGGGGTTTTTGTGTTGCTTTTTTTGTTTGTTTGAAAGATGCCACAGTTAGGGTGCTTTCCTATAGAGAGTAGAGAGAAAGGATTCTAAAGATTAGCCTTTCTAGGTCTGCTATTTGGATGATGGGGTAGTGCTGGAAGGAGTCCCTCTAAAAATACTGCTCTCTGAGTGGTCCCACCAATAACCATTGAAGGAGGTTGAGAGCTTGAACATAGGGAACCTCTCGTGCTGATGTGTGGTTGTCTGTTGATGTAAGGAATTGACTTGTATAACATTAATACTAGAGAAGGGGGAGAGTTTGTTTTGGAAATAGTACAAAAATTCCCATCACCTGAGAAGGGTGCCTGTGATAGCTGGAGATGCAGGTTTGATGATATAGGAAGTCTTTCCAGTCCTGTGTGCCTAATTCCACAGCAGTGAGGCACTTCACAAGGGAAGGTTGGAAACGGGGTTTGCAGAGCAGTCACGTTTCCTCCCAGTTGCTGCTTTCCTGCCTCTGACGTGTTGGAGCACATCTGCTTGGCTGCAGTCCCAGCTGTACATCAACCTTGTCACTTATCCAAGTGAGAATAAAATGCCTTCATATTTGGCACACCTAGTTTCCCAAGTGATGTCCTGTATCTCAAGTGTTCCAGGTTCTCACTACAAACCAGATTATCAGAGCTTAGAGCTGTCAAACTGTGCAAAGAGGTTTATACCTCTGATGAGTATCGCATGGCACCTGTGACTGCTGCTGCTTTGTTTATCCCTTACATTAACACAAGAGAAGCAGAATGATGCACGCTAATGTAATGGCTATTTAAGTCACCAGGTTTAAGATGAAGCTGTTAATATTAAGAGTTTGTGTGAATGTGAGTAAGTATGTACCAATACTGAAAATGCCCACAGTTCTGAACATTTACAAAAGGTGGATTGATGACTAGTTAGGGAGAAATCCTCCTGTGTGGAGATGAGTGGCTTGTTGTTTTCTTTGGAGCTTTTTCCTATTACCTTGCCTTGCTCTCTGAGTACAGGGGGTTTTTTTAAATGTGCTGATGCTGCCTTGAATTCTCATTTTTGCAAATTTACACCTTTTAGGGTTTTCTGACCCCACAGAAAATGATAGGGAATTGGGTAGAGTGAGAATGTGTCTTCTTCACACAATGCTGTGTAAGCACATGTGCACTCATTGCTGCACGTTTTTACGCTCCCTTCTGTACTCCAGTGTATTTCTGCTATATTGGTGGAATGTCTTAACATCTGTAAAGGGATTCTTTCCAGCTCATAGTTTTTGATTCAAAAAGCCGTATTAATTGCTTTCCAGCTGAACAGAGAAGCTTGCTACTGAAGCTAAAAACAAACATCACCCACCCTAGGAAAAAACAAAATCAAACCAAAAACTAGAATTCCTTTGTCACCAGCATAAAGTAATGCTGTGGCCAGATGGCAAGAAATGCCACTCACTTTTCACTGAAAAGGGGGCATAAGAATGCCTCTCTGAATGAAGAGTCTGATATTACAGATTTTCTTTTTTTGTTAGGATTAGTGCGTTGTGATTTAGCAGTTTACTTTCCAGATTGTCTGAATACTTGACCTCGTCCGCCTTACTCTGAAGGGCTGTAAGTAGGAGTACACCCTTGGAGCTGTCTTCACAACTGGCAGCTTGCTAACATCAGCCTTTACCTTGGGGGGACTAGCAAGACATTTCAGCATTTCTGTATGCAGGCTTTGGTATACTTTATTCTGGTACATGCTTCCTTGTTTAATACTTCTCTGAGCTCTGAAAAATCAGAATCGTAGAATAGTTTGGGTTGGAAGGGACCTTAAAGGTCATCTAGTTCCAACCTTTCTGCCATGGGTAGGGACACCTTCCACTGGACAAGGTTGCTCAGAGTCCCATCCAACCTGGCCTTGAACACATCAAGCAATGAGGCATCCACAACTTCTCTAGGAAACCCGTTCTGATGTTTTATCACCTTTACAGTAAAGACTGTCTTCCTTATAGCTAATCTAAATCTACACTCTTTCAGTTTGAAACCATTACCCCTTGTTTTATTCAGAACTTGAACTGATTTTAATGATCTAATATAGTATCCTCACAACTGTTTAGGAGCTTTGCAGTGGCTTTGTAGCAGTATGATTGAATTTTACCATCTCAGACTAGAGTGAGAGGAAGAGCTAATTTGAGTTAGATGGCTCCAGGAAGCCCTACCTTTTGCTCTTATATCCAGTGGGAAGATAAAAGGAAGATAAGCAGTAATTACTACTTTAGGGAGTATTAGAACCCAGCTTCAACCACAGCTACTGTCTCATATATATTGCTTTTTCTCCTAATGGCACCACCAGCAGACAGTCACTAAGAGTTGTGGCTTGTGTCGAGCAGCTGCAGCACTGCTCCATGATCTGCTGATCTGTGTGAGCTTCACAGCGTCACCTCTGCTAAGAAAGTAGGAGACGTTTGCTGAACCCTTAGTAGGGTATTTTCCTAGCAGAACTTTCCTTAGAAGATGTTCCAAACTCACATCTAAAGTTAAATCTGACTCAGTTACAAAACTGCCTGGGTTTCTTTCCTGTATGTGCCTCTTCTAGGTCAAGATGCCACTGTGTGCTTTGTATGGCAGGAGAATCTTCTCATTTTAAATGGACAAACTCTCTAGACTTTTTAATCTCCCCATGTTTTGTCTGTCACAGGCACTGTCCAGCTAGATAATCAGCTGTGTAAAAGCCTGCAGTGGGAATTGCTGAAGCTCTGTGTGGCCTTGCTGAAGAGTGCTGTTATTGCAGATGCCTACACTGCAGCTGTTAAAAGGTCCAGTTGCTTTTTCATAAAGCATTATGCTATTTTATTGAGAAAGTGATACAATGTGTAAGAATATCAGTTTCAGAGATGAGCAGGTTGGTGATTTTTGTGTGGCTTTGTTTGTTGGGGTTTTTTTCCTAAACAGGTATTACCTGGACCCTCAGTTTGTTGATGTGTATTTTAAGAGTTTATGCATCTTTATTCCCCTGCCCCCCAACTCTTGCATGAACAGAAAGTAGCCCTGCCAGTTGTGGGGTTTTTTTTGCTTCCCCTTTCCAATATTTCTTATTTTGACACGTCAAAGCACATCTTTATCCTTGCAAGAAGTAATTCTAAACTAGACACCAGAGTCTGTTACCTAGAGTGAACATCACTTTTAAGATATTTTGTTCAATTCTTTAGATTTGCAAGAGATAATAAAAGCTTATAAATTACATCCTGCAGTATTTTTTCTGTGTATCATTGTTTTATTTGCATAAAATGAATGTTCTAAAAACAGATTCCAAAATTAAATTCAGGACTCCAGCTATCCACAGCAAAGCTGCTGCTTCGAGGGGGTCCTGGATTTCACCAGGTATTATACAGTGTCCCAGAGGAACATGCTGTCAAATACATTTACAAATAATGATAACAAGGAGCTAGAGTGGGAGAAAAGGCATTTGAAGGTGACTTATGCTACTGTTTTTTCTAAAAACTCAACAAACTGTTATATGAGAAACATAAATGATCTGTTCATAACATAGCTCAAAAAATTGAGGATAAAAAGTGTCCAAACCTATGATTCTATGTCAGGTACAACAACTCATGCTGCATTTGGAAAGGTTTTTTTAAGTTTACATGATTTTTTTTTTTTTTACCATTTATTGTGGATCTAAAGCTTAATTTAACCCCACAGGTTCAGGCTGAACTTCTGAAGTTTGTTCATATATATATATGTATACACACATATATACATACACACACACATGTGTATATATATATATAGAGGGAGAGAGAAAATCATTGTACTCCCATAGGACTCTTATTTACTTCTAGTCTTAAGGTTGACATGGATATAATTGAGTCAAACAGGAAATACTACTTCTTATTGCAAAGCTGCTCATCAGGTTGCTTTAATGAAGCTGTTTAACACATTGAATAGCAATGTAACAACGCATAGAAAATTAGCTTGTTTGCCATTGATTAGTGGTTGATAATGTGTATAATTCACTACACTGGTTCCTTTCAGCAGTTCCGTGTGATGTACTACCTCAAGTTCATCAAGGCAAGTTTTTGCTTGCAGTCTGATGATTCAGCATAAAAGCCCACACAAATAGGAATGCACTTTAAACATAAAACTAGGATTCATATTTAGCTTTCTTACAGTGTAATAGAGGTGTAATGTGGTTCCAAATTAGATAAACAAGGCAAAGATTTAAAGGTAGAAGAACAAAGTTTACTTATTTCAATAATAGTTTGAAAATAGTAAGAGAAGAAACACAGGCCAAAGTGAAACAAGACAACAGGAAAAAGGTCTCATAAGTTATTCCAGGTGTTGTGTTTCAGAGAAGTGGTAGCTAGTAAACTCTCTGAGGTATCAGCTGTGCACAGGTAAGTTTATATATGTATCAAATGCCAGTAGTGTAGAAGAAAGGTCTGTACAGAGAGTAACTTAAAGCTAAGGAAAGTTAGTTCTCAGCTTCTCAAGAACATCCACAATGTGTTTATAAAAAAACTTTCTGCAGCTACTGGTGAAGATAACAAACAGTAGGAGTAGCTAAAGCTTCAGAAAAAATACAAAGCACTGCAGAAATTTCTTTTATTTCTGAGTCAAGAAATAGCCAACTGAATTCAGAGCCCCTCTAATTTCTGTAAATAATGAGTTGAAGGCCCAGCTTTTTCTTGCTGTTAAATAATCAGACACAGATGTTACTACTTTAATATTTGATTTGAATCCAGATTTGGTAACAGTACGCTCTGTAATAGGTTTTGTAACAACATTTAATACACCAAAGGGAATGTTCATCATCTAGAAAAGGCTGCTCCAATTACAATTGCATCATTAGTTTTTTAAGTCCCACTCTAAATTGTGTAAAATACTCCCTCCCCTCCTAAAAAGAGGAGGGGGGGGAAGACAGATGGGCTTTGAAATGGTGTAGATCAATCTTATGTGGCCTTTGGTCAGTCATTCCCTTGAAAAACAGATTAAAGTTCTGTGATAGGCCAGAAATGCCTAAACTTCCAGCCAGAAGGAGGCTCTGTGACGCTTTTGGCGTTTCTTTCTTCAGTTTCTCCTAGCACAGAAGCAACTTTAGCATAATATAAGCAACTGCATATGTATGTCTGAACTACAGCAGCCCTTTGCATGTCGGACATGGGATTTCCCAGACTCTGCAGGGCAGACAAGTTGCAGACCTGCTCTAAATGTGAACGTGTCACTTGGTCCCTGAACCGGATTCTCTTTGGTAGAACATCGTACCAAAGCATTTGCAGCTGGTTTGTGTTTCTGCAATCTCCTATCTGATGTGAACCAATTCTACATAGTATGTGAACTTTGTCTTGAGCTTGAAATACAAAGAAAGGAATGTTGTTTCTTGGTGGTGGCCCATTAGCAGTTCTGCAGTAAAGGAAAAAGATTCTTTGATATGTACATCTGTAAAGGATCTTGCTACCTTGTGGCATTATGGAAGTAGAATCCAGATGTGAAAAACAACACAGCATTTAGACTGCATACCAAGAAATAAGTCTTTTAAATGGCTTATATTTTTGGAAACCAAATGTCAGTGATGTCATTCTAGCCTTGTGTGAATGATTACAGGTGGTGTCTGTACAGGCAACAACACAGGAATCTCAGGACCTGTGTAGCACCATTCTGTCTGGCATTGCTTCTTACATAGTCAGCTTAATGGATGCTGTAGTTCTTAAAACATGCTGCCTGCATGATTTATGCACAGCTGCTGCTTAACAGAGATGTAGGGACAAATTCTGCAGCGAACAGGAGCAGATGAAGACTGCAGTCAAAGTACTGTAAAACCAACTTCCACGTTACCATCGTGTTATGCCCATATTTGTTCTGCTTGCAAGAAGGAGTCTGGAAACTTACAGCAGGAAAATTGTGCTGCTTTTCCTTGCACATATAATAAAGTTTCTTCCACCAAAGAATGAAATTTGAGTTCAGTGAAGATCCATTCAGTTGGTTGCAACCAGACAAAACGGGTTGTCATCTAGAAATCTCATTTGCTGGCTTCTATGAAGAGAGTAGTAAGGGCATCTCCTGGTTTTGAACTTACTTTATTTAACAGTATGTCAGAGATGAGTGTAGTGGTATGTTAGTGATAGGTATGGTTGGACTTGATGATCTTTTGTGATTCTGTAATATCCACAGCACTAATAGGTAATCTTTTTGATGCAGACTGGTGCTCTGGAGCAAGTCAGGATGGCAGCCTGCATACTGATCTGCCCCAAGTCAGTAGTAGGACCCTCATGGCATTTTGTTCAGCGCAGCACAAAGACTATCGCTGAATCCAGGCTGCAATCCCGACTTTTTTTCTACGCGTTAAGTAAACGCTTCTAGTGTAGCTCTGTAAATTGCCAGTAGATGGCATAATGATTCCGTGCTACAATCGCTTCATCATAAATCGGTGCTGAAGGAAATTATTAATTCTATGTTTAATAATAGTAGAGCTCCTTGTGAAGGAGAGAGCTCAGTAAATGAGTTACCTGGCTGGGGCCTTTCACATAATCTTTATACTGAATTCTTCCACCTACTTTTCTGTGTTCTAAGATCTGCATGGTTGGGTGGGCATTTTGATTTCTTATTGCCTCTAATTAGTTTTTTTTTTAAAAAAAAGTCTAATTCTTACTTATTCTTTGTATCAGCCAGGTCTGTCTCTTTGCTTCCACTGAACATTTGTGAACAAGCACTGCTCATCTGCTGCACAGGATGTTAACTCTGTGCTTATACTAAAAAGACTATAGTAAGATTAGAAGCAGATGGCTGAAGCTGCTCCCTGCTTGTCTGCTGAAAGTCAACAGCTCTGCTTATCACTGCCCTGACTCACACACAAAACAAATTGTGGGCTGCTGTTGTTTCTGGTCCTGTGTATGTCTAGTGTGTCAAAAGTAAACAGATATCAATGAAAGGATCATGTTCATTTTCAAAAGCAACTATTTAAATACTAGCCAAGGTGCTATCAGCTTTATAGAAGGAAAGAGAAGTTTTCAGAGCAATTGCACTGAAATGTTCAAAGGTGAATTAAATGCTTTACTAATGGTGAACTCTAAGCAAAAAGTACAGATAGGTAGTTTTGCTAGCATTCTGACTATGGAAAGGATGCAGCACAAAAATAGGTTCTGCTACATTTTTTGTAAACTCTTTTTTCCCCCAGGGGACAAAAAATCCCTCTCATCAGTATCCCAGACCACATGATTTTTTGTAAACAGCTATGATGCTCATGGATTTTGATGTTGCATTCGGAGAGCTCAGAGGGATTTAATAGGCTTCCTCTGCTTTTTCTGTTTGTACATGAAAGCAAAAGTGACAAGAATCTGGAGATAGGGATTTCAGTGTTATCAGTGTGACACTGTTACATTAATCTAGACCTCCTCTTTGTTCAACTCATTAGGAACTGCCAGCACTCATCCATCTCACTGACAGTTTTGTAGCATTAGCGACAGCTGGTTGAAGGAACTCGGACAAAACTGAGAATTTGCTTGTGAGCAGGGTAGAACTGTAAAGAAACTTGCCTGTTTCTACGTAGCTATTACTCAAGGAGTGAATCTATCAATGAAGAGACAGCTATAAAACACACAGGTTATCCTTGATGGTACTTTCAGGAGGCTTATGGAATTGTTTGCTTGTTTCAGTTAAACTGAAACTGTTGCTTGGCAGTTTTATGTGTCTTATCAGGGATTCATTTGATATCGAGCTGCAGGCACAACTTTGCTAATAGTGAAATTCCTTCTAGAAAAAAAAATAAAAGGCCCTGTCTCCCAGATGGTGTACTGAGAAAATGAGTAGTTGGTTATATTTTGATAGATTTATACCTGGACATTTTTATTTCTTTGTCTCCATTTGTACTACTTTTGTTCTGAGATTTCTGACATTTTGCTCTGGGATTCTTTTTACCTAGAAGGCAAACACCCACAGTATGATGGTATCAAAACTCCTAAACAGTGTTGTGCAATCCATAGAAATGAGATGCTGTTCTAGCTGGTCTTAATTGAAAAAGGCAGAAATCAAACAATTATTTTCTCAGTTACATATACTTTATATGTAGTAACCAATATATATGTTTGTATGAAATGGAACTATTAATATGTAAAATTACACAGTGGGAGCAGGGACTGTTTACCTGACATTAAACAGTCTGAATGCCAATACAGGTGTCAGAAACTTTGCATATATAACAATATGCCTCTGCAATGAAAGCTGCACCCACAGTCTGGTTTTCACAGTGAGGATGGGATTCTAGCCAAGAGGCTGTTTAAGTAACTTGTCAGTTTTGTTAGCAGGATGATACTGAGAGAGAAGGTTCTTGGATTAGAGTATGAAAGAACAAATGAAGTTTGCTTTTCTTTGGGTTCTCAAGGACTTAAACCAAGTAACTATATTACCCACCTTATAAAAATAAATTCTTTGGTTGAGGAAATCCTTTGGACTGGAGGACACAACCATTCTGTGTGGTCCTACAACATCTTAATACAGTTTCTGAAGTATATTTAAAAAAATAGAAGCATTTTCACACTAACTACATATAAAAACTAGTAACATTAATGTCACTATAAAGATGATGTCTTTCAGTGGTGTTACACTGGAAACAGCATTGTGTCTCTGACTTTCACATAAATCACATGGCTTAATAAATCTTATTTGGTAAGTTCTTGCTTCGTTAAAATCTGAAAAAAGTGATGCTCAGTTACTCAATTCAGAGAAGCTGTTCTAGTATTCTTAACTTTCTGCCCCCAAAACTGATGGAGTTTCTTGCTTTTGTGTTTATGTGACAGAAAACCTTATCAATTGTACATCTCCCTGGTTATCTCTAGAGTAGAGACATCTCAAAAATACTGCCGGAGAAATAATTCGTCTGGGGTGACATGCTTTCAGTATCATGCCTAGCATAATACAGCATTTTTATTATCAGCTGATGACCAGGTTCATCATCTCTAACCTTAATAATTAATGTTTTCAACATGTTCAGTAACCAACTCTTGACATATGAGAGATGAAAAGGAAGCAAATGTAGCCACGAGTAACAAAGAATGTGTATGACATAACAGGATATGCTGCGTAAAGGGGATATAGGGGTTGGTAATGTATTGGAGCACTCTTGGTTTCTCCTGTAACTCTGTGCCTGTCTACTTAAGTAACAGCTTTTTTTACACTGTTTATTATACTGTCAACAAGTTTTAGTTATTCATTAGAAACAAACTGCAGGGCTATAAATAACTGGTTAAAAGAAGACTTAGACCAACTAATAATTTTTTCAAAAAACCTTTTTCCTAGAAAAGGCTTATTACTCTTTGCATGATATTAAGATTTAACAAAAACTAACTTAAAAGTATTGCTTTTAAATGAATCCATCTGTTACCAAGGAAGATACATCTACTTCTTACACATAACACCTAACATTCTGTGATTTATGTTCTTCAGGTTCACACTGGTGTCCGTCCAGACCTTAATTAACAAATTATGACAAAAGAGCCTTCCTAACATCCACTGCATTTCTCATCTCGAATAAGCAAATTGATGACAACCTGTGTATGGGGACAGGACCTAGGTTGCAAGTTCCCTTTGCAGCGAGCTCCGCAAAACACTTTTCGCAACCGTGCTGCTTTTAGAGGCCACGAGCACCAACCGCAAAATCAGAAGGATCTCCGTGACCTCCAGCCTTGCAGCACCTGTATCCCCTCTAGCAAAGGGCAGGTGACCTCTTGGGTGATGCTGTGCCCGAGGCAGGAAGCCTCCCTGCAATTTGGACTCTTTGATGCGGATGCGGGCAGCGTCACGCCCTGCATGGGCCGAGCCGAAGGACCGGGCATAGCTCCAACCAGAACTCGACCCTGTGGCGGGAGAGCTACCTCACGTTACACATCACGTCCGCACAGCTCCTCAGCTCCTATTAGCCAACGTTCTTTGCGTCGCCTGACCACGCTCTGCCGTGCGCACGCGCGAGGCCCCCTTCCCGCCCCCTCAGCCCCTTCCCCGCTGGTGGGGGCGCACGCGCAGCAGGCTTGTGGCCCTGTTCTCCGAGTAGCGCAGGCGCGGCGGCGGTGGCGCCGGGGCTATGGCTGCGGGGCGCGGGGCCTTGTGTCTGGTCCTGTTGCTCTGGCTCTTCGCGTCGCCGCTGCCTGGTGGCGCCCGTGGTTCGGAGGCGGCCGGAGCGGCGGAGTCGCCAGGCGGCCCTGGAGAGCGGTTTAAGATCGAGGGCCGGGCCGTGGTTCCCGGGGTGAAGCCGCAGGACTGGATCGCGGGGGCCCGGGTGCTGGTGGACGGGGAGGAGCACGTCGGCTTCCTGAAGTGAGCGGCGGGCGGAGCGGGGGTGGGGGCTTGGTTCTGGCGGGGAGGTGAGCGTCCCTCCTCGGGCTTGGGCCGGAGTCGCCTTGTGTCGCGGGTGCCGCTCGGAGATGTCCTCCGCGCGTCTGGCAAGCTTAGCCTCCCGTCTGCAGTTGTGGCCGTAAGATGGCGGCTGGCTGTCGTGTAGCGGAGCAGCTCCGCGCAAGTTAGCGGCCTTGGAGATCATAGAATCATAAAGGTTGGAAGAGACCTCTGAAATCATTAAGTCTAACCGTCAGCGAACATTTTCCCACTGATTTTGGCTCTACTGGTAGACCTCCACCTCACTTTGTAGGACATTACAAACGGCCGGGCCTGTGCTGTTGTCGGTATTGTTCTCGGCCTCCTGCAGAGGTACGCAAATTGGTTTCTGAGGCTCCTGGTTAAAAAGCGATCAAAAAATTGGAACTCGGTTTTAATTTAAACAAAACAAAACCCCAAACCCAGGTAAAATAAAAAAAAAACATGGTTGTATTAAATTCTGGAGTACAGTGTTTGGTCTCAGCTTTTGTGGGTGCAAATGCAGTCACTTCTTTTTAAGACCCTCTCATTAGCTAAGTATTTACTCATTCTGGAGAAGCGTTTGATTGTGGCAGGAAGTTAAAGTTGTAGTTACCTGTTAGAGTACCTGGCAAAACTTCCCCCCCCCCCCCACTGTACCAGTTTAAACCATTTGAAGGGATACAGATTTATTGCTTCTAACACAAACATGCAAATGCATTTGGAAGTGATAAAGAATCACATTAGGCTGTTTCCTGTTGGGAAGTAGTAGGTGCATTCACCTAGGAAAGGACCTAGAGATACGAAGATATAAAAAGTGTTCTTAGAATTAAGAATTGAAGTAATCTCATAGTTTGAAGAATAGGAGCTAATTCTAAAATATTATATTTCATACAGTATAACATATTTGGTTTAAAATTATGTAATAAAATGTTTATATAGAATTAAGATGCACCAGCTCTTAAATAGCAATCATTTTTAATTAGTTCTCCTGTAGTAAAAGCTGAACTGAACTTTGACTCTGGGAACTGTCGATAAGTTACCACAACAGATTTTAGTCTGCAAAACTTGCAGGATCTTGTCAGTGTAGAAGCTAATAAGCCAGTACAACCAAGTTGTGGGAGCCTGACATCGTATTTAGGAGATGATTTAATAAATACTATGGGGTTGGAAAGTTTCCAAAGGCTTGCTTGGAGCTCAAGTTGTATAAGTATGAGGAAATACACCTAGCTAAAAGCATAGCATGTTTATGATAGTGTAACCTAGGTATCAAGCTCTATTGATGACATTAATTTGATACGTCTGTTTGTAGACATATCAAATTATATTGATATAACTTAGAGATCACCAATTAATATTACATTACTCAGTTTGAGAAACATATTTCTGGATGTTGTGCTGCCATAAAATGGTACATTTTAGCAGAATTTATTCAGTGTTGGTTAGGACTTTTTTTGTGACTTGTAATGAGCATAGTACTGGAAGGCAATATACTCTATGCTAAAGTGAGTTAGAAGAAGAACAGTTTTCTTAAATAACAATGGTATTTCAGTCTCAGCAGAAAGGCCTTACTTTCCGTGACAGATTTAACTGTATTTGGTATATCAGAAGATACAGTTGTCACCACCTCTTAGACAGCTTTTGGTTATATATTACATGGATGTCATTTCAGTTATCAAAAAGTGGAGAATAATTGTTTGATATAGCATAGTTGCTTTTTCAGTATTTCAAGAGTAATTTTCTAGTGTGAGCATTTTTATAAATCTGATTAATTTCCTTACTGTAATAAAAATTAAAAGTTCTTTTATTCTAAAAATGCAGTATTGGATACTAGTATATGAAGTAAGAATTTGCTTTGTCATATATATAAGAAAAAAATCCTATTAATTGTATCAAAAGAATACTGTAAAGAATGAAAAGTAAAAAATTCCTAGGGAAACACCTGTGTATAGTTGCAATATAAGATAGTGTAAGCATTCTTAGGGGTTCAAATCCCCACAGAAAGTATTAGTGAGACCCATGTAGGCAGTACTGTTTTTATGCTTCTGTCTTCATGATGGGAATGTCCTTATGTGATGTCTTTGGGAGAGAGAACTTGTGTGAAGGACATAAGGACAAAATTCTTGAGAGTTCACATTTAAGAGAGTTCATTTATTTGTTTTCCTGATGCAAGTTTCTAATGTATCAGGTTCCTTTCCCCCCCCCCCTTTGGATAACTTATTTTGGTTTTGAGTGTTATTTTTAGGAGAGACATCTTTTATATGAATTTTAAAAGAGTAGAGAACACTAAGTTTTTCTTTCTAGAAACTTCTGGAAGCATGTAGGAGGAAAACTACAAGCTTCTATAGTCTTAACTTAATGGCAACTGGTGCTGAAGCTTTCAAGTATCCTTTTTACTAATATTTTCACTGAATATTGAAGCTTCATATTTTTAAATAGCAGCAGGCTGACTAAAAATCCCTTCTGTGTATATCTTCAGAGCTTTTAGTTTCCTTATTGTTGTGATAGAGCTTTCCAGCGTGGGCTAGTTCTAAAAGGAGCAATTAGAAGTAAAACCTTCTATTTTGCAATAAAGGCACAAACGGCAATTTTTGTGCATAGTAAGTCATCTCTGATATCTACCCACACTATGTAGGATGTCAGTTTTGGGGTTTTTTTTCTTCCAGCAGAAGTACTGAAGCAAAGTAAACTCCATTGTATGTATTTTGGAAGGAGGAAGGAAGGTGCAAGCCAATTCTGCCATTGTTTGAGTATATGAACTCTAACCATTTCAAATCTTACATAAGCTGTTACACTCCAGCAAGACAGGAGTGTGAGGATATGAGAAAATCTTTCATGTAACTGGTAATTTCTGCTACTGTTGTGGCACACATTGGTGATCTTAACGGGCTTGATAGGAGTTCTGAGACATTTCAGTTAGCCTTTTAGTCATTGTTAAATTAAGATGTATAATGTAAAATAATACACTTTATTCTCTGAAGTAAATAAAGCACTCTGTCTTCTGTACTGAAGCATATTGAAATGTAATGGAACTTAACTGTTTTTTCAGGACAGATGGAAGTTTTGTGGTTCATGATGTACCTTCAGGATCTTACGTTGTGGAAGTTATATCCCCAGCTCATAAATTTGAGCCTGTGCGAGTTGACATAACTTCAAAAGGCAAAATGAGGTGAGCCTTTCTGGATTTGCTTCTGCAGTGGTCTATTAAGTGTGCCTGACAGCACAGTATAAGCAGTAATGTAAACAGTACTCTAGATCTGATGTTACATTCCAGACATCATTTCAGCCTCTTTTAACATCACTTCTAGGAGTACATTTCTTAACATCCAAAGTCTGATTTCTTTCTTTTTCTTTCATATTTAAGGCATTAGATAGGAAGAAATAGATAAGAAGAGTCCTTCTGTTTGTTTACTTTTGTTATTTTCTTATGCAGCTATGCTGAAATAAAATCTAACCTAAATCATCAGTTAACTGCTTTGTCTTTTGCCAATACCTTTTTTCCTTCACTTTTTCCTTTCATTTTTGTAGATGTTCTGTCAAGGCTTTACATAGTGACATTTTAATTCATTCTGATTCTAAATTCTAAAATATTTGTTACACATCCATAAGACACTCCTTACAGTTACTGGCAAATACTAGTAGTTGCCAGCCTGCAGTATTTCTGTAGCATTGTTGGCTATTTTCTAATGTTATGTTATCCCTAACAACTATAGCTGTACATCTGTAACTGCACACCATTCAGTAAGTAATACAGAAAAATGACTGTCCTACCTAGTAAGGTGATTTTCATTTAAATGAACAGGCCTGTAGTTCATTTCTCTCTGTACAAACACGCATGTAGAATCTTAACTTTGTCTTTTATGATATCCTATGAAAGATGCTATTAATTTTTAGGAGTACTAATGTCAAGATAAATACTGCAGCAGTATTTTTAAGGGAGGTTAAAGTTTGAAATCTCAAGCCAAAAACAGTGCAAACAATCTGTTTATAATAATAATAATAGCACAATTGGTGCCTAGATATTTTCCAAACTTCATGGGTTTTTTAATACTTTGTAAAGGAGTATCTCATTGGCAACAATTAATATGTAATAAATACATAAGGAACTCAGTGGAATAGACACAATAATGTATATAACCTCTCAGCACTGCTTTGTTATCAGTGTTAAGGAAATAGCTAGGATTTAGTTGCAGAGCAAAATATGAGTAGGGTTGACATCTCTACCAGTCAAACAGATAAAATTGTAATGAGGAATACAGCTGGGAGATGCATGAAAGAATGTGGTACATGGGGAAAATGTCAACTAGGCTTTTCTAAGGTAAGTTCTGCTTCAAAAATAATACTGGAGTTCTTTGAAAGAGGAAACAGCATGTGGATAATCATCCCTGGAGGTAGTTAACAACATGTAGATGTGGTGCTTAGTGATGTGGTTTAGTGGTGGACTTGGCAGTGTTAGGTTAGTGGTTGGACTTGATGATCTTAAATGTCTATTCCAAGCTAAACAATTTTGTGATTTTAAGATCTTAAAAATTTCAAAAGCTTTGAAGAAAATATGTAGTCATAAGGTAGGATGGAAAGACATTCTATAGATAAATATTTGGTGAAAAATTCAGAAGGAATAAATAATTTCTCACGTAACAAGCAGAATTCATCCCTGGAGTTGCACAAGGTGGGAAAATACTTATAAATGGTGAAGAATAGGTGAAGAGTGACGAAGTTAAATGATAGTACCAAGTAACTATGACTACTAGGTCCAAGTGGAAAATACTAATGAACTCAAGTGATAAAGGCCCAGTATTGGTAATGCAAAGTAATGCACATAGGGAAAAGGTAGTATTAACTTCATATATAAATAATTGTTGCCCCAAACAAACTCTTTTTATGCTACACTACACTGTTTAAAGCCATACCTTCTTTTTTAAATGTTGTAGCTTTTCTTGCTCATTACTAAAATGAAAAAAAATGATTTGGAGAAGTCATGTTTGAACAAATAGTTGTGATATTTCTGATCTGTAGGTCTGTTTTCCATATCAGATTTTTCAGCCTGTTTAATGCTAGCCAGGAAAAAAAGGTAAAGTATCATTTGATTCCATAAAATATGCTGCTGAGAGAAATTAGCACTGCCTAGCTGATAGTTTTGTTTGTAGTCTGTTATTAAAACTTTGTTTGAACTATTATTACGTCTCTCTTTTTTAAAAAACCCCTATTTTTAATTATTCACATTTTGTTCATTAGAGCAAGATACGTGAATTACATCAAAACCTCTGAAGTTGTCAGGCTGCCATACCCACTCCAGATGAAATCTTCAGGACCTCCTTCATACTTCATAAAGAGAGAATCTTGGGGATGGACAGATTTCCTCATGAACCCTATGGTATGTACAAGCAACACACGGGGATTAAAAGTATGTTAAGTATCCAAACATAGCTATTCTTCATAATACTGAGAAGAAAATCATTGAGGAAAGATGTGCACACTTTTCTGAGAAGATTGTTTAATTTCTTGGGGGTTTGCATGCTTATGAATAGAACTTGTTTCTGTGACCTCTCCTCCCCTGTATACCCACTCTATTAAATGTATGTCCTCTGAAAATAGCCCATAGTCTGATTTCTTTGACAGCATCATGTTGTAGTACTAGTGTTGAGATCAACACATTGCAAGATTGTAGTAAGATTGTAGTTACAACAGTTGAAACAGGTAACAAACATTTATCTTTAATGGTCCAACTTTGAAATCTGTCATTTAAAACATAATATGAGGTTTCTGTCCTGACAAGTGGATTACTGTTGCTGACTCAGAATGCTGTAGTTCCAGAATTTAGCTGTTTAGCTAAAAGCTTTATGTCAATTGTCTAAAAATGTTTGAAGCAACAAATAAGCTGAAGAAATACTTGCTGTTTTTTGTGTAGGTGATGATGATGGTTCTTCCATTACTGATATTTGTGCTTTTGCCTAAAGTTGTTAACACCAGTGATCCTGATATGAGACGGGTGAGTACGTTTATTGACATAGAGAATGAAGCTGATGAGATTTTTAACAAAACCAAAACTGAAGTCCAGTTAAGTCTTAATGACCATCATTTATTCAGTTAATACAGTGTTGCTGTTCTAACAATGAATTCTGACATTTCTGACTCTGGAATTTGCTGCAAAACACAACACCACAAAGTTAAATTGTTTGGTACAGCTTTGAAAGTCTTATAGTATGAGTGGTGTTTTCTGGACCTGCTTTAGAGTGATAAATGCAATTTACCAAACATCATTTTTTCTATAAACTTTCAATGTATTTCTGCATTATTGTTTAAAACTAGCACTTGTTTTTTAGACATAAATTTAGTGTGTCAGGTGTGTTAAGAAGAGTATGATGTGGGGTTCTCTTACTCATCAACTTAAAACACGTAGTTTACAAAATTGTTAAATACAGATGTCACACTAGTGCGTATGGTACAGAGTTTTATTGTAGTCACTAAATGACCTGATTTATTGTCCTTTCATCATGCAAAATGCCGAATAGCAGAAGGCTAGGACAAAATGGAGATTCAAGGTGTTTGCTAAATCTTTTCTCATTTTTAGAAGTATTCCTTTTGTCTGTCTTGGGTGGCTGCTTTTTAAGAGTTGGGTTAATTTAAACGCCTTCTCCTCTAAATGACCACTGTCTTCAGTAGTACTTTATAGGTGTCTCAGTTTCTCTTTTTTTAAGTAATACCTATGAAAAGCATATCAGAGCTATGTAATTTTGATAAAAACTTAATTTTGATTAAAAACAGGATCAAAGATACGCTAGGTATCTGTGGCATGTTCTTCAAACCAAGCTGAACTTTGCAAGTTGATTTTTTAAAACTCCCTTATTCCTTAGGTTTTTCGCTGATCTGACACTGGTTACAGGCTGTTCTGATAGTAAACCAACAGAATTTCTGATGATACAGTTTTTATTAGATGACTGATGTGACTTGTTAAGGAGAAATTTTAAGTTGAAAGGATCTTGCTTGTAATTGAAATTATCTTTAAAGAATTGGAGAAAGTGGTTTTTAAGAACTCAACTGTATTGGCATCGTTTAGATGGCTATGTATTAAATTCTGAAGTGTATAGCCACCTTCGGTTTGCTTGTGGAGCATATGGTGCTTGTATTACACTTTTCATGTTAGCTTTATGGATCCAACACAGTACTAGTTTATATAGAACGTTAATGATGTAGTAACTGTGCTTGTTGTAGAGGCATTAAGTACAGATGTAGCATAGATACAGTAGTAACAGACTACCGTAACAGCTTTTGCTTCTTTGTACCTTGAAAACAATTAAAGCTGTATCAATACGAATGGTAGCAATCTCACATTCAATTGACAATTACTATAAGCATTATCACATTGTGGATGTGCAGTTCATCTGTTGTATGCATAAAAGTACTTCAGGGTTTGTTCTAAACTACTGATTTGTCTCATAGAGTCACTGTGCAAAACCTTAAAGTTACATTAAGCTTATCTGTATATATTGTCTCATAACAAAATGCATCCTTTCGTGAAACAAAGAAAACAGCTGCTTGTTGACTAATAGCTTGATGTTACACAGTAGGGCAATAAAAATATCAAGTCCCTTCAAACAGCCTCAAAAATTTCTTAGATTTACCATAAATAGTACTGATTTAAAAAACAAAATTATGTGAAATATATGAGAACACAGATCTGAAAATCTAAACAAAAGCTTAAATTTTAAAATTAAGGAAATTAATGCTGAAAATAAGTAATGACTTTTTTTAAAAAAACTTGGATGGTTGCCCTGTAAGACTGCTTAAGACATGGTTACCTTTTTCCATACACCAGTGCTTTTAGTTTGGGGGTTTTTTTGTTTCTGTGTGTAGCTGGGCTTTTGGCTGTGGTTGCATAAAAATATGTAGCAATATGTGCCCTGGAGAATTACAAATAGTAAAACAGTATATGGGAAAATTTGACATCTTCCTGATAAGATCTTTCAGCTGATGCCTTAGAAAAAGACAGAATTGTTACAAACTATTAAGCTTATCTCATCTTTGCATGCAGGAAATGGAGCAGTCAATGAACATGCTGAATTCCAACCACGAGCTACCGGATGTCTCTGAATTCATGACAAGACTTTTCTCTTCAAAATCTTCCAGCAAGTCTGGTAGTAGCAGCAATAAAGCAGGGAAAAGTAGTTCTGGAAAAAGGAGGTAGTTAAGTCTACCTCCTAAGCCTGTGTTTGCACAACTGTTTGTTATGCTGTGTCACGTTTATTTGTCTTGAAAGATCAAAAATCCACTACTGTAAACTTTAGTCAGGCACAAAATATGGTATGCTACAACTGTGGTGTGTAGCTTTTTTTTAGTCTATATAAGCTGTTTTGTACTTGACAGTAAGCAAAAGAGGACATGGCTTCAATACTGTATGTGTATAAAATTATAGATGATACTGAATTAACTATATTGTTCTGTAGAGAATTATTATAAATTATATGATATGCTAAACCGTAATGAATGTCTTAATCATAAGACAATGTATTAAAGAAATTCAAAGATAACAGAGGTGGACTTCAGTCTTAAGATGACTTTAATGTTTTATACTTGCTGCTCTGAAACTAACAAACCTTTCAAAAATGAGTCATGGGTTTACTGAGTAACTAAGTTGCTTTATCAGCTTGTCACACATTACCTATAAAATTTTTAAATTGCTGCCTGTACACTTTAGCTCAAGGACTTTCCATTTTTTTTATTGCCCAGCTTTGTTCCGATCTACTTTCTGCTTAACACTCCTTGGGGGTGGAGAAAGAGGCAATGGGTCCTGCATCAGAAAGTCTTTTAATGTTTGTCAACATAATTATGAATCCAAGGCATCTCTACAACATGATGAATATTTATCTTGGATCTTTCCTTTCTAAATCACATATATCACTTCTGCAACACTTAGTTCTTCATGTCTTCTGTGTGCTCTGAATTCATCTATCAACAGTATGATTTGAGGCCAAATACAGAACAAAAAAAAAAGAAAGAAAAATCTAAAACTATAGTAGGAAGGTATGCCACTCATCTTTTAAATTATGTTCCAAAGTATGTGGCTATCTCTAGGTGTGCTAAGTCACTGGCAAAACTTTTTTTTTTGAGGATACCTGTATGTACTGCAATATCTTTTCAAGCTACCCAGTAACTTCAGAGAGAAGTTGAAACATTTGATTGTTTTCCACTAGGTGAACATTTGCAAATCAGAATGACAGCAAGACTTGCCAAACTCCATTAATAACTCTGTCAGTCTTTTTATTTTCTTCTTCTTCAGTATGAATGCTGTTCTTTTCCATTTTTACAGTTGCTAACTTCTTAGGTAACCGTATTTATGCAGTATGGGTAATGTGTTGATTCCAGAAATGGATTTAGTATTCACCTAAAGTACACCTCAAACAGAATCCTAATGCATTTGGTTTTTCTGTCAGACACTTTAGAAGTCTATTAATTGTCTTAGAATACATACTTAGAAGTATGCTGTGAAGCATAAAGGCTGCAAATGATGAAGTACTCATTCATAGGATTAAGTCAGCTTCTAAGATGTTGGAGAAGAAATAAACCAGTGTTTTTTGGACAGTGAAAGATTCAGTCTTTGCAAAGTAAGCTGCACGTTTTTGGTCTTGTTTTTGTTTTGCCTGAATGATCTGTTTCCTGTATTAAGTAAAACAGATCCAACAGAGACAAGAGGATATTTGGATGTTCTTGCTGGAAGGTTTTACTGAAATAAGTGTCATGTTGCCTTTTTAAAAAGCCCCCAAAACCTCCTGTTTCAACCGCATCTTCCTGAAAAATTCATAGGAAAAACAGGGAGCTGTTCTGTGAAGATAGAGCAGTCAGCTTTGTTTGTATTCTGTCCTGGAAAGTACAAGCCACAGGTTACTTTTTTTGGTCAGTAATTGGAATGTTAATTAAATTACATTAAGTTGTTTTAATCTCAGTTTGTTTGGTAATTAATCATACTGATGTATTTTCCCTTGTTGCAAGGGACAGCAATATTTCTGCCACTTTTCATCATGTCTGTTCACGATCTCGATCTGTCTTTAAGGGAGAGTGGAGAATTCAGGCCATGCAAAGATGAAAATCTTTAGAGTAAAAAAATTGACAGGAATTCTAAGGGTCCTCCTAAAACTTGGGAAGGAGCATACAGAATATTCAGTGCTTCTCTTTTCCTTAGAACTGATACAAGCTGTTTCTTTGTGCATCAGGATCAGATGCAGCATAACACTTCCCTCCCTTCCTCAAGGGAAAACTCTGCCCCACCCCCAGAAACCTGTTACTTGAACAATCTAAGCCCAAAAATCTTGTTACCTAATGTTATTTCATCCATCGTAGATGTTATTCCTCTCTTTCTCAGACACCTTTGTGATAAAGTGATTTCTAGAGATGTATTGGTTACTGGTCTGCTGCTGAACTAATGCTAGTTAACAGTGGTACCAACTGTTTTTTTTTTCCTTCCTTTTCATTTAGAGCTGGAATCTGTGTGTGTCACATGACAAAAGAGGTTCTAGCCAGAGTGCCTTGGTCACTTAAAAGTTATAATGTGTTCTTGGGCTATCATAAATGCCACTAAGCAAAGCTTATTTGATAGCTTTCCTGTTGCAGTTACTAGTATAATGCAAGGTTGGCTTTTTGCAGAAGTAAATGTTTAAAGTTCAGTTTTAATTCCTTGTTCTTATTTACAGATTTTGAGTAGTCTTTCTTCTGTGTTAGGTCTGACATCTCCATTTTCAGAAAAAAAAAACATAACTGCCTTTTACTAAGGCTACTTGAGATAACATAAGGCAGATGGTAAGCTGAAGCAGCTGATACCTCAGAACAGAAATTAAAGATACACAGAATCTGCTTGGAGTATAGACAAGTTGACTTCGTAATTGACAAAAGGAGGAGGACTTGCTCCCTCAGCTTGGACTGGGTAGTCATGCTGCGTGATTACCACCTACAAGTTCTGATGCTTCTCGGGCTTTGCCATTCATTCGCTTAACAAGAGAATTTTGTCCATTTTTCTTCTGGATTTCTTCTATGTTATAGAGAGTTAAATCAGCTCACAGAAAGATCAAAGAAATATCATAGCTGACAGAAGCAGGAATTCATTTCTGTTTCTGACAGTGAGTGCGAGTAATACAGTCAACTCAATTGCATCCTAAGGTTTTGTACCCTCGGAGCTCATTTGACCATGTTCTGAATGAGGAGGCAACTCTTGAGTTTATGACAGCCAGTGGAGAAGTCCTATTTGTCAAATCTACTTCTATGATGAAGTAACCCAACTTGTAGATCAAGGAAAGCCAGTAGTTGTGATCTTTCTGGATTTTAGCAAAGCTTTTGATACTGTCTCTTGCATTATCCTTTTGGACAAAATGTCTAGTGTACCTCTTGATAATCACATCATACAATGGGTGAGCAACTGGCTTATGGGTCAGGTGCAAAGAGTCATAGTAAATAGTGTTTCATTAGGCTGGTGCCCAGTCACTAGTGGGGTTCCACAGGGCTCCATCCTTAGCCCAGTACTATTCAGCATCTTTGTAAATGGCCTGGATATAAGGCTTGAGGGGATAGTTTGCAAATTGGCTTATGACACAGAACTAGGAAGAGCTGTTGACTCCCTCGAGTGCCGTGAGGCCCTACAGAGGGACCTTGGTAAATTAGAGCCCTGGGCAATTACCAATAGCATGAGATTTAACAGGGGCATGTGCCAGATTCTGTACCTGGGATGGGGCAACCCCAGACGTGTATAGACTGGGGAGTGAGAGGCTGGAGAGCAGCAGTGTGGAGAGGGACCTGGGGGTCCTTGTTGATAGTAAGCTGAATATGAGTCAGCAGTGTACCCTGGCAGCCAGGAGGGCCAACCATGTCTTGAGGTGCATCAAGAACAGCATCACCAGCTGGTCAAGGGAGGTGATTGTCCTGCTCTTCTCTGCTCTGCGCTGGTGCGGCTGCACCTTGTGTGCAGTTCTGGGCTTCACAGTATAGTGGGGATATTAAGCTGTTGGAGAGTGTCCAGAGGATGGCTACAGAGATGGTGAAAGGTCTGGAGGGGAAACCTTATGAGGAGCAGCTGAGGTCATTTGGTTTGTTTAGCCTCGAGAAGAGGAAATTGGGAGGAGACCTCATAGCCGTCTAGAGCATCCTCACAGGGGGTAGTAGAGGGGCAGGTACTGATCTTCTAAATCTGGTGGACAGCAGTAGGTCTAGGGGAAATGGGATGAAGTTGAGTCAGGAGAGGTTCAGGCTGGAGATTAGGAAAAGGTTCTTCACCCAGAGGGTGGTTGGGATCTGGAACAGCCTCCCCAGGGAAGCTGACTCAGCACCATGCCTGACAGAGTTCAAGAAGTGTCTAGATAACGCTCTCAGGCACATGGCGTGATTCTTAGAGCGTCCCGTGTAGGTTTAAGAGCTGGACTCAATGATCGTATTGGATCCCTTCCAGCTCAGCTGATACTATGATAACTGTTAGTAATTTAAGATGGCCTGGAAGGTGTATAGAACAGTTTTAAATAATTTTATCAATCACTTCATCAAAGAGGCTTCCATTCTTCACATGTAAGGAAGAAATTTAATGTATAGATATATATGTCTTGCCTCACTATTTGTAAACAAATAAAATACTTGCTGTTTTATCTTTTTGATGAAGTGGGGATGATAATGGCTTTATAAATGGGGGTGTGTTGCTCCAAGGGGAAAGGCTGACTTGTGGTTGAGGTTTATATTTGTGAGGAGGACTTAATCAAGTGCCTTGGGTTCTAATGCAACTCTTGGACTTTTTATGATTTGAGTTTTGTGCATATGAAGTATAAGCAGCTTGTTTCACAAGAGTAATAGGATAAATACAGTAACAAATATCAGGTACTCAGATAGTATGGCTGTGAGCTTACTGAAGAAAACCCAGTAAGTAATATTCTTAAAGACTACTTTTATTAAGCATTTATTTGTAGTTTTTTATATATATTATTAAAGCAACCACTTGTCAAGTTTTCCAGAGCAATCTAGGCAATTTAAGTACGTATTCTTTTCCAATTTAGTTGAAAAGTGTTAAATCACTAAGATCCATTTAAACATCCCCACTTGGGTGTTAATGGACTTTTAATTCCATAAAGGTTGTGTGTAAGTAGCTCAAAGAGGGCAAAGTTTGTTTTACAGTTTGGTAACAGTGATAGCAGTACCTTAAGGTGCTAAAAAGATTTCACTTTCATTTTTAAGACTTTGTACCTGACCTTAAGCCTGCTGCTGTTGATAGTAGATAGTAAATTTGTATTCCTATGGAGGGTTTTGTTTCATTTGACACTTACTTCTTTTAGGAAAATAACCAATAAAAAATAATAGTAAATCCTTAGTGGCAACACATGCTTTTCATTCTGATGTCAGAATGATACAGGGATATGTATCGAGCAATATATTATGCTTATTTAATGAACTGAATGAAATAAGAGTGTTTACATCTACTGTTGATGGGCTAAGGAATACAATAAAAACTTAAATTTTTGATCTTCAAATTAGTGGAAAAGCAGATTTACTGAAGAAGGTATGCTGAAAGGTTAAAAAAGCCCCAACATTTTGCACGTTCTTGGGCAGGAAAAGCACAAGACACACCTGTGGTGCACAGGGCATTGGGAAGATCCTGTTTAATAGGCTTAAACGTGATCTGTATCTCTAGCAGCTGGTTACTGAACAGGGAACAGGCACAGAGGCCAACTTGCCTGGAAAAACATCTGTGCATCCTGTACTCTCCAAAACAGAGCACATAGACGCTGTGTCTTAGGAGTTGTTTTCTTGCCCATGTGAACTTCCCAATCTTATCCATGAATTATAGGGAGTGGAGGGAGAGTCTTATTTGGCATATCCAACAGTGTATTGACAACCATTGCAGACTTCATACTATGAATCAGCAGATGTCCATGTCCAGGGAGGTGCTCTGGCAGTGGTTCATTTTGTAAGATACTTGAATCTATAGATGATTGAAGGTAAAAAAAATGGAGGAAGACCCCTAAAGTACTGTAAGTACGTGAAAAAGACTGAACAGATTTTAAGGATTGCTTTGATCCAAATATTAAGATTTGAATTAAGGAAAAAAAACCAACACACCCCACAAAAGACCAACAATCCAAAACCTTTAAAAAAAAATGGATGAAAAATGTGTTTGTAATCTTCTACAGAGATTTTCTTCTATATGATTGTAACATTGACAGTAGAGCTAGCATATAGAGACAAATGATTGTAAAAGAGCAAATGAAGATGTCTGGCTTCTTGACTCATATATGTCTGTATGTCGTAACTGTAGTCACACCTTGCAGGAGAGCACAGACTTCTGTATTTGCCTCTTACCCATGTGAGTGAAGAAAATGCAGTGATCCCGTGTTTCCAGCTGGGTAAGATTGCTCTACCATCCAGGAGATAGTCTTTTCCTTGGTCACTACATGAAAACTGGACACCCATTTAAGACTTCCCTGAATGGTACAGTGTAGCAACCAAGCAATCCCACCTTTCTCCTGCTGTTAGTGTAGGCTTCATTCTGTGCAATAGTCTGCCAATGGACTGACTAAATAAAAAACCTTATTACACTTTTAGTGCCAAAAAGCAAGCAGTATCAATCATGGAAAAGATGGAATTTCAAAAACCTTACTGCCTTGATGATTTCAGTGTCTGTAAAGACAGGACCTTAGATCTTAATGACTATTTTGAACATGATACTGTGTGTAGAATCTGGTGATTCAGACCGTTAAATAGTAGAACATTCAGAGAGATTTTAGTCACAAAACTGTAGCAATACTATTGAGTTATAGTCTTTATTTTCAGGCTAAGGTAGTGAAAGCTTTTTGACATCACAAATAGGTTGTGGGTTGGGTCTGGTTTTGTTTTGGGTTTTTTGGAGGGAGGTGATTTTTGTTTGGTTTGGGTTGTTTTTTTTTTTTATTTCTGGTTGTTTCAAAGTCCATAAAGAATTATAAATCCTCTTTTTTCTTCAGGAAAACCTGTCTGCTTTTGAAATGGCAAGATTATTCCTTCAAATTATGCTAGCCCTTGTGTAATACTTTCATTTCCAATAAGGTTATAAAGATTTAATGACAGTATAATTTTCTGTGGAAGTGGAACTTAGCTCTTTTATTGATGATGCATGCAAACAGATTACAGTTGAGCTCATTTTTATGTATTTGTTTCTGCATGGCTGATAGGAATAAAAATTAATTAAAGACTTGTTCAGTCAAGGGTAAGTGGTAGTGAATATATAACTGAAAAAAAAAAGCTTTTGTAGCATTTTTTCACCAAAAGTGGATTTTATACTGTTTCTTTAAAGCTGAAAAAGTAATAAAGGTGGTGAAACTCATTTGAAAACAGAGCAAGTAAAATAGGTTTTTAAAGGAATATTTTCTGTTTGAAATACTAGAATGTTCTCCTCAGAAGTACTCTGGATTCTTGATGTCTGGTACACACGTGTACCATTTCCCTTTGTTTCAGAGTGGAGAACAGGACACCTAAGCTCATATTCTGGTGTGCAGGGCACAGGACTGCTGTTTACCATGCAGATGCAAGAAGAAGAGCCATTTAAATACTCAGATACTTACCATTCCTGGGATCAGAACAGAAAATGACTTTGAATTAATTTTTGAGAGTGGGGAGGAGTATTTCTTTTCTTACCAGTTTGTTTTCTCAACCATCCATAGATGTGGTTCAGATTGGTTCAGCTTGACAGATGGGAACTGTATAAGCTGTATAAATAAAGATTCTGGTTTTTGACTGTGGTTGTAGACCACCCTGAGAGGAAAGAGTATGTAAGGAAATTGGAAATCAAGATTAAGCCTCCTATGAGGTTGTATTTTTGCAGTTTTAACATTGTCTCTTACAAAGAGGAGCAGCTCAGATGAGAGGAGGAGCAGTTAACAGAAGAGTTATGCTTATTGTGGAATAAATGCACCACCTATCAGCATATTGTCATGGTTTTTGCCTCCCTAGCTGGTCAAAACCACACAGCTGCTTATTCATTTCCTCCACTCCATTGGTAGGGCTCAAGGTCATGGGCAAAAGACGGACCAAACACAGGGGAGAGGGAATTAAACAAAAATCACAGTCTAATCTGGGGAGGGTAGGAGCACACGCATTCTAAGCAAAACCCCCATTCAACTCTTATAGTCCACCCCTCCCCTCTCCCAAGCACTGCTCCTGAGGTAGGACACCCATGCTTCTGCCCTGTGGAGGGACCACAGAATATTAGGATCTGTAACAGACCTTGAAAGATCATCTAGTCCAATCCCCCTGCCACAGCAGGATTCCCTAGACTAGGTCACACAGAAGCGTGTCCAGATGGGTTTTGAATACCTCCAGAGAAGGAGACTCCACAACCTCTCTGGGCAGTCTGTTCCAGTGCTCTGGCACCTGAACTGGGAAAAAAAAATTTCCTGTGTTCACACAACCTCCTGTGCTTCAGCTTACAGCCATTGCCCCTTGTCTTGTCACTGGGCTTCACTAAGAAGAGTCTGACACCCACCCTTCATATATTTATAAGCATAGATGAGGACACCCCCTTAGTTTCCTCCAAGCTAAAGAGACCCAGCTCCCTCAGCCTTTTCTCATAACGTGGAAATGGATGGAGCAGGATCCCAGTCCTACCAGTCCAGCCTCTACAGGGTGAACTCCCCTGATTGTCCTTCCCTTCATGAACATGGGATCACTCCAATTATTCTCACAAATCATCCCCAGACAATATCACTTCAGGAAAACTTCACCCAAGCAGCTGTCTCTCCCTGCTTAAATGTGCTCTTTGCAGAGGTGTTGATTGGCTCAGCCCCACCCAGATGCAAGACTGAAACCCTTCCTGAACCTTCTTCCCACCTGAGCATGTTCACTACAAGCCCATCACATTCCACCTTAAGGTGGGGGAGCTTCCTGAACCTTTTCACCTGAGCATGCCCCATATAAACTCTCCACACATACTTAACAAAAGTGATGAGAATTTTACTGTTTTTTGCTGGGTATGTGATTAAAGGATCCAGATAGTCATAAAAATAATACTTCTACCTGTAGCTTGGTAAGGGTCCCCACATGTTAGGCATGCGAATCTATAGACAGTTGGTAGAGATTCCTGAAGAAACCTTCATTTTTAGATTTAAATTGTAGTGTTGGTACTCTTTCTTTTGTTTTGGTTTGTTGTCCTTCTAATTCTATTCACGTCACATTTACACAAGAGTTTTTTCAGTTCTATTTGCTCTTCATTTTTAGGAGGACTACAAGGGTCTTGTTGAAATTGCTGTAGCAAAATCTATTCAGCTGATGCTGGAAGAAGTAATTGTATACATCATTTGTGCTTTCAAATGTTTCAGTGGTAGCAACCAATTATTTCTATCAACAGGTAGGTAGCTGATGGTGGAGAGGTCATTTGTCCTGAAAAGATCTGATCAAATTGCTGTGCTTTCTTTTTACTATGTTTGAGGCTTATTTTATTGTAGATTTTTTTTTTTCAGACTCTTTAAGTATACCCTAAGGAGAGTATCAGAAAGATTGCACGGAGACAGCCACAGTTCACTGGAAATATAAGAGTTTAATGCACTGTTCACTGTTTTTCCTTTTTGGGGGGTGGAAGAGAAAATGTCTAGAGGGCCTGAGTAGCTCCTCCCAAAAAATGTCAACTTAAATCCCAGTACCTAACACTGAAAGCCAGCTGCTGCTTTCACCCCTTTTCATTAATATCTCATTGAAAATAAACACACTTGAAGAATTCTGCCTCCTTCATACATGCTTTCCTTCATACGTTGTAGCTGTTTAGAGACCTTTCATATGATAGATTAAACATGTCCTCTGTAGCTCATTAAGTGCCTTTACCTTGTTAGCCTTTTATTAATTTTTTTTATGTTGCTCAAGTTCGTAGCCTTTTTTAAACTAAGCAAACTTTCACTTTCTCAGATGTGCTTCATTGTAAGCAGTGATTATGGCTATAAAGACTTAAATTTCTAATTTTAAGCATTGTTTGTTGTTTTTTTTCTTTAAATGGTGCTCACATTGCCTTTCTTCATGTATTTTTTTATAGCTTACGTGCAGTTTGTGTTTACATACTTTTATTGCCTAATAGTTCATTTATGTTCGAAGTTAGGAATTTGAATAAGCAGCTATTTCTGCAGTAACATGTGCTACTGAGAATATTAATGCAGTTTATCGACCAAAGTCCAAACCATGAAATGGGCTCTGCTGTGTTTGCTATTTTTAGCAGTGCTTACTTGCTTCAGTTAGCTCCTTTATGAACAAATTATGGATCAAAATTACCAGTGCAGCCAGGTTATATAAATACCTGGGGGGAAAAAAAAACCTGTAAATGCATCTGAAGATGTTGCTGTGCTATAGAGTGTTACTTTTGAAGGAAGTTTCGTGTTCTTTCTGCAGTCAGTGCAGGGCGTATTGGTCTCAGCTGTTGATCATAGCATTGTGGCTATTCCACATGATGGCAGCACGCAGGAGGTGATGAAAAACTCCAAGCCTACTCTGTAGGAATGTATTTTAGGTATGTGTGTGGCCTTGTACTGCTGTAGAGCTTTCAGATACTCTCCTCTGAGTTACCATCATCTGTGGCCCAAGTATGCCATAAGCAGGAATGCTTAAAATGCAGTAATCAGGAAAGGTCATTAAGCTAACCAAACAGCAGCAAGGGTACATATGTGAGAGTTTAAACCACAGTGGTGAGATCTGTACATGAGCTTCCTTAATTTCTGAATTCTGTAGGTTAAGTTTCAGAATCAGTGTCTTAAAGAGGTATTACAAGTTTTCTAGTCTGTATAGGTTCTCAGACTACAGGTTCTTAACACCACAGTTCCTTAAAATTTTTTGTCGGTCATTGAGCAATCTGTCTAATTCTTATGATGTGATCTCAGACTCTCTTCTGGGGACAACTGTGAGCAATGAATTGTCTTCTTTTAGTAGAAATATTTCTGCTCCCACCCCATCGACTCCAGTGTATTGTTCACTTTGCTATCCATTTTCCTTAAACAACAGCAGGATCAAGAAACTAAGTCATGTACTTAGTGAGACAGTGAGACGTGTGATTTTTTCCCTGGGCTAATCATCAAACCAAGAATTTAATTTGTTTATTTAAAGCCTGCCTTATGTTCCAAAGCATTCTTTTTATGAACCCTCCAAGCATTTCTCTTGTGATGGTATATTGCTCTAGATGAAAAGCCCCTCTTTTTTCTTTCAGCAACAGAAGTCACAGAATCTCTCTTTGAAAATGAGATGGTTGCCATGACAATGCTCCCAGCTGCTTCTTGTCCCAGATGAGAAAATCATTTTTAGACTCCTATATTACAAGGTTAGGCTACAATGTTTTAAACTAAACAGTATAGCTAATTGACTCAAATCAAAGATCAACACATTGCTTCACCACAAATCTTTGAGCTGCTAATCAGCTAGAATTGTTGAATCAAATATTTGTGCAGATGCTTATCAAATATTTTTTGCTATTTGTTTTTGATCAGGTACATAAGGTAAAACTAGTGTATTAAGATGGAAAATATTTTCATCTTACTGATTTTGCTACATGTCTTTTTAGTAGTAGAAGTTATCCTGAAAGCTGGCTGATACCTAGGTTAGTACTGTCTAAAATATAACTTTGAGTTTGAATCATATTTTGCAATATACCAAATCTGCATCAAACCTGAAACTTTTAAGGTTTGGAGTTTTTTGAAGGTACTTTTAAGGCTTATTATATCCAAAGTCCAGACTGTTGATGATGGAAGTGTTGATTGTTTTGGTGGTCTCTAGTCAGCCTCACTTTGAGCAGGTTTATCACCACCACCAGTTCAGTCATGCTGTGTCTAGCCAGTATTAAAAACCTCCAAGCATGGAGGTTTCAGAACCTGTCTGGAGAAGTTGTTCCCATGCTGCACTACTCCTGGTGAACAACCTTCCCCAAATGTCTAGTTTGAATCTCCCGGGTCACAAACTGTGGTCATTGCACTGCGTTATTGTTAAACTATGTGATTAATCATGGCAAACACAACAGCCTGATGAGGTTCAGATGAATAGTGCCAGGCACAGGAACCTAATCAGTGCAAACTAGAAGATACAGACTTTACTGCTCAGACCCTTGTCCCTGGTGTGAAACCCAAAGAAACTGAAGAAACTCTGTGAAGTACTGCCTACAGGGGACTTGCTATGGGATGCAGCGGGAAGGGCACTTTGGAATTATTTAAGGTTATTATGGGATGCTTTTAATGGGACTGTGGGAATGTGTGAAACTTTCTATGGAAAGCTTAGAAGAGGGAACAAAAGTTGAGAAAGGGAGGCATTCACGTAGTGGGAAGGAACAAGCCTGGTTTAATTTCTTTTTTCACAAGTCTATGCTCACTGCTTTTTATCACATTATCCCCTGTTTTCTTTTTTAGTTCCCTTACTTTCTGAGTTTTCAAATGTAGCTCACTGTTCTTTATTTCTTTTAGTTTTTCCCCTTTTTAAAAGATAAGCCTTTTCTATGCACACTGAAGTCCTCTGGAACCTCCATGACTTCTTAAAGGTTATTGTAAATAGTTCAGAGAGGACTTTTGCTAGTTCATAAGGCACCTGTAGAATTTATAATCTGTCCTTGCTATTTTGAAAATACCTAACTTCTTGAGTATCTGAGATATTTTTCACCTAATTTGGCGTCCAGTCTTAGTCCTTCCTTAAAAGTATCTGTTTACTGCTTTGATGTCTGTAACAAATCTGTGTCATTTGCCCTCCTCCCCCGTTAAATAATGCATTTTTGGTTTTGACTTCTTTTTATTTCCAATGCATTTGCAGACTGTTTGTCTGGCTTTTATGTCCATTGCTAACAGTAACCTTTTTAATCTTAACCTCCAATTTCATTCTAGTCTGTTATTGTGTTATTCCACTGTTTGCACAACTTCTTTCTTACTCTTAAACCATACAATTTGATCTCTTAGTATGGTTACTGTCTTTCTTAATGAGAAATAGTTTGTCCTTTATTAATTGCCATCCCCCTTAAAGAACCTTTCTCTCAGATTCTTAGCAAGAGGATAGAAAATGTCTGAAAAGGTTCTTGATCTGCGGGGGTTTTTTTGTCACTTCATTCTGTTAATACATTGTCCTTACAATGCTGCAGATACTTTTCCTTTTGTCAGAATCACAAATTCATTATTAAGATGGGTGTCAACTAAATTGCCTTCCACACAAATACACTCCAACAGTTTCCACCTGCAATAATTGTATGTGGCAATTTCTGCCACCAATTGAGTAAGAGTCATTTACAAGATGTTCTCTGTAATACTCTTTTCCAAAGATGAGTAATTTAAGATTTTCATTATCAATAATCCTATCTGCCAGCTAACCAAGCAATTATTTTCCAATGTCTTACTTGATGATGGATTTGGATGTATTTTTCCAGTTAGGTCCTACTTCAGTGTTTTTGTTGAATGTGAACCTTTCTTCACAAAGTTTCTATGCCTTTAATTTAGTCTGTGGTTCAACAGGAAGACATGAGGAATATTTTTTTAGTGTTTTGCTTCAGACCTTGCAATATTTTCATAAAGTCTGAAGAAAATGTTGAGCACTTGAAAAGTCAAATGTTTCTAACAGGGAAGTATTTGTTTTACATTCATTTCTCAAATAATAGTTCATCTCACAAACAATAAATGTGTAAAAAGAGAGTTACAAGCTGTATTGAAAGTATTCTTCTGTGCAGTGTGTTTCAGCAGTTAATAACTGCTTTCTGCATTGTCAGACAAAACACTTCATATGCAGTTGCCAGCTCAGAAGTTCAAGAACAAGTGAAAACGGTTATGTGTGGGGTTTTTTGTTACTGATCCTATGCAAAGATACTGAAGGACATTTAGCCAAGGTTGCAAAGCAATTCAAAGTCACTTGAAGTTGTAGAAGTATTTCTATTGCCTAGTTTAGTTGTTTGGTTTTGATGTTGGTTGGGAGTTTGTTTGTTTGTTTTGTTTTGTTTTCCCCCTGAAGCAATCACTTGTGCTGTGTACCCATAAAACTTCTTCCAGGAAAGATACTCAGTGAGCCCTTTTTTATATTTTTATGTGTTTTGCACTGTTAGAACTCTGTCCTTGCTATGCTGAACGAGACTATTGCATGAAAGTTAGCATTTTTACATGTTTCTGGCAACAATACAAAGCCATAAATTACTCATCTGAAGCCTTTTGAAAACCCTGGGTATGCAAGTTGCTAGCCTGTGTCAAAGCCTTTGCTATAATGACAGAGGCTGGCTTGAGCATAACAATCACAAAATGATAGATTTTTCAATTCCTAAATAAGTGAGGAGAGGGGTTAGCAGAACTACTACTTTTGACTTCCAAAGGACAGACTTTGGCCTGTTCAGGACACTGGTTGACAGACTCCTGTGGGAGGGAGTCCTGAAGGGCAAAGGTGTCCAGTAAGGCTGGACATTCTCCAAGAAGGAAATCTTAAAGGCTCAGGAACAGGGCCCTCCCATGTGCTGAAAGACAAGTTGGCAGAGAAGATGACCAGCCTGGCTGAACATAGATCTTTGACTGGAACTCAGGAAAAAAAGATTTTTAGACCTTTGGAAAAAGAGACAGGCAACTCGGAAGGATTACAAGGGTGTTATGAGGTTATGCAGGGAGAAAAGGCAGCGTTAGGTTAACAGTTGGACTCAATGACCTTAAAGGTCTTTTCCAACCTTAATGATTCTATGATTCTATAATAATATTTACTGGCACTTATAGACATAATTGTCTAGACTACTCAGGTTAAATTAACACTGCTTTGCCCTTGCTAGAACTGATGGCTTCATTATATGGATTAGTTAGCGGTATTTTTTACATCCTTTACACAGAGATTCTGATTGGTTGCAGTACAGTAGCCAGGTTGTCTTTAATAGCAACTAATATAAGAGCTTGATGAAGTAGTAAGTTGATCAATCTCAAGTCAGATTCTTCCTTTTCAAATGTTTGCAATATGTTAAAATATAAAGAACTTGTGAAGAGACTTTACACATAGAAGAGGCTGCATTGGAAAAATTCAAATGAATGCTTGCCAGATAAAGCTGAGCAGAATCAGAGGGAAAACTGAAACTTCAGCATATTGTGGAGAAGGAATGTGCAGTCATTGGGCTGATAAACTAATTATCCTAATTACTAGCTAACAAGTTATTATACTAATGCATTATTTTGAAATCTGTTATTTGATCAAACTATACCATGTAAAATAGTCCTACCTTAAGATCATTATATAATTGTTTGCAGAATACTTGATCAAGAGCAGAGAGAGATACGTAACAGTTTTGTTGTTCTTCAAAGTTTCAGTCTACAGAAATAGATGCCTTTCTGAGCACGAGTGAATGAATGCTTTGCCCTTTCTTCTCTCTTCTAATTAAATGCCTCCCACTTCACTTCTGCTCTGCCAGCTCAGATGAATGTTTGGAAATCAACAAAAAAGCAAACAGCAAGAAAGTAAAGAAAAATGGGAAGATAGGGAAGGAGATAAACAGTGATGGAAAACGTAGGAGTCAAAGATGCAAAAGAAACATGTACCCCAATTTATATCGGGTGACATGAGACCTATCAATAAATATCACTAAAGTCAATAGTGATTTTTGAAGTGTGTCAATATGGACAGAGTGGAAAGGTAGCTTCTCCTACCCTTTCTTAGCATACTATTTCAGCAACATCTGTATCCATTCAGGCACTTTTATTATTTCATAAGCTATAATATGGTATTTTCATGCATTAGCCAAGGTTTATAAAGCTTGGTACTAACTAGAAATTAGATATGTCAAACATATAGCTATCAGAAATTCCCTGAGCTGCATAATGCTAAAATCAGAGAGAGTATGTTAAACTTTTCCCTGTAGCTCTGCTACTACTGACTAGTGTCAGGGAAAAGATACTGTTCTGCCTCCCTGTGGTCATCCTCTTACATAGTAAAGCATTGCTTGCCCTTCAAAAATGAAGAGAAATATCAACGAGTTTTAAATGTTACAAGAAAATCTTCCCTAAAACATTTGTTATTTGCATTTATTTAATTGTGCATGAAATACAAATCCTCACATGTGCTTTCACTGAGAATGAATTATTAAAGAAGTTATGCATGCTAAAAAGTATGCGCTCAAGTAGAGCTTGCACAGGACTTAAATGCTCCATCATTTTTAATTGTGGCTTGTTTCAGGGATGGAATCTGATCAAAGTACATTGCAGGCTGGATCAAGGAGCACAGAAACGTAACTGTTGGCTCATCTTCAAAAGGGTATATGCTAGATTAGGCTTCTTCTAAAGGCCATGCAGATGGACAATATAACTTTCAGATATGTAACAACAATTAATTAATCTAATTCATTACAGTTTTGACCTGAATTAATGTTAATTAACTGTTGTTAAAGAAACTAAAATAGAAACTTGTTGACCAGCCTTTTTTTCCCCCTATATTTCTAGCTCTGAGACACTGCTTCTCATTCATTCACATTAAAACATGAAGTAACAACAAGGTTTATGTTTGGCTTGTTCCTAGTACTTAAAAATCAAGTTCTATCTGCAATTTTAAATGTGACTAGCAGTATAGCATCTAGTTAATTCACCTAGACAAAATGACATAGTAAATTTGAGCATCTGCCTGTGTATATTTAAGCAACGTAAGTAATTTTCTGAACTAAAACCTCTTTATGGTTCTCCTCACTATGTCTATTTATCAGTCAGTATTAGTCAATAATTTAATTTAGTTATGCTGCTGTTTTAATCCTTATGGAAAGATTTGTACTTTATACTTTGTACTTACAATTCATACATACTTGCAAGTATAATATGTCAAAGCAAAGTCCAGCAGAGTAAGCACAGTGTGAAAAAAATGAAGATGCAATTTTGCTGCATTTGAGATAGCATGTTGGAGCTGATTTATTCACCTGGACTTAAGTAGAAGGCAAAGTACAACTGTAGAGAATGAGATCATTCATTTGCCTGCATTTATCTTTGCCAAGCTTCACTTGAAAGAGGTAAGGTGCCTGCCTAATGCTGTTTTCCTTAATAATTTATAATACTAAGTTCTATTCTGGAATTAAATGGATCTGTAAATCATTTCAGTGTGTAAATACGAGGGAAGAAAAAAGATTGACTCACTCAAAAATACTAAAAGAAAAACAAAACAGCTAAAAAATAACTCCAGATCTAAGTACAGATTTCCTGAAGTTTTGTGATGCTTGTGGGTTAAGTTTTGATTTTAAGTAATTTATAATATAATAATTAATCATCATGGCTAGGCTTCGTGAATGAAGATTTGGGAAGGACTCTACCCACATTTGTTGCAAGGGTGTTGGTGGCTAAAATATAATAATTAGTAATAGCAAAACAATAGAAGCTTTCAGAGAAAAAGATACATGAGAGTGGGAAATGGAGGCACAGGAGAATTTAAATGCTTTAAGAGAAACCCTGTGCCAAACTTAATGGAAGGTAATTTTCCTACTTATCATGATCCTAATGTCAAATGACCAGATTTGCATAAAAGAGCAAATTGTATGTCAGGAGTAAATCAGAATTATTACTGAATAGTTTTAGGTAGAGTAGAAAAATATGTTCTGCTGATTTTCTGTATGGTAGAAATAAAAATTAACTCAAACTTCAACTTTATTACATTGATTTTTCTTGAACATTTTTTTAAAAATATGCTGAATATTTTTTCTCTCTGGAAAATTGTTTGCTGAATCTGCTGCTGAGTAGTTAGATTTGTAAGGAAAGTGGCTCTGTTGCAACATAAACCACTGTGGAGAAGGGTAGTGACCACTATGGAGAAGGGTAGTGGCCTCTGTAGACTCTGTGCTGATGCTGGCAGGAAATAAACTCTGATCAAAGAGCGCTAGCTACATTTGTTTTCTGCCTTTGACAAAGCCACTGTAGGGACCTCAGTGCTTAAAAAAAAAAAAAAATTGTTTGGCTACAGTCTAAGTACAGGTGTCCTTTGAGAGTATGGGAAACATTTGTTATCCTGTTTCAGTCTAAGCTGTCATCGATACTGAAATTGCGTAAGTGAGGACTCCAGGATTTAGTCCAGTAATAGCATACGCCTTCTTGCTATGTTGGATGGAGAGTTCCTAGACGTGTAACCCCAAAAGGAGGACAAAATGAGGGTCAAAACTATTTTGATTCAGTATATTCAACCCTTGTGTGTTTGGAAGAGGCTGAAGAAAAGTTCTTTTTGCTTTGTTTATTGGGCTTTATTTTGCATCTGGTTTAAACCTGTGACCTATTATTTAAAGCTGTAGATCCATAAATTCATAAAAAGCATAATCCAGGTGTGCTGAAGTGAGTTCTTCAGTGCATGGAAATATTCCCAGGACCTGGAAGCCCATGTCTTTGCACACTTTTTGAACTACAGAGAGTCAGCACAGCCAGTGTTACTGTTTCTGCCATTAGTGACCACTGGTGCCCCTGCTTCTCTACAGTTTGGACTCAGGGAATAAGCAAAATTCATTTCTGATAAATATAAGATGTGCTTTTCCTTTGTCATTACCTTACTTTCTTTGGTCTTTTGTCACAAAATCGCATTATGTTTCATTGCCTATCATGGCACAAGGTGGCAGAGGTGAGAGACATTCTAAGTGTCACCTCACAGTGCTTCATGTCAGAGGAATGACCAATCAAAAATAGGGTATGAGACATCAGGAGAGATGGGAGAATCTAATTTTGGCAGAGACTCATTGTATTTAAGCTAGATGCCTCAATACCTTTCTCCTTCAGGACTTTCATACTAGAAGTCATAAATCTTTCCATGTTCAGTTCCGGTCTCTATTACAGTTTTGTGTTGCTGCAGGAGGACTGACTGTGGAGGAAGATGCTCTTGACAACCTCAATGGGAGTTATTCTGTTCTTGCTCTTGCATTACGCTATGTCAGTGAGCACCAGAGAGGCAGTGGTCTTGGCTAATGCCCACCTTCTGCCCCAAAGAGGCTACGAGAGACTGGGTAACATTAATGAAAATGGTAATCATGAAGAGAGTGAGTGATTTGGATGCATGCTACATTTTACTTTATTGTTTTGCTGTAACATTTTTAGCCAACATATTTGGAAGTTAGCCCTGCAAAAATACTTTGCAATATGAACACATTCTGCCCCAACATCCAGAATCTTTGCAACTCTTGCTCAGCTGCCATCTAATTCAAAGGAAAATAACAAATTTTTGTTAAAACATATTTTGTGGTATTTGAAGACTTAGTCTCAGGATAATATCTAGATTATCTCTGATGCCTCAGTACTTAAATCCCACTGGGACCTATAGTTGAGGCATCCCTCTGCCTATCCAGCTTGGTAGGTTTTCTAATATATTTACCAGAGTAGAGCCCACATAAAATGTGCACCAAAAAAAAAAAAAAAGTGGTAGGATTTCTTCTTTTTCCTCCTCTGACTGATGACACTTGAGGGTTTATAAAATTCACTTTCCTAGTGAATCCTGTAACAATCAGCCTAAATGATTTATTTTCTCATTATCCCTCTATGGAAGTTGTTTTATTTTGCATGAATAATATTCACTGAGAAAGGCATATACAAGTGTCACTGCCTTGGATATCACTACATATATATAAATCAGTTAATCATTCTATAAAATCATGGGATCAGGTTTGGAGTTGTGCTATGTTGTCTATCAGTTGAATGTTCTCTAACAACTGGGATACAGAGTCATACACACGGTTCTGTTCTTTCAGGATATTTAATAATGTCATGCAGATACTACTGAGATTTAAAGTATTCTATTCATGGCTGTAGGTACAATTTGGCAACGAAAGGCAGAAAAGACAGACCCTGGAAAGCCTATATATCTCTAAATCTGTCCTGAGTGGCTTAGAAATATCAATAAATTTCTAACTATGAAATATAAAAGACTATATTTAACACAATACTGCTACTATGAATAATACTATTTAACAGGTTTAGTCCATCCGGATTTCTACAAAGCCTGTGACACAATACTTCATACAATAGTAAGTCAGAGAAGGCAGCATTACATTATAATTTCAGGAGAGAAAGAAAATGACTTGGGTAGAATAATAAACCACAAAGTCAAGGGGAGACTGGAAGCATTTGCTCATAAGTGATCTTTTCAGTATTCTTATTAAGTATACTGATGCAAAAATAGGAATATGCTGATAAAATTTATGATTACATGAAAAAGAGAAATGCCAGTACAAAAAATCAGAATATTACACAGAAAAAATAATAAAATAAAAAAAATCAGATATCCTTAAGTAATACTGTTGGGATGAAAAATAAAGTACAGAATTCTAGGTTTTATGGTGATGTGAGGACCTTACCAGCTACAAAGATCTGAAGACCAACCTCTAGATTAAGGAAGCTAATCAATATAAATGAAATCTTGGAATATAACAATGGAGATGCTTTTAATAAGACTTGGGAAGAATCAGTGGCACTATGTAAGTCTATCTGCAAAGTTGTGTGCAAATTTTACCCACATTCTAGGACATTAATTTGCAGTGAAGAGGTGCAGAAAAGCTACTAAGACCATTAAGGAAGAGAAGATTTATCTTACACTAAATACTAAAAGAACTACTTTGTCCTAACAGAATATAACCTAACAAGACAAAGGCTGATTAAAAATATAACTGTCCTCTTGGTACATCAGGGAAAAACAGGAAGAAGCATTATTTAACTAAACTTACCCAGGAAGAAGCATTATTTAACCGAAGGACAACATGACATGAAAAAGAAAAAGACAGACAGTGGGCATGAATAAAATTAGACTGGGAAACCAGATGAGTGTTTTTGACAGAGCAGTGACAGTTTTGAAGTTTACAATGCTTTCCAGATAGAAGAGAAGAAATGTAATCATTCAGTAATAAATAAAATAGTCACTAATGGTCCCTTTCTCTTTCCAAAAAGGGTTGGTTGGTTGGTTTGTTTTTCTACCCTAACCAAGCTATGTAGTGTATTTTTGATCTGTTGGTCATGAGACCATGCAATGAGATTGACTCTTTTCAGACTCTGTTCTTCTGTTCAGAAAAAAAAAAATGATGTGTTCAGGAAAAGAATCAACAGGAGCTGTCTGGTCAGTGATTTGGGCAGAGAAGTGGGTTTTTTCTGAAAAAAAAATTATATTTGGAAATATTTTGCCTTATGCTTAGTTTCTTTAAATTACCCCAGTTTCCCAGAAGGGAAAAAAATAAATTTCTAAATACAGTGTCTACATTCAGTATCTAAACATAGTATTAGTTATTGTTAGGATAAAACATAGGATTTCATACATCTGAAGAATTGTCATTTTACATCACAAGTGTTCTGTAGGATTTTTTTCTCACATAGATATTAAAATTGCCAAGTTTTTATTAAATATAAATTACAAATATTCCATAGGATAATGACATAAAGACATGCCTTTCAACTCTATAGAGAAGTGAGTAGTTTCAATTCATATACATGTTTCTGAGTAGTGGAACAGACATTGAATAACATTCTTCTCTACAAAAGGAATTCTCTATGTATGAATTCACACATACATAAATATATATTTAAATTAATTATATTCTGGCTTTTAGAAGTCTCACAGTCAATTGGAAAAAGCTGAGCATCGTGCCATATTCTCAGAAATTATTGATGCTATACTGTAGTAAGCAGTTACCTTACAAGCAAGTTATATTTTAAAAACACAGTGTATGTGTGTATATGTTTAAGTCCACTATAGAGGATCATCCTAAGCCTTATCACCCTCTGAATCTACTGGATAAGCAATACAGTAGAAATGCACTTTCACCCATTTTCCTGGTATTGGTGTTCAGCACTGCACAGCACTGTAGTTCTGCCTGCAAATCGATGGTGAGATTTAGCTTGGAGTTCGAGTCACAAGAACTGTTCCTAGGAAAATCTTCAGATGTTTGTGAGTTTTGTATTAACAAGAAACATGCTTTAATCTCTCTCTTTTATCAACAAACACATGGCATACTTACCGGAATTTAATGCAAGGGTGTTACAGATGCCTGAAGTATGAATTGATTAAAAAGAAATTAGAGTATTTTGTGGAGGATAAGGCTAGCTCTGGTAATTAAACACAATGGTCCAACACATGGCACAGAGAACTGCAAAGTTGCTGACTACTCAAACTGGAAGAATACAGGAGCATAAGGAATGGTCTGTACATGACTTTTGGCTTTTCAACCATATTTTGGTGATAAAAGCAAAATCACAGTTCTGTTTTATGACAAGGTAACAAACCTTTTTGTGAATTTCTGAACATTTCCTGCATGCTCTGCCCTGAAATCCTCCCCTTTTAGCCAAGCAGGTGCTCAGTCGAGTCTTAGAAAGCTGGAATTAAGTCAAAGGCAGCTTCCAGTCAGAAGGCAATCATTCACTTGCTCTAAAGGACAGAGTCAAATATCTAAAATTTTCTATTTGAACAGAAATTTACTTTAAAACTTTTGTTTTTCCTACTCAGACTATCCAAGGGATTGTTTTGAGATTTTTCAGCGCTCCAAAGGAAATTCCAGAGATGGTCTTTACATCATCCAACCAAAGGAGGACCCAATTGTTGTCTCCTGTAACATGCAGGACGGTGGCTGGACAGTAATCCAGCACATTACAGCCAATAGTACTGTTGACTTTGATAGGACCTGGCAGGATTACAAATATGGATTTGGCTCCGTTGATGACAACCACTGGTTAGGAAATGAATATATGCATCAGTTAACTAGCAGCTCTGTTCAATATATCCTTGGAGTTAAACTTGTAAACCTAAATGCTGAGATCAAATGGGGAGAGTACGAACCATTCCATATTGAAAATGAAGAGTCTCAGTACCGAATCAGGGTTGGTCTATACAAAGGCAATGCCACTAATGCTCTGACCCTGGACACAGAAGCTTATCTCCATGATAACCAGAAGTTCACCACCAAAGACAGAGACAATGACAATTACTTCATGAACTGTGCTAAACTGGAACACAATGGTGTTCCTGGGGGAGGCTGGTGGTACGATGCATGTGCTGGAGCTAACCTAAACCGTAGGAATGTGATATACTGGCAAAAGGACTGCAACAAGCAACGCATGTGCAAATTTGCATGGATGATGATCAAACCCATTGACCACAGCCTGTCATATTCAACCAAGTCCTGTCCATGTTTGAAAGTTGAACTCTAGATAGGCCATATGTACTTTGAAAGGAGCATGAATTCTTTGTCAGTGACTGAAGTGAACTCACACTGGCTGAATAATCACACTAAGTAACCATGACTGAAAATTGAATCTGGGACTCTACAAAGACTTTATGATAACATATCATCCAGGACATAAACATCTACCAACTACACAAGTAAGAAATCACTGTCAGAAACTGAGGCCTCTACCAGAAGATGTAAATAATTATTTTTATAGTACTTTAGCTCTAAGAGGAGTCAGGTACAAAATCCAGGATGTGATGTCTTGTCTTCAGAAGGTTTTGCTCCAGTATGAACGTTCATGATTGATCTCCTGTAATTTGCATATCTTCACATATACAGGAAGGAAACTCCCACTGAAGTACCTGCATTGGCAAAATACATATTGGAGAGTATTGTGTAACATAAGGCAGAATCAAGTCTTTGCTTTTTACCTGTAGTGAAAGGTATTTTAATACATGTAAAATTGGAATTAGCCTCACCTCCCATAGCTTCTTTCTGCCTTCACTGATTCTTCTTCTTATGTCTACTTTTCAATAATCCCACACACAATGAAGTATTCAGCATAGGCTTTTCTTTTCTTCCTTTTTTTTCAGAATACTCAGAGCTAATGGGATCATCATGCTAATCCAAACCTTATAACTTCTCTGAATTTTTCCCTAAGAAACTCACTGGATACATTCTTTAAAAGATCAAATTGATTTCACAGTTGTTTACTCATTGGTCCATTTTTAAATGAATAATACTCCACTTAGTTTACCATGTTTTGACTGTTGCTTCTCCCTGTTCCATGATGTTCTTCAGCTTTCTCTTTTTTTAATACCATTGTGGGAAAAGAAGAGTGTGTTGATTTTATTTCACATTTGCTATCTTCATTTGTTCTGGCACTCAACATTGACATTTATTTAAACAATGCCTTTTTTCTGATTATAAAATAAAGAGAGAATCTTTAAATTTCATGATAAATTTATCTGTTTAAAATAATAAAAATATTGTAGGTTTTGATAACCTTGAAGACCTTGTTTTCTTTAACAGCTGTTTTAGTTACCTCATCTATTTCTATATTGTTGGAACAGCTGAATGTCAACTGGAGAGTTTTCATTGTTGCATTATATAAAATGTCAGCATACTAATTAGGATTTTTTTTATATTTATATTTATTGTATTTTTTCTTAGATATTTCAATGACAGAAAATCAACCAACAGACAGAGACAATCTCCTGCTTTTTAATTTAAAAAATGGAATCTCATAATTTCCATTAAAATTACTTAGCAGAAAATAAATTGTATTGTGTTTTGAGAGGACCAAGACTGCCAAAATTACTGAAGAAGAGAAATTAATTGGGAAGTGGAGAAGCCAAGAAAGCAATTTTTATTTTTACAATGCACTGCAACATTTTTAGAAAGAGATACAAACATGTAATGTGGGTGAGGCAAATATAAAATACCTATTTTGCAGCATCTGATTTTTGTTTCCCCTGAAATTGTGTTCAAACACAGAAATGTGAGAGAGAAAGAAATGGATAGTAGCTGAACTGAGCTTATGTTGATGAGTTAATTTAATGTGGGTTCTGCTGTAATTCTACCAGGACACTTCCAAAGAAGATACAAGAAAATCACCTGAGTGCTGCTAGTCTCCCATAGCTTTTTTAAAAATTCCTGGCCATATAATCAGATTCCCACACACCTTCCAAAAATGTGGTTTGAATAATCTTAACATGGAAGCACACAACTGAAAGCCAGCAGGCTGTATGTGATACTCAGAGGCAAGTAACCTGCTCTGCAGCCCACCCTTGGCCTGCTTGGGAGGAAAGGACTCTGCAAATAAGCTGTATGAATGACTCAGGCACCAGCAGTCCAGTACAGGAGGCACTGTCTAGTACTAACTGGAGCCTGAGAAAAGCCCTCTGTGAGAGAGAAAATAACCAGAAAAATTAAATAAAAGATGGGGACCCAGCTGTAAAACTGGAACAATATCTAAAGGGTGATAAGGATTTTTGCCTTGAGGTGCATCACTTTCTCTGGATCTAGACTCCTCCAGTTCATATATTCCATTGCAGGTCTCATTATGGATACAACAGAGATGAGGAATGAAAATCCACAGACAAAAATGACTTTCAATATTTAATAGCAGTTACTAATTGATATGCATAGTTGAGTAGGATAAGCCTTATTAGCAACTGCATTATGTAATTACTGCCAAAGTATGCTTTATCATATGTTACAGATTGTTACAATATTGTCTCTATAACCCTTTTGATTTCATCCTTCCTCAGTTCAACAGGATTTTTCTATAAAGCAAACCCCTACATTTATGTTCTGTTTTGACTTTCCATCTTTTGCAAAGCTCTTCACTTTGTGTTAAGGAGTCAGAGAAAACGGACTGTAACTTAGGTGTTCTATACCCATTTAAAAATGATGGGAACTCTTGCAAGTATTTATCTACAAACATAAATGAATGTAACTTGATAATTTATGGGGATCTGGAATATATAGGGAGACTGGTATGTATGAAAAGAGATAGACAAAAATGATACCCCTTGTTTGTGGGAAAACTCAATTTTCAAAAATATTAAAGCGTGCTGGGTCTTTAAAAAGCTTAGTTAGGGAGGTCTGTTTAATCATCTAGATTGATAATAGACACATACATATGTGCATATATATGTGTGTGTATGTAATTATGCCTAAATAAAACAATAAAAAACCCCAAAACAAACCCAACTTTTCAGTGGTCCATGACTATGACCAAAATCAATTACAGGATCAGTAAAACATTCACTGAAAGACAGAAATACAGATAACAAGATTGTTCTACACTGTAAAAGTCCCACAACACTTTTTAAAGGTGCAAAATACAATGTGAAAACAAACTATATTAAGTACTAACTGATACTCTGGTAAGGATCACGTATTTGTTTTTGCAGTTTCGATTTTTTTTGTAAGATATAAGCACCCTGTATAACAATAAAGCAACACACACATGGATATAATTCAGGTATTTACAATGTACCCATGTTTGGCCACATAATGTTTCACATGGTGAAGTGCTAGCAGCATAGTTCAAGCACATATTTCATAATTACATTGAACCTACATTGTTGCATCCATCACTGTGTATTCTAATACATTTACTGAGCACAGAGTCCATAAACATTTACAGAACAGTCTTGCTCAACAGAAGCCAAAGCCAACAAAAAATATCCTATTTAATTTCAGTAGAAGCCAATGTGTTACTTTAGCAACAACACTGCAGCTAGCAAGAACTGTTACTACCTCATAAATTTTGCCTTTAAGTACAGCTTGTGCCACAGAGGGATACATTCGTTCACTAAAAATCAGATACAGTTTACTGAATACCTGATCCAATGTAGTATAAAATAAACTCACTATAATAACCAACTTGTACATAGTTACTGTACAAAGGAAAAGCTCTGGAGAGTGACAGAGGAAAGCTGATGAAAGGGTCTTTATAAAGACCCATACTTTTCTTTAATAAGCAATCATATTCTAATGCACAAAAAATAATAGGCACAGTATGGTGTGTTACAAAATCATTTGTGAATTTAGAGAACATATTTTTACATTACTACTCTGCAAATCTTTCTCTGACAGTTTTCCCCTCTGGATACTGGGGATAAAAAATATTAATTACTTGTACTGTGGTTGTCGACATGGAGGTATTATTTATTTGTAGGGAAGCATTTTGATGGTTTGATGATTTAATCAATTCTATGAACAATTTCACTGAGAGCAATTCAGGATGACTAATAGTATCCCTGAAATGTGCAACTGGATCATGTGACCACTGCTATGTCCCACTAAAGCATATAGTTGAAACAATATGAAGATTAGCCCAAACTTATATTCCAGAGCAGCTCGCTCAGAATTTTGAAAGCTGAGTCAGAACTTTGTACATTGAGATCTTTCTAATTTATTCATAAATATTTTTTTATCTTAGGATTTCATTCCTTATGACCCCTGTCATCACTAACTTTTTTAGCATGTGTGAAAGGCCTTCTGCTGAAAGCAGCTCCTCACTTATGCACCCAGTTGGTCAGTGCTGCAGGCCTCCTGTCAACCTAACACGGACATCAGACAGGCACATGAAGTTCAATCCTGCCACAGAAGTGTCCTTACCACAAACTTAAAACCCCAGCAAACCTCAGCTAGTGGTCAGAGCCTCAGCTCATTGTAACTAACTAGGCCAGTACAGCTCAGTCCAAGAAGCCACAGACATCAGAGGGGTTAGGTCCAGCCCCCCAGTACTGTAGCAGGTATGGTTCTGCAGAACCAAAAGATAGCAACTGGAGATAACTTACATTTCCAAGCACCTGATGTTGACTAATATTTGTAAAGCTATTTAAAGATAAAAAGTGCTATGAAAGTGCAGTGTCCTTTATAGTTGTATAGAAATATTCAAAAATTACTTGAAAAATCTTCTTTTAAACATACTAATTCTGTCACTATTTTTAACACTTTCATAATATATAGGTAAATGCGCTAGGCATCAATACCTATTTTTCTCTTGTTCTGCATCATTCCATCAGGAATGGAAGCTTTTGGAGAAAGGTGAAGTGTAAAAAAGCAGACTGCAGAAAAGACCTTCCTTGTGCTGTAAAGTAGGTAGACTATGTCCGTCATGTTTTACAGTAAGTTCTGATTTGTACCATTGTCACTATCACAAAATTTTAAACTTTGCCTCAGAGGCTTTGGGAAATGCAGAAATTCAGAGGTGTAACTATCACCATTTTTTACAGATGACAGTGACTTACATGATGGAACTGAGATTGGGACTTCTTATACAAAATATATTATCTATTTCCTCCACTATGAGCCCTTGCTATGTCATCCTCAAAGTGGAAATTCTCTTCAGTATTACATTCTCCTGTAATAGACATTCCTTTGAAGTACTATGATCTCTCTAACCATTTAGTAATGGGGACAACGGCACTTCCCCCTTTAAATAGTCCTTGTTTTGTTCCAATGGCAGGTGGAAAAGTCTCAAAACAGAAGTAGTAAGAGCTCCATTGCTTGGTACATTGAAAATTGAATAGACAATACAGTAGAAAGGAACTATATGAAGAAACAGTTCTGCACTGCAGGGAGACCAGATGAGATGACCTGATGACTGCATGAGCACCCCACTCTAATTTCTAGTAGTGTATAATTTACATATTCTCAGGCTGAAAGAAAAGACAGAAGATGCCAAATGTAGTAACTTTAATGCAGATCTACTGCAAAATCAAAAACATTGTCTCTCACAGCAGCCACTGATTTCTTTTTCCCAAGCACACTAATTTCATGCAAAATTTTATTTTTCTGGAGATTTCTTTTAGCCCCTAGACATATAGAGCAACAGTTTTCAAAAGACAAAATTACAGTCAGTTTACTAATTTAAATCAATATCTATTTTCCCTCTTATCCCCTACATAAGAGCAATTATGGGAGTCTGGTATTGCCCTGCCAGTATAATTTCTCTTCCACTTTTTTCTTTTTCCACTGGCAGAAAAGCAGCATCTTAAAAGTTTTCCTGAAAGTTTTGTTACAGAGAGCATAGCAAATGGGGTTAACAGTGCTGTTCACATAGCATAGCCAATATCCAAGGTGCCACAGTGTCAGGGGAATGCAGTCAGAGCAGAATGTGGAGATCAAAACCATGATATTGTAGGGAGTCCATGTGATGATAAAAGCCAAAAGAATGGCACTTAAAGTCTGTGCTGCTTTGCGTTCCTTTATAAGAACCATGCGTTTCCTTTTGGTGATTTGGTTATTTAGATTTGGATCCACGCTTTTGATGGAAGGTTCCTTTGACAGAGCAGCAGAACAAGGAGTTATTTTTACTTTACGGCAGCCATTGTTGGCTTCCTGGCTGCCATCAGCCTTAACCACCAACCGGAATTTGTAGGCCACACATTTTTTACTTTTTTGCACATGGGCTTTAGCAGGAGACAGAAAGTATTTCTGGTTCTCAAAATAATTGTCTTCAGGTTGGTCTTTGATAACAACATCTGTACTCTCATTAAACTCTTCTGCCTTACATTCAGGTGGACTTTCGTAAGTTACTTGGAAAACCGAATCAGTGGCAAGTTTATCCTCCTCTTCTGAAGATGCGTAGCTGCTGCAGGTGGTTAGCTGGTCAGCCTTAGCCCAGTCATTACAAGTACTCATTGCCTGAGAGGCCTTCACTGTAGCTGATGTACTTCGACTAGACGAAGACCAGGAAGCCTGGCACCTCTCTCTTTTAACTAAGTTTTGTTGCTTGCAACTGAAGCAAGACTTCAGGAATGTTTTCTGAGGCTTCATTGTCTCAAACTCTGCCACAGACTCTGAACCCTGCAGTTCAGCAAGGTCCTTGGTACGTTTCTCCGTCTCTTTATATATGCGGCAATACAGAATGGTCATCACGGACACTGGAATGTAAAAAGCAGCAATTGCAGTGCCAAAGGTGATAATGGGCTCATATAAAAACTGTATCTGGCACTCTTCAGGTGGTACTGTTCGTTCACCCACAAAATACTGCCAGCACAAGATTACAGGTGCCCACAACACGAAGGAAATCAGCCAAGCCAGACCAATCATGATGCCAGCTCTTTTGGGTGTGCGTTTGGCCCTGTAAGTTAAAGGCCTTGTGATGGAAAAATATCTGTCAAAACTGATGACTAGGAGGTTCATTACCGAGGCATTGCTAGCTACATAGTCTAGTGCTAGCCACAGGTCACAGGCAAGGCTTCCAAGAGACCAATGGCCAATGAGTATATAGGATGTATAAAGGTTCATAGAAAATATTCCAATGATGAGATCTGCACAGGCAAGGCTGAGCAGGTAATAATTGTTGACAGTTTTGAGCTGACTGTTAACCTTGAAGGATATCATTACAAGAATATTTCCCACTATGGTCATTAAGCTTACAATTGCAGTTACAGTGGCAATAGTAATGACTTCCCAAAGGCTATGCCCTTCTAACTGCTTATGGTTGATGGATGAACTGTTAACAACAGTAGAATTGCTGAATAAATTTACTTCCATTCTTGTTCTTGGTGTATTGTCATCACAATCTTAGCACCGTTGCTTATTGCTTTCTGGACTCCAAGATATTCTTTTGGAGACAGCTGTAAAGATCAAAGCTGGAAATAGAAAAAGAAAGCAGCTCATTACATAGCACAAGCTTCCACTACAGTTACCACAAAACACTTCTAAAACAATCTATCAAATTATTTGTGCACTCTTTTTACATTTGGGTTATTGTATCTACCATTATGAACAGAAATAAAGCACACAACTGTACATTCTTGGACAACGTACTCTTACGACATTTCTAAATGCAACCAAACCAACTATTGTTTCTTAAGACAGTCAACCATGCCAGATCTTGTATTTTAAATACCTTAGGAGACACTACATACTTTTAAAGACATATATTTAAAGTTTGGCAGTGCAATAACACAGTAAGTCACTGTGTTTTTTCCTAGGTACTATGTAGAAGACAGGTCAAGATTTCAGAAATCATCACTGGAAAATATGGAGAAGTCACTTACAAGAGAAAGAGAGCAAGGGGAAACAGAATGTGTCCAGTCATTGCACAGCAAGTCCATAGTGCAGAGGCAGGTCCAAGATTAAGCCAGGAAGCCCAGACAGAAGGTCTGAGTCAGCTCCAGAGTCAGGATTGAGGAGTTGAAAGACCAGGTGTTTATGTGGCTGCTGCCCAGCTGTGATGTGGCACAGGCAAGGGCCAGATGCACAGGCTCAGCTTAAAAGCAGCTCCCAAGGGAAAGAAGACCTTTGCTTCTAGCTTTCTTCAGAACAGGTCTTATCAGCAGAGCAGCCGACCTTGGACTCAGCCAGCTAAACTCTTAAGATAGACAACCGTGCTCCTAGAAGGGTGCTGTGCTCTGGGCCTTGACAGTTACTGTATCTAAAACACTGCCAGGGCTCATGAATTTTTTTGAGTTGCAAGATTTCAGCAAAAGCTGGAGACAGTCTTAAAAAGGCACAAGCTATGAATGTCAGGCACATGGATAAACCTCTACTAACTGCTACATTTGCCTAACACCTGGGGTTTAGCAGCCACTTAGGATGATTATAGGATATTGCTTGAACTGTCTTCTTTTTGGCAGAAGATGACACTTTTCTCAAAAGAAACTAGAAATAGCCTAGACTCTGTGGCCTGTAACGCTCTGTCTATTGCCACAGGTAGCAAGCGTGTCCCCCTTTCAGGCTGCCTACCCTCCCTAACATTAGGATTTAGGAGGACATTCTGCTGAAGCTACTCCATATAGATTGCAGACTTCAGAGCAAGAGGAGAAGCAGAAATTATTGTTGTCCTGACACAATTGTTTTTGGTTTGAACTGACATAGGTGGGAGGAACACTCTTAGTATGGTACAGAAACTATAATTAATTTCTCAATAAAAAGCACTCTCATTGTCCTAATCGAAAGCCTTCCCACCCTAATAAGATGGTTTACTATGATGCTTATAAAAATTAACAGTAGCTGAGCTGCTATGGTAAAAAGATCTCTTCTTGGCATGTTAACCATTGTCACCATGTCTTCACATGCTATCATCTTTTGTCTCATAGGTCTGTGTTAACATTTTGGAGTGTTACCTTTTGTTCTCTATTTGTCTACCAATCAAAGCAATAGTGCCTGTGAATGGGACTTCTGCGTGCTGTAGTAACCTGATTTATGTTAATTGTCCATCATAAGAGATGATAATAATAGGGAGATCAAAATTAAATTACAAAATCAAAATGCACATGTGCAGTATCATGGCTTTGCTATCTGTCTCATCATTATTGATGCATGAACTTCATGCTTGTGAGTTGTAATGGTATTTGCTATTTGTTACCAAATATTAGTGATATTTTTTCAGTCTAGCTGTAAGTATGAATTAATGTGAGTTGTTAAGTTTGTACATATATTCAGCTTACAGTTATCTGCAGGCAGATTGTTCGTGTCACAGATTAATTGCACCACAGATGCAGGCACAGCTTGGGTTCGCCAGGTTTTATTAGCTCTTGTTCAGCACTGGGTCCGCCAGACCTGTGCTGGCTGCAGAAGCAATCACTCAGATGTCTTTGCGACGTGCTTGCCACTGTTGCTCCCTGTTACCTGATTTATATGCTTGTGTTGCAGTGGAGTCATGCTAAGCTACTGATTTGCTGCACACTGTGCCCTGGCTCTTAGAAGCCCTTACCACAGGTAGAAGTACAGAGATGCTACAGTCCATGATTTCACAAGATGGGAGTTTCGGTCACATTTTGCTGTAAGGGCTACTGGTTAAAAAATCCTTCAAAACCAGATTGATAGTTTAATGTGAGCTGTCTAGTTGAAGCAGAGCAGGACCAACCAGCCTAGCTTTATGGCACAAAGCTGTTCCCATGTCCATGCTCTGTGTCCTCAGAGCAAGGCACTCCTCAAAAGGCTGAAGAGTCACCTCTTCTGCTTCATATAACCACAGGTTTGTGTGTAACACCATTTCAGCTGGGGCTCAGATGTTTTTTCCCCTCATTTGCTACTGAAAGCTAAATTTGGGTCCTGCACTTGAGTCGCAACAACCCCATGCAATGCAACAGGCTTGGGGAAGAGTGGCTGAAAGCTGCCCAGCAGAAAAGGATCTTGGGGTGCTGGTCAACAGGCGGCTGAATATGGGCCAGCAGCGTGCCCAAGTGGGCCAAGAGCATCCTGTTCTGTATCAGAAATAATCTGGGCAGCAAGACTGTGAAGTGAAGTGATTGAAGTGATTGTCCCCCTGTACATGGCACTGGTAAGGCTGTACCTTCAATATGAGGTTCAGTTTTGGGCCCCTCACTATAAGAAAGACCTTGAATAGCTGGAGTGTGTCCAAAGAAGGGCAATGACACTGGTGAAAGTTCTATAGCACAAGTGTTATGAGGAGCAGCTGAGGGAAGAGGGGTCGCTTGGGCTGCAGAAAAGGAGGCTCAGGGAAGACTTTCTTTCTATTTACAGTCACCTGAAAGGAGGTTGTAGCAAGGTGGGTGTTAATCTCTTGTCCCAGGTAACAAACAATAGGACAAAAGGAAATGACCTCAAGATGTCCTAGGTTTAGACTGGATAGTAGGAAAAATGTCTTCCCCAAAAAATGTAGTTAACCATTGGAACAGGCTGCCCAGAGAAGGGGCAGAATCACCATTCCTGGAGGGATTTAAAAGACATGCAGATGTGGCATTTAGGGACGTGGTTTTGAGATGGACTTGGCTGCGTTAGCTTTACAGTAGGGCTCCATGATCTTAAAGGTATTTTCCAAACAACATGATGATATTATTCATATGGCTTTAGCCAAGACTTCTGAACATTAAATGAATTGTTGCTTGCTTGGAATACATATGAAAAGCTATCTGTTTTACGCTCCTTGCTCGTTGACACTGCAGTAGGGCAGAGCCGAACAATTCCGGGGCGTCTGCCAAGGGCCCGCCACAGCGTAAGCGGAGCAGCCTGCAGCTGGCCCCGCCGAGAGGCCAGGCCCACTGCCACGCTCGCGGCCCAGACGCTGGGGCTGCGCTGCGCAGGCAGGTGGAGTTGCCGAGGACGCGGGCCTGGCGCCACCATTTCCCTTTCTCGCCCACCGAGAGCAGCCTCCTTCCGGGAGTAGGCGGAAACCGGAGCGGGAGAAGGGCCCAGCCCAGCCATGCAACCTGAGCGAGGCGGTAGCCGACCCCGCAGGGAAGGTGGCCGGCATGGCCGGCGGCGGCCCGGTGGCGCGGAGAGAACGGCCGAGGCGGCGACTGAAGGAAGCGGCGCGGACGGCTGCGGCCGCGGTAGCCGGGGAAGAGGCGGCGCTCACGGACACCGAGGAGGCGGGGGTCGGGGCCGCAGAGAGCCTCGAGGTCGAGGGACAGCATTGCCGCCCACCGCCCTCCACCACCCCCGGGTAAGCAAGAGGAGAACCCGTCCTCTGTGGGAGCGGGGGGAGGCGGGGCCCAGGGGCGGCCGTCGGGACGGAGGCACAGCCCTTTCCTCTCTTTCAGTTCTCCTCCCCTTGCCGAGGTGGAGCCAAGCTCTCAGCCGGAGGCCGTGGTCTGTCTGGCGCTCCGAGGTGGTCGGAAGGGGTGCGGAGTGAGCTTACTGGTCTGAGGAGTACGGGGAGTGGTAGCGTTACCTTCCTGATCAACTCGGCACCTGCACGTGCCCTCTGCCCTCCTCTTCCTCCCCTGAAACAGCAGCAGCCAGCACTTATGTGTTCCAGTGGAAACATAGATAAGGGATTTTCTGGCTGAAATACGTTTGTAGTTTTGTGCTGAAAAAAATACAAGGCTCATTTGAAAAGTGCATCTGAAAAATACATCTCCATTTGCAAACAGAGGTGAAGAATTGCTGGTTATTTTTGGCACAGTTGATTAGAAGTTGAAATGAGTGTGTGTCTTGGCGAGCTTGTAGTACTAGCAATAAGGACGTGTAGTTAACAAAACTGGTATCTGTGATTCACTGGAACATGTGTTTGTCATTAACTGAATTTGATGGTGATTTCTTTTACCAGTTATAAAGTGTCTTAGAAGACTAAAAGCAGCAAAGACATGCTAAGTGTACCGCACCTACGCTTTCAATTTTATGTGGAGACGTTAGAATGCTTTCTACACTTACTGTATGGGTTTAGTGCTGTGCCTTCAAAAGGTTTCCATTTATATTTATAAATATAAATGACAGTACTTTGACAGCACTACATTTAGGTTTTCTTGCTTCCTTTAGTGTTGTTGCAACATAAAAATCATAGTTGTCCCTGAATTGGAAAAAAGATTACAATGATGACCTAATACTGATTGGTGTTGGCAGCACTGGGAGTCCTAATGTAGATGGGCCAGCTGCTACCCCATTCTCAGCATCATGTTGATTAGATTCACTTTGGCTTTTATGATGCCCAGATTTCAATTGGACTCAGCCAAGTGTTACACCTATATTAGAACTCCCATGGTTGCTGATGGATTTAAAAATGTAAAATATTCATCCCTTTTGTCATTGCATTTACATACATTTTAGCACTCATGCTTTGGGAGATAAAAGATGCAGCTGGATTAGTAATGTTACCTAGAAGGCTGGTTGGTAATTTCACTTGTAATTGATGTAATTTGCTGAGTTCATACTGATGTGTGCAGACAGGTTTGGATGCTGAATGTGAAACAATTGTGCTCCCTCATGAGCCACAGAGGCATAGGGGGAAAATTCAGCAGCTGTATTAGTTAGAGAAACTTTTGTCTTGGACTTTTTTTTTTTCAAGTCTTACTAAGTTGAAATACATTTCTATCTGTATATTGTTTATATTCTCCCTGGTACTGTTCGCCCACTTCGTAATTTAGATGGTGCACTCAGGAAGCAAATCCTGTTATACGTGTGTGGTTTTGGCTGAATTGTTGTTTGATTTATTTCAGGAAGCCGTTAAAAATTTCTTTTGGGACAGCGTACAATATATTTTGTCTGATCACTGTGTTACTGACTTTTATATTCTCTTCACTTACTCTAGTGCAGTGAATTTGCTTATTTGGCCAAGGCTAATACAGATTGGGTCTTTAAAAGTGAAGCAATAGCTAAGATTTTCCCAGAACTCTATTAAAGATTGTTTAAGTGTAGTGCTCTTCCTGGACTGGAGGCCTTTGATATTAGGCCCTGTATGGTCTCTTAGCACACCTGCCACGAATCCTGTGTTTAGCAGCTTGAGCAGACCGGCTTCCAGCAATCTAGCCATAGTGTCAACAGCTGTGCCAGCCTGCAGCTGCTGCTGTGTAGTGTTACTTTTGAGCCAGTCTCATAATCTACCCCTTCTTCAGCAGGTAAGGCCTCTTTCTTCCTTTTTTTACTTCCATCTTTGATGTGTGCTAGGCCATGTTTTCTGAACAGATTCAGCTCTTTACCTGGCAGGAAATTACTCTCTTTTATTCCCAGTTCCTTGGCATTCTCTCTGTTCAGCAAAGTGACTTACTTTACACAAGTGCCGCAGCTCAGGAAGAGCCTAGAGTAAGTGGTTGATATGAGAGGAGATCTGTCTGCCTTTCAGCAGGAGTCATCTCTTTTCCAAGTGGTGATCAGTAAATTGCAAACCTACAGAGTCAGGTAATAATATGGAGAACGTTAGTGGTCTTACCACATCACTTTCCTTACTAGAAGTTGGAGTCGTCTCTGAAAATGTCCTTTATTTTTTTTCAAATGGGACTTGAAATTCCCTGGCAAAGGAAGGCTAAGAACACTGTAATTTTGTCGTATCTAGAGTTTCCAAGGGCGGTTCTAATCCTTTTGCTTTCTAGGATAAAAATTTTGGAGGATTACAGTCTGCATTTCCACCCTGCTGGTGTCAACTTGGTATTTTGGAGGAATTTCTTACTAGATGGGGATCATTCTAGCATTGTATTATCAAGATTTGGATGACCTGTTATTATTTCCTGAAAATAGTCTAGGTTCTCCTGTAGTTTTATAGTTATGGTAAATTTATAATTTTGTTTATAAAACTCTTACTGATAAGTTTGCTGTTTAAGTAATTCTTTACTGCTGGAGCTTTAGTTATATCCTGAGAGGTTTCTTCCTTATTGTATCTTCAATATGGAAAGCTTTATGACAAAATCTACATCCGATTGTATTAAAGTAGCTGTATATGGATTTGTTGTGCATGCTATGGGCAGAGCAGTAAAATGCAAGTAAAATTATAGGTGAATGGATTTAGTAGAGTGTAGTAAGAGTGTTAGTAAAGCCAAATTGCATTAAAAACTCTTGGAAATACTTTTTACGGTGAAGTAGAAGTTGGCATTAAATTGTGTAATATTTGGCAGTAATATTTCTTAATTTTATTTATTTAAAACCCCTGTTCATGTTCAAATTTTGTGTCGTGGGTATTTGAATGTAACAGTTCCTAAGCTTGTGTTTGAAGCTACAGAAGGATTGTTATTTCTGCCCTGTGCAACAGGGAGCAGAAAGCGTAGTGCTGGCACATTGGGCCACATTGTGTGGCAGTGAAGGCTGGACACCACTTTACATGTTTAACACTACTGAAGTGAACTGTAAATCTTTGGGTTTAGTAGTGGATGACCAGCTGTGCTACCTGAAAGCCTGTAAGGGTGCAGTACTTGCTGAGTCAGTCTTCCCCTCTGCTGTGTGCTAATGTAGAAGGAGATCGGAGTTCTATTTGTTCATAAATAATGACTTACTCATCTCCTGCATGGTAAGTCCAGCTGTGGACTGGAGTCTTAGCTTCATGGTTTCTGTCAGCTCTAGACTCTCTGAGGAACTCCTGAGGTCCTCTGTTAAAACAAGGTGCTGCCTCTTTCAAACACAAAATTGGTGTGGAAAGCATGGAAGTGGTCTTGTTCTTGTGAAGAGGAAAAAAATTATTGCGCTCATTGGATCTTTTTGTCGATAAGTGTGTGTTGATTTAGCTGCCTTGATTACTGAAGATTTTGTGTCCTCCCTTCAAAAATGAATCCAAGTCTAATTATGACCAGCTGGTTTACCAAAGGGCAGATTTCTTTGTAGATCTGTCATCTTGAATAATTTCCCATTGTTTCTGTCTGCTTTAACTCATCCATTCTATGTTAAATAAACAGAACAAGTTTGCAACTACTCATTTTTAGTAAAATAATGTGGAATTATAATACTTAAACTAAAAGATCTGATTGACATTGGACCAATTTTATTCTTAGTCCTCTAACTCACTTGGAATTCATGTTTTACTTACTGCCGAAATGTTTAAATTGCTCTCTCTATGAAATGAAATCTATTAAAACACAAACAACATTCTGAAATTGTGGACATGATACTGGTTTTTATTTTGATGGTCTTTGAACACATCCTTTTGTGCTTGGCTTAGGGAGACTTTCTGTTGTTCTTAGTTTATTACATCTGCAATTTACAAAGCATTCTTTTAACTTTATTCTCAGTGATACACTCTGTGTGCATGTGATGTGAGCTATTACTTCAGTTCAGTCAGAACTGGCAGGTCTGTTTCAATGTTCCTTGGCTGGCTTTGGGCGTTGCTTATAGTAAACATTTTATTGTTGAAGAATGGAAGTTAACAGGCCGATTCCAGTACAGAGGTTCTTATAGTTAGTTTCAAGATAACACATTTCTTTAGTGTTTATTATATGTTTATTGCTATAGTCCATGCACATGTAAAACTGATCTAAAAGAACATCTAATGCTGTCAGTATCAGATAAATTTTTCCTAATTAGTATGAGCTGAATCTTTACAGTACAAGCAACTGAGAAAGCAATCTGTTCACAGGCAAAGTAACAAAAGCTTAAATTTTTCAAATACAGATACATTTGATTTCCTGTAGAACCATGAATCAGAACTTGTGTCTGTAAGAGAATAATAGATTTCTGGATCCTGAACACAAAAAGTATCTTTTGACTGTTCTATGTTGATGTTGTCAAAAGCCATCAACTTGTGAACTGTACTTAGTTACTAATGAGGTGTGAAGAGCTTCCCTTCTCGGGAGTTTCTCTCCTATGATGAGGTGTGAAGAGGCACTAACTGGCTATGAATGAAGTGTGGATTATTTTGAGTGTATTGATTTAGATTAAGTGCATGAACTAGTGGTTGGAAACTTCTTTAGGGTTGGTTTAGTGTCAAACTTGTGCATGTTAAATGAGATCCTGTAAGGCTTTGTTCTGTATCTGCTCATGTTCAGTGTTTCTACTAATAATTCTGATGAAGGAGTAAAATACAGAATGTTAAAATTTGCACAGTGCTGAACTGGAAGGGTAGGCAGGAGGGTGGAGTGCCGAAACAGTCTAAGCAAATGGGAGAAACAGCCTGCAGTAAGGTGTAATTCAAGGTCAGCTATAACAACTATATTTACTATGAAAACTCTGGAGAGGTGACTGGTTAAGCTGCAGTTTTATGGAAGGGAGCTGCAGCTTAGTGGCTGAGAAAGTATCATTTAGCAATGCAATCACACAGAAGAACTGGTTCTACTTCTGCAAGATTTGGACCAGCCTACGTGCATTAAGTAGAGACAAGGGCAACATGCTATTAAGTAGTAAGATTGTTGCAAACAACCATTGAAGGAAGGACGAGAAGAAAAACATTATTAAGAAGGAGGAAGTTTAATTTGGGCGTGGAGAAGAAATTGTGACTGAAAGGGTAGATAGATTGTGTAGTGTAATGCATTGTGCAGGAAGTATGTGGAGATTGCTACAGAAAAATACTGTGAGAAGTTTTTGAGGGTATGGCAAGGGTTACTGAGACTAGTAGGTAGAGATATCGTGCAACCACTTGTCAAAGCTCAACTTTTAAAATATTTTTCAAAGCTATCTTTGCAATGGAAAAAGATTATCACTTTTTATCTAGCCAAAGTTAATTTATTCTTTTCAGTTTCTAGACAACAAAGAAACCTGTTTTTCAAAGTCCTAGAGACTGCAGTGTTTCATAATAATCCCTGATTGCTTAGCGTGGAATGGTTTAGTGGTATTTATTGTTATTCCTTCATCGGATTTTACCAGCTTCCCTGCTGATTTAACTTGAGACACTTGTACTGAAAACTGCCCATTACACAGGTGAACATGCAGCATCATTGCTGCATAACAGCTTCGTGTCTGACTATTTTTATTTGTAACTTCCTTGGAAAGAGCTTGGGGTTTTTGTACTTTGGATGGTTGTGAATTTCTCTCCTCACCTAGCTAAATGCTTTTGTTCCTCTTTTTTTCCCCTCAAGTCCCTGAGGTAGTAATTTGGTAACTTTCAAACAGGTTGTCCCGAAAATTTGCTAGCTTAAACAACTTTATAGATCCAAAACTTGTGAATTTCATGAAAAACAACTTTCAATCATTACCTTCTTTAAATTAAATTATCCCATAAATGGAGTGGATTTTATTCAGAGGAAATGTAAAATGGTAATACCTTGAATACTGTAGAAGCTCACCCAAGAACTTCCCGTCAGATTTAATTAAGCATCTTACAATTTAGGGAAGAATTAAAACTGGATTTAAGAGCCCATCCTTCCATCATAAAATATATTTTGGAGGTGAAGCAATGGTGTTGGCGACCAGCAGGTGGGGCAGGCAACCTAGTCACCACTGGGCACTAGTGGCTCCCCGGGCTGCCATGTGCACTGCCACACTGTGGGCAGGGAAGGCGCCACAAATGTGTGACCATCATGGGGTGGGAATATTTTTCTCGTCTGGGGGTGATGTCTTCCGAACGTACTGTGGAACATATGAAAATCTAGGACTTGCTGCTGGGTGTTTTTTCCAAACATGACTCTGAAGAAGAGTTATTTGTAGTATGGGAACACTTAGTAAATCTGAGCTAAAAAGCTTGTTGTGCTGCTAGAGTGAGTAGTTGGTCCCAGAAAACATCATACAGGGATCTGTATGGGTACATCAAGTGAGAGATAGTATATATTGATGCTGAAGAATAAACAAATTTTTAGTAGTGATGAAATTTGATTGGAAAAAATATTCCATACAGTACTGCTTCTGTTTTTCACAGACAAGTAACTGGGTAGTTTTAGGAGCCCTATTATGGGTTTCCAGCACAGCCTTTTGTAGCTATTGGAAGCAAACAACTATATTTGCTGGAGAAAGTTTTATGTTTATGTCAAAAGTGTGCAGTGGTGATGTAGATGCTAAGAGGTTTTTGATAAATTCTTGTATTTCTGTTCCTTGCAGTAGGTGGCTGCTTTGTGACCAGCTGCATACCACACATCGGTGGTATAAAATTCAGCTGCTGGCTCGCCCAAGTCAGGACAGTGTGACTTGTCTATACTATGTTCTGTTGATATTTTGATATATAGACAGAATCCCCAAACATGTTAATCATTAATTCTCAAACTAGAGTATAGCAGTTGGAGGACATACTGCTCTGAGATCTGTAGTACTGCCTATACCACCTTTGAGCTATACTGCTAAAAGAGCTTGAAAAGGGGCTGTGGTGTGTTGCTGCCTTTTGTTTTGGAGGTTCATCAGAGACACACATTATTCATCGTACAGCTACATTTTGAATTATAGTGGGTGTGGATTCAACACAAGCCTATCTCTCTTGGAGGCAAACCCACCACAAATCAGACATTCGACAGTAATTTGTGGCATTATGGGACTGCACATTGCATGGTGCCTGAGGGAACTCCACCTGATTAGTTTCTTTTTTCCTGAGTTTGTGTTAGAAAGGAGTCTACTGACTTGCACAAGGAAAAGTGATAATGGAGGCCGTAAGTGGCTGCTTTTTTCTGTCACTTGGGTATATGGTCCAGGAAGTTCTGCAGGAATTACAGTCTCTAAGTTTGGAAGCATATCCTTGATGAATTACTTATTTTGCTCATTTCCCCTTTCCTTGCATCAATATATTGACTGTGTGGTTTGCAGACATGTATGAAAATGGAGCACAAAACTGAGCTTTGTCATTGACCAGACCATATATTTGAAAGGACAAATAAGAAAAAGGGGTTTGGTGTCAGTTTGTCAAGTGGGTAGTTAGTACTCTCTGCATCTTTTCCATTTTTCTGCTGTCTGAAGAAATAAATTTTAGTATTGACTCTGAAATGCTGTTTAAAACTCTGGAAGTTGAGGATATCATCTTTTTGTTGTAGCATTGCTGTAATATGTGGTTATTTTGTCTGGTGTGACTTGATTATTTTTTTTTAATCAGTGTTATTCAATTTACATATCCTGCCTGCTTCCTCCTTGATACATGATGTTGATATTTTGCATTCACCTTTATAGTTATGCAGTTGGCTTGCATGTTAGGCAGTCTGCTTTTTATCCTTAGTATCTTTCATATAATTTATTGTTCATTGATTTACTATGTGCCTGCGTATTGGTCCTAAAAACTATGCTGTTGTGACAATTCTTTCTGAAAATAGCATCAAATAAGGCTGTTTGTAACTGCAGCCTGATTCGTTGTGCCACACCATAAATGTAATAAAGCAAGTTAATTTAAAAAAAGACATGATAGATGTATCTGCCAGTCTGTTGATAGAAGAGTGGTAGAGATGTGGGTTTTTTCAGATGCATGTGAAATTGTAGTTAGGAAATCACAGTATATTAGTAATGAAAGATGAAGAGCTTTGCGATGATGCTTCTGACAGTGTTGGAGAGATAGTGACAAGGACGAGGAAAGCAGAATGCTGTCCTTTTGAATATCTTAAATAGTACCTTTTTAGGAGTTTGTATTAGTAGAGCATATCCTTTTACAGCTTTCATTTTCATATTTTTATGTTTGCAGTATGCTGTTATGTGATAGTTGATCTGAAAAAGTAAGAGGAGTTGAGAGTTTTCATTTAAATTTAAGATAGACTTTCTCACTGTGAACCAAACATCAGTACTTGTATACTGAACCTCTAAAATGATGTATTGCATGTCTGTGACTATTCTAAAGCAGTAACTGAAAAAGGGAAGTAAACCCAGTTGAAAATGTTCTAAAATTTACATTGAAAGTTTTACTAATCAACATAAACATTTGTAGCAAACTCTCTTTTAAAATTTTTATTTAAAATATGTGAATTTGACAAAGAACACCTGTGCACTCACAAGTATTATGTGGGACAGGAATAGCAGTGGGGAATCTGCAAGTCTTTAATGGAAAGAGAAAACAAATTTGGCTTTAGAAAAACAAGTTTAACATGATAGGAAATTAAAGCCAAGGATATGGCTTGCATTTAGCCAGTCTAGCAGATTATTGCTGCCAGGTATGAAGTAAGGACCTGCTTCCCAGTTCCCATGTTTCATGGCATGCTTCCAGCTTATCTAACCGTTATTTGTGCTTGTCTGATTCTGCTGTGAACTGATAGGAGGAACTTAAGCTGGCAGAAGGTTAGCAGTAGGAAAAAGAAAAAAACCTACTCATTATTTTTCTGCCATTCTTTGTTTAGGTTTACAGTTTCAAAAAATACTGTTCTGTTTGATGTCTTTCAGAATTTTTTATTCTTTAATGCAGTGCCAACTGAAAATATGACAGAGTAGGTGAATATCACTAGTTATTTTCATGTTTTAAAATCTTTAGAAAAATATCACTCCTTATGTGCTTTCTTTCCCACAAAATAGATGCATTTTAAAAAACTCTAAACTTTCAATTTGGTACTAAATATTATCAAATATTTGTGAATTTAAAGGTTGGAAATAGTTGTTTTGTTATTGTAACATAAGGTCTGGAGAACTCTTAATTCTTGATATAGCACAGATGAAGTTTTTTGAAAGGTTGGGGTTTTTCTTTTTTTTTTTTTTTTCCTGTTGTGGCAAACAACAATCTATTGAGAAATTGTATTACGTGTTTTTCCTTGCATGAGAAACCCTGAGGCTTCTTCAACATGCTGCTTTTGATCTTCGTAGAGTGTTGCTGGATTTGTGTAGTTTTTGTTTCAAAATGACATGTGTATAGTGGGTGTTAAATATTGGAGTTTTCTGTAGAACTGAAGTGTTCTCTAAACTTTACTCTTTTGAGCAGACTTTAAGTTTACGAAATAGCCTTTGTGGGTTAGGATCACGACTCAGATTTTTCTCTTCTGTTCTGCAGATGGATGCTGCTTTGAGTGAGCTTTTTACATAATTTGACATATTTGTAGTTCATTGTTGATATTGTTGCAGAAGTACAAAGCTTTTCAATACATACTGGTTAATAGCAGGTATATTTATTGAGAGAGGCTTACTCATCGACTCACAAAAACTAGCAAAATAACAGTATCCTTTAAAAAGTCTGTTATTGAACTGTTGAGGTGAATGTATGACCTCAATAAAATATGATTCCTTGATGTTACAGAACTTCTCCTCTGTGTTCTTTACAAGTTATTGTTAAAGGTGTTAATACAACTGCTTCTGCAATTTTAGAAGTGCTAGAATAAATGAAATGCTAAGGATTAGGTATACTATTGAAGGTTTTCAAGCCCTGAATGAACAAAGCCCCAACCTGCTTGGTGTGATTTCAGTTTTGACCTTCTTTTGAGTAGGTGGTTGGACCTCTTGCAGTCCTTTTCATCTTGGATTAGTCTATAATACTGTGACATTAACACATAAGAATTGAGTTGGTTTCTGAATACAGTTAATCTCTAGTGAGGCTCAGGATGTTTTATGAGAACAAGTAACTTTCTGTAGAAATTTTCCATAACCTATCCACAATGCTAAATGTAATTTGGTTTTAGAATATGACATACAACATTCACATATGTGGATCCATATGTATGCAAACCCCCGGAATTTGGCAAATACAGGCTACACATGGGAACACTCGGTAGTCTCACTGAAAATGTTATAACCTTTGTGGCAATATACTTACTTTGTAGAGGTTTCTTGAAACTCTTGTTTCTATCATGGCAGAGGCTCCTATTTTATGTATACACTCATATTTTTCACTGAATGTTTGTAAGAAGAAACATTCAGCTTTAAGTTGCCGTCAATTTGAAAGTACTAGAGCTGCCAGCTTTTGTGCAGTTCTGTGCGACAATTTTGTATAAATTTCTTGATGAGTTTTCTTAATTGCCACTGACTTTCATATAATAATTTCTTATGCATTAAAGAAAAAAAAAGGTTGATTTTATGTTGGTGGAAGTTATTGGTTTGGCAAGTTTAGAAAATCAAAAGTGTCTTTATGTAAAGACAACAGCTGGACAAGGCTTCCTAAAGGCTCTTTGCTCGCAGCATGGCTCAGCCTTGGGGAAGGGAGGCACAGGACCTCTTTGTCAGTTAACACATTTTATTGATGCTCTACTGAGTTTCCCAATTAGCACCGAATGAGTGCAGAATTCATAATGGTGCTGTTCTCACAACATACCCCACCAAATACCCTTCAGTTTTGACTTTTAATGTAAAGAAATAAAGCTAAACTTCAGCTGGTGGCTTCATAGTTTGGAAAATCCTGTATCTAATGAGCAAAATTTTGAAATATGCAGTTTCCAAAATAAATACTTGACAGGCTTTAGCAAGTTCCCAAGTCTACTCTTGGAGAGTAGAGATTTTGAGACTACTTCTTGTGAACGTAAGTTATTAAGTTCATTTTATTTATGAGTCAAGAGTTTTCAGACTGAGTCTTTAGAAGCTGTATTTCTGAGAGAGCAGTGAAAAGTGAACATCAGAATGTACGGATTCTTTTCTAGTTCTTCAAATATAGTCTGCCTTTTAAGTTAGTAGAGGAAAAAACCAAACCAAAACAAAAAGCTTTTTCCCCCCGGCTCAGTGAGTCAAAGGAGGAGATTTCGCTACTAATAGAAGTTGTTGTTCCCATTCAGCGAGGCATAAGATTCCAACAAAATGCAACTATAGCTTGTGGAAATATTAGTAATGATCTGTGAGAAAGATGAAGTGTGACTTGTAGCCTCCTGGTGTTTGGTCATGTTATAACTTTACTGAGTGGAATGAGTGGAGGTAGTAGCAGTGTCCTTTGCAGTTAAATGGTAATGAGAAAACAGTCTCTTTCATTTGAAGTTTTTAATCAGTTCCAGTTATTTGCATCTCATAGATAGAATAAGCAGGAACTTTGAAGCCAAATAATTGGCTGGACAATATTACTATACTTACTTTTTCATTATTATTGTAGTCAGACTTGTGAATATGATGTCTATGGAAAACATTTTATAGATAAAGTTACTGGCTCACAGTTTTTGGCAGGTGTTTCTGAGTAGTACTACAAAATCTTTTCTGTTTCTGAAGGGAAGAAATAGTACCTTATGGTATCACTGCACTAGTAAAAATCTTACTTTTTAGGGAAGTTTACAAATCTTATTTTTGATTTACTTGTCTAAAATCTGGATTAAGAATACTAAATAAGAATAGTTTGGGGGACTGTATTCAACTCTTACTTCATACTGACCTTTTAATGTTGTTCTAACTTGCTCTTTTTTTCTCTGTGCAGACTTTTCTTTAATATGCTATATAGTTTGTATTTTAGAGACCCCATTAAATTTCCACCACAATAAATCAGATAGTGTATTCCTTAGCCAACATTAGATTTAATGCTAATAAATCTCTACTTACAAGAGAGAGAAAAGGGACATATATCTAGGGGTTATAATTAGATAAATGTGTAAAATCAGAACAACCTTTTTTGAAGATTATTATGCTATATAAAACTATCATAAGGGATAAGCCTATCAGTCATTGTGATAGAGAAATTAAGTTGTCAGGGGATTCTCCTATACCTTTCTTAAGGTTAGAAAAGTGTATTTACTGAGCAGTTACAACAAAAAAAATCTATTTGAGATTGTGTTGTATTCATATTGTGCTAAGATAATTCCTAGTGCTCCTGTTTGGTTATACCAGCAATAACTTTGAACCACGAAATTAAAAACAGGTGTCTTTCCAAGAGCAATTTAAGTCATTAAAGTAAAACTGTCTTTCAGATTTCCACTTATAGCTGCCTAGAGGAACCACTCAGTAGTTACTACCAGCCAAGCTACCTTACTTACTGTCATTCATACAAGCCTCTGTGTACAGACTTTTATTCTCTGAAAAAAATTGAAGTGTAATGATTGTGAACTGCTTTGTTGCTTAATTATATATGGGACTTTTGGTGTCATCTGTGAGAATTTGAGTATAACAGATGTTGCTCAAATTGAGATGAGGAGGAGAGGAGAAATTGTCTCTGCACAGACATCTTACTATTTTAAATACAAAAGGGAAAAAGATACATGCCTACTTGTGGTGTAGCTGATAGTCTAGGTCAGATTCAACCCATAGGATATTTTCATTTTTTCTTGCCAGACTTTCCCCAGATGAGAACAGAAATTTGGATTGAGACAGATAAACCTGAATGTCATTGCACTTGGCCACAGCCTTCCAAGAAGGGAAGAAGGAATTGAGACAGGTTACTCAAGGAACTGGTGTTTGCTGTTGCTGGTTGGGGGAGCAGCAAATGTAAGGAGTAGACAGTGGTTATCACCATCCATAACCGTGCAAGTGTTGATGCATGGCAGTGCCTTAACTATTTATTGTGGATTCTGTGGAGGTATATAAGATGTCTAGGATATTGTAGTAAGTGTCCCTAATAAACAATGGAAAAGATTAAGGAAATGTGTATGTTTTTGAGAGGTGTAGCATTCAAAACTAATACAGATGTTACCGTAACAAAGGGGAAAAGCAGCACTTGATCAATATGACTGTAAAGAGTATCTAAAGTTAAAATAAGATTATTGTATAAATTTGGGAACAAGGTGAAGGGGAGAAATAGCTATGCTCTTTCTAAAAGATGAATGGAAAAGCTCAAACTATGTTTTATGCATTCTTTAAGGTGATATTCTCAGGAAGAGAATTGGGAGAAACATTACAAAATGAGTAACAATGCAAGTCTAATAATGCATGATTCCTGCATAAGTGGGGAGGGGCAGTTGGTCCAAAGAAAGGCAAGTTGAGCATTCTTGTGTTCCTCTCAGTCACTGTAGAATATTCTAAGTACTGACAAATTTTAGATGTTTTGAGCTGTTCTTACAGAATTAATAGAACTGAACAGGAAGAGGGCTATAAGCCTTAACTCCTGTAGTTTTCCCAAGGGCAGTAAATATTGTTTTAGAAAGTCTTAATGGAAGCTCTGACTTTTAGTGCACTTTTAGGTGATTCTTGTTTGTGTTTTTTTTTTTTTTTGAGGGCTGTGAGCTCAACAATTCTTGTTGAGTGTTTGCCCACGTGTGCTTAATGTGCCAGAACTGATTGCCCTTACAGTGGAGAGTGGTTGAGTAATTGAAGCAGGATGTAAGAGGGTCACTGTTGCACTTTCTCCATTATATACTTCAGCCTTGATTTGATCCAAACCACTCTAGATTCCAGGGAAGTGCAGAAGGATGACCCCAGGGGAAACTGTCTGTTCAGAACAGTGTTTACTTCATTTTGACACCTTCATTCCTAAACTATGTGCATCAACATGTTTTTTTCTGTAAGAAAAGTCAAACAGCCTACTTTCCTGTTTTCTGCAGATACTGTGCCATCTCCATCCCTATATATATATATATATATATATAGGTAGAGTTAAAATACCACTGAGCTGCAAAGTAATGATTTAGTNCCATATATATATATACACCCCATAACAAAGGGTATATGAAAATATTCTTTAGCTGTGGTACAGATTGTAGGTTGGAGTCATGTGTGCTATGCATTTTGCTTTCCTTCAGAAGGAAAGCAGAGTCATAGGCTTTGGTAAAGGAGGAAAATGCATTTCTTGGAAGACTCCAAATCATGCAAGCTTGTCTGCAGGGAAGCTTCAGTACTCCACTGTTGTTACAATAACTTTGATGAACTTATTATTAAGGCAGAACACTGTATTTTGTTGTTGTTGTTATTGTTCATCCAACATGCAAAACAGTTTGAAGATTTCCTGGTTTTGTTCAACTGGGCTTTGGCATACTTTCCTCACCTTTGAAATTTGAATGAGGTATGCAAATCGTAATGCATGCAATCCTATCCGAAACAGAGGCACAGCAGAAAAATATTATACTGTCTCTGGTATCACAGTGCTTTATAGTACTGAGCAATAATATGTAGAGCTAGTTCAATACGGTTCAAAGGCATAAGTTTTTCTCCTTACCAGAGTAATACAGTTTTAAAGGTTATATTTGAGTTGACTTCTAGAATTTGTTTCAGCTTGAATCGTTTGTTATTTGCAGATGAGGCATGGAAGTTATTTTATTTCACTACATGTAGGACAGATGTTTGCTTTGAACTGATCAAGGCTCATTTTGAGTAAGATATGATATCACTGTGATAACAATGTTATCATATAATATCAGTGTGATAACAATGTTTATATAGATAAACTTGAATGTCACTGCCCTGGTGATGAAGAATGTGCTTATTGTTGGGATGGTGAAATTTAATCTTATGGCACCAGCTCAGTGGCTTTGTAAAAGGAGAGATGGATTAAAGGCAGAAGAGAATGGAGCTGTCAGCAGGAATGTTTGGGAGCAGACATGGGTGGAATCTCTTCTTTCTTCACTCCCTTACTCCACCTCTTCAGAGCTGCAGACCTCTGCAGAAAGTATCTCATCCGCAGCATCTGTAGTTGCTCTCGGTTCTCCTCTTGCCTGTTGAGTGCCCCTTCTTCTAGGAAGCAAATCTGTTTGTGAACTCATAGTCATTCCAGCTGAATCCCATATTCTGGGAGAGGAGAACTGTGTTGATAAAGAGGATTCAAGAGAATGTTTTGCATGGCTGTTGAGTACTTGTGATGAATGCCTATTTTGATTGCATCTTAAGCTGACTTTGCAATGAGTTCTCCTTTTGATCGTAGAGCTCTTTAACTGTTAGGGCTAGTATATTGACTGCTGGCAGTCTATGTTTTCCCATGCGTATTTCTGTAAAATGACTTTCATGAAGGAAATTAATTATTCCGTATTACTTAAGACCCTGTAGTAGGTTATAATGCTAATCCTCACATGGACTTCCTTTTCAGGATGTTTTTCTGCAGTATTTGTTATCTTAGGCCTATTTTGTCCTACAGACATCAGTTCTTTGTATCACTGCAACACTTGGACAGAGATACTGTGATTAAATTCTTAGTTCCGCTCCTTACACGTTGCTCCCAGTTTCAGGAAGAAAGCTCTTCGTTATGGGCTTCTGGAATAGGAGGGGAAAATAGCGGAATTTGCACCAGTGTCTCTGACCCCTGTAAGAACTGAAGTTCACTAGGTGCTTTTATTTGTACTATTGATGAAATAGAATCATTAAGATTGGAAAAGACCTCTAAGATCATTGAGTCCAACCTTTAACCTAACACTACCAAGTCCTCCACTAAACCATGTCCGTCACCATCACATGTACATGTCTCTTAAATACTTCCAGGGATGGTGACTCAACCGTTTCCCTGGGCAGCCTGTTCCAGTGCTTAACCACTCTTTCAGTGAAGACATTTTTCCTAATATCCAATCTAAACCTCCCCTTGTGCAACTTGAGGCCATTTCTTTGTATTCTGTTGCTAGGCACCTGGGAGAAGAGACCAATCACAACCACATTACACCCTCCTTTCAGGTAGTTGTAGAGAGCAAGAAGGTTTCCTCTGAACTTCCTTCTGTCCAGACTAAACAACCCCAATTCCCTCACCCACTCCTCATAACACTTGTACTGTAGACCCTTCACCACCTTCTTTGTCCTTCTTTGAACATGTTCCAGCACTTCAGTGTCCTTCTTGTAATGAGGGGCTCAAAGCTGAACACAGTATTTGAGGTGTGGCCTCACCAGTGCTGAGTATACAGGGACAATCCCATTGGCCTTGGCCCATTGATCCAGCCTGTCCAGATCCTTATGTAGAGCCTTCTTACCCTTGAGCAGATCAACACTACCACCCAACGTAGTGTTGTCTGCCAACTTCCTGAGGGTGCCCCCGATCCTCTCATCCAGATCATTAAGACGTTAAATGTAACTGACCCCAAAACTGAGCCCTGTGGAACACCACTCACTGATCAGTTGCCAACTGGATTTAACTCTGTTCACCAGTTACATAAAGTTCAGGAAGATGGTGGTACGTGATCCAAAATTTTGAAGGGGATCCAGGCTAATTTTTCTTTCTGGGTTTTAATTTTGTAGTTGGTGGGTTTTGTGTATGTACAGCTGTTTAAATACAGAATAAAGTGCTGTTAATCTGCAGTGGCTTAACTATCAATTTAAAATGTCACAGGCAGAGGATGATGATGATACTTTATCACGAGAGGATGAAGAGAAGGAAGAATGGAAAAGCTATTCAAGAAGGAAGATTATTTCCAACTGGAGCCGCTATGAGGATACAGAAAGAGAGGAACAGAGTGAATGTGTGGAATCACAGAGAGGAACAGACTTCAGTGTTCTGCTGAGCTCAGCAGGTACGCGTTTGCTACTCCATAGAGACATCTTTACTTTTGCGTTTTGAAACGTTGGTACTTTTCTGACTCTTGTCCCTGATTGATGATACACAACCCTAAAATACCATTGATGTCTGCCTCAGGAAGTTTGCCATTTGTGTATTTAGGAATGTTCAAACTCTTCGTGGAAGCAGCCTTATAAGCATGCAAGCTGCACCAAGCCATGGCAGATGGGAGTAAAAGAGGACTTCTGCTTTTACAGTCGTCTTGTGAAATTGTGTGTGGATCTCGGTGTGTCCATCATCCAGTTGCTTTGAGCCTATTTTTGCTGACAGTGAATTTCTTTCTGATCTTGGTCATTGGGTTGCTTTCCAAAAACAAAAAAGATTTCTTTAGCGTGACTAAAACCAGAAAAGCTTTTAGGAAAAGTTCAGATTAAAACCCTGTTCTCCTATGTAGCATTTAGGTTCCGTAATACCGAAAGCAGAGTCTTACAGAGTGTGCCATCCTTCAACATACAATTTGGATTAATTCCCAGAAAAAATCTGTTAATTGAATGAGATAGAGTAGAAAAAATACTTTGGGATACTGTAGTAGTGGAGACAGAATTAATGCTAGTAGACAAACTTAAATGGAGAAATTCCTGATGTCCAAGCTTGGGTTTCTTTAATTTTTTGTAAACATGCTTCTATCATGTAATTTTTTAGCTAAAATCAGCCAAATAATAGCCAATGAGAAGACTAATATTCTGTGATACAGGTGTCATGTTGATAATTAGCAGGATTAGAGCTTTTAAACCTAGCACATGAACATTAATGTTGCATCAATTAAAGTAGAGAGTTATGAGTTGTTATACTGTATTTTTATCAGTAGTAGAGGAAAGTGGTATATTTTTTCTGAGAGGAGTAGGAAGAGGTTTGCAGATATTTTGAGGGTAGGAAGTCTTAAGGGTATTTTATTTTACATTTTTCAGTAGCTTCTGAAGATGCACATTTTTTTTAGTTTTTTGCCTATATATCTAGCTTGTCCCTGCCTCAAGCCAGTCTCAAGTGCAACACTGATTCTGTCTTTTCAATCAAATATTTATGTCTGACTAATCCCATATCATTTCTGACTGCATCTTGTCTCTGCTGTCAGCCTTTGCTTACATATAAGTCTTCTCACTCTCCCTTGCTTCTATTGATTTTTTTTTTCTTGTCTATGTTTCTGATTGGTGGTGGTGGGTCTTTTCCTAGTCTTTTGTTGCGAGCCAGCTCTCCTACACATATATTTACTAAAATCCAGCTCTGTCAGATATATTCTGTCCCTTGCTCTCTCCAGTTCTGAGTTCTGCTGACTGAGATAGCTTGCAGGCACATGCAAGACAAGACTTTCTGTTTAGTTTTGTACCTAATGCCTGTTAAATGCAGACTTATTTTCTTCAGTTATAACCAGAGGTTAGAGGAAACTTAATTTGGTTGCCTTGCACATTAAGATGACATATAGAAGGTCACTGAGGATGGACTGTTTGATAATTGGTTTTTAAGTTCTGACAGATCTTGCCAAAAATACATACAAACTCTGATTTCTAGAAGCTTGTAGCTTGGCTAAATCAGGTCAAATGTTTCACAAATGAGCAGACCTTACCTCTCTCATACTAAAACATTGTCCAGACTGATATAGTTACTGATTCAGGATAGGAGAGTGGTTTCAGTTTTTCAAAGGAAGAGCTTACAAGGGCTTTTTTCTCAGGTCCTTTTGTAGAAAAATGTTCCAGCCATTCTGACTTTTTTTAAAAGGTGGTGGTAAGGGGAGGATGAGGAAAAACTACTTGAAGCAGACAATTGACATGGAAAATTTCAGACTGAGCAGTTAAAAAAGCAGCTGAAAATAGTCTTAAGTAAGAACTGCCAGGTGGCTTTGATAACAGCGGATGCCATTATCCTGACAGAGCTTCTATGTTAGGGCTTATTATATTTATGTGTAAAATAAGGTTTTAGGTTTTAAGTGTTTCTTTTTTTTGGGATTTTATATATACATTTTTTTCAATTAACCTTGAATATAGTAAAGCAAACTTTTCTATATTGCTTTTGATATCTAGCTGATTTAAATTACAAGTCCATTGTGAAGCCTTCAGGGGAATGTATCTTGAATCAATTTAGTAAAAATACTGTTGAAACATAAAGAGCAAGAGAAGTGGAAGTGATAAGATAACCATACTTTTCTAGAAGAATCTTACTGGTTTTGGAGAGCTGTTCTCATTTTTTGACTTACGAGGGTTATGTGCCCCAAAATAGACTTAACTCTTTCATTAGGTTTTTGGCTGTGAATAGATGCTTAAAATGTAAAAATATGCTTTTAAAATCTCATTACAGTGTTGATCAAAATGTACCTAGGGACCTGCTCGCTTTTCTTTGAATGTGGTAGTACAGCACCTAAAAGCTGCCAACATACATGCCTAAAATAACAGTGTGCTGAGTTGCAGGATGTGGTGATTATCAAGAGGAAAAAATACAGTTTTGCTTCTTTGTTTTTTTTTTTGCTGTGGCTGAATAATTCTCGTGACCTTAAAGGAAGAGAAACACTGTGTAGCTCCAAAAAACCTGGCAGGATGGTTTTGATATTTTAAGAATACATAGAATTTCTGTAGGTACCTAGCACTTGAATACAATAGGAAGTGTGGAATAAAAGTCAAAAGAGCTGTCACTGGAGCATAGTAGTAGTGAACAGTAAGTATAGGATTTGTGAGGTAGCAATTACTTTCCATTCCCTAAAACTCTGTTGTTCTGTGTCTTTAGCCTCTTGCTTTTGGGCCTCTCTAATTTTCAGGTGTCTACTGCAATATATTGCTTCATTTTTGTCATTTTCATGGTTGATACATACATGAGAATAGCAGTGTAAAACAAACTTGTCTGTCTTGGGGAAGCTGAACAGATTAACATAAGCCTTGCTCCACAGGTTTGAAACATTGATGAAAACTTAGTTTTATCTTAAGTATATACTGATAAATTTGAAAAAAAAATACTGGCATGATAAGTAAATGAATTTTCTTCTTTTCAATGTTAGTTCTGCTCAGACAAGAAGAATATCAATTGCAGGGTGTGATTCAGATGCTAAGAAGAACCTTTCCTAGTTTTAAAATTCTAAATAGCCAAAGATAGTTTTCTTTACAGAACTGCCTAACTTGTTGATTGGGATTACTACCAGGGTCCCACTTTCCAGTGGTGGTTGCCAATTCGTACTACTTTTTGGTTTGTATGTTTGCTCTGTGAAATTACTTACGTCTGTATGTCTCTATAGAACTCTTTCTGCGTCTGTTTATTGTACTGTTGAGATGTCTAGAGTAATGAGGAATTGTTGTTCATCAGCTCTGAAAGCATTGTAAAAAATAGTGAAAATTATTTTTGAAATTTTTTTTTTTTGCATGTCTTTATGCCTGTGTGTAGAACAGATGTGTTTTCAGCTGGTGCATCTTATTTGGTCAGAAATTCAACAGATGCAGACTTAATGTCCTTGCCGTTCACTAGATGACATGAGCTGTGTGTAGAACATAGAGGGATTGGTTACTTCTTATTACTTATCAACAGCTTTAAGATTTTAGTACCAGAGTACTGGTCTTGAAAGAAAATTACATTGTTGTACCTAAGGATTGGTAATAGGTCACTTAAACATTCCTAGTATATGCACTCCTGGAATAAACAGTTAAGGGCATGTGCTTTATTTGCATCTTTTCTAATGTTGTCCTTTTTTTGTTGTCTCATTCTATAAGCATTATCTGGGTTTCCCTGATATACTCTCCTCTTCTGCTTCTTTTAGCCCCATTCTAGCACATCAGAACTTTCCTTTTTGATGGTTGTGTTTCCTATTTCTTCTCTGTAGCGGCTTTTTATCCAAGTGGTCTCATTTCTGCTTGCAAGTTTTAGTTGTGACAGTTATGCCCTGGGCAGTCTGCAACCTTGGACTTACTGGTAGACCTGAGAGCTACTGCTCCTTTATATAGCTGTAATTACCTTAATTCAACAAAAATGCAGCCCCTTTCTCCTCCTCAGCCCAAGTAACTTTCCCAAACAAATGGAAAAAAACCCTTTCCACAATAAAGATATGCAGCAAAATTAGAGGACTTGGCATCAGTGGAAGCTGGTTCTCCATCTGCTCGGTGCTTCCTCCTGGACTGTTCCTAACATTACAGAAATTAATCGTTTTTGTTCTAATCATACAAGCTGTCCTTTTTTTTTTTTTAATTTGTCTGAGCTAAAAATGGGAAGTGCCAGATTTTAAGTATTAATCACATTTTCTTGATAAATGTATTTTCCTGTAATAAGTAATTGTGCTCTTTATATATGCTTTAATGTCTGTGCCTTTTTTTTCCCTAAGTTTTAGCTAAAATATAACAAAAACTGTATGATTGAAATATAGAAATATGTGATTACATCACTTGAATGCATATAAATATAAGATATCAGAATGTTAAAATGAAAATGTTATCTTAGAACTATGTGACCATGTATGTCAGAGATAGTATTGCAAAACTAATGTTAATAAAAGAAAAATCTGAATGGTTTCAGTGTTTCAGAGGGAATGCATTTGTATGCTTTATGATTTAGAATTGAATAGAGTAAGATTCACAGACTGAAGAGGTTAAATTTTGTTCCTGTTAAAATCAGTGTGATAAGCTTTTCCCAATCTTTTTAGTTTTTCACACCTGAATTATACTTACTTGTTTTTCAAATTCTAGATTTCTGGATTTAAAACCTTTTCTGACCAACATCCTTTTCTAATCTTGGGCTTTAATCTTTTGCTGCTAATGTATATTAATGGTATTTCTATTGAATAGCATGTAAGTATGTTTTGGTTATGGAATCATGGATCAGTAAGTTTAAAAGTATAACAGTTTGTCCTTATTCCTGTCTTGCTGTTGTCATGTCTGCTACCTGAATTTGTAGGTTTGAGAGCTAGATGAAAGTGTCGCCTCACCCGGTTGACTTTTTCTTGTTTAATCATGTCCTTTGTTTTTAGAATACCTCTAAACCCAGTTCTATTTGGGTAGTCATCATGGTTTCTCCCTCATCATCTCTGACTTTCATGCCAGTGAAATCCCCTAACCAAAAATGAATTTCTCCAAGTCTTGTACACGAATAGTAAATTTAGTATTCCAGTGTTCATTTTCAAACTTCAGTATGTTAATGCCACTATCACTATAGTTTTGTTCCCTTTCTCCTATTTTTACTTTTTTTTTTTTACTTAATTTTCTACCTTTCCCTGTTCCTTTGAGTTTTTCTTTTAGTACATGAACTTTGATTTTTCTTGTTGCTGAGTATCACTTTTGATCAATTTCAGTCTTTTATTTCAGAATCCTTTTTACATTTCTGATTCTGAACCACTGTTAAATCACCAGAGTTAGACTGTAAGGTTTCTAGAGCAGGGCCTTTCCTTTGCTTAGTTGCAAAGTGTTGGTTCTTTTCCAATAATGACGTTAGTGGATGATACTTCTATGGTAATATTAGAAGATGTTGATTGATTTGGAGGAGCTGTGTTTCATTTAGTTGTAATACTTTTGTTCCGTCTCTCAACAGTCATTAGAGAAATAAATAAAAAATAGAGGTTTTATAAAATTCTACAAACCAGAATTTTCTGTTTATGATAAGGATTAGAGTATCAGATGTAGCAGATTGGTTTAACTGGAGAAGCCAGACTTAATTTACTGTTCTATTTCTCATAAGGGTAAATTTGTTACTAATATCAGTTTACAGAAAAAATAACTGTGATAGAAACGTTTTCCTATTCATTGATGGATGCTCTGAAGCAGTGGTGTGATCAGAGTGCATGTGAACCACCATCAGAAGAGTGACAGACCTATTCTTCTGTTCTTATTCTCTTCTTATTCTCTTCAGACCTATTTGTTATTCTTCTAGCAAGATTCTCAGAAATTTGTTTGCAGGGAGCAGTGCTGTTTCTAAACATTGGTTTTGGAGTGAAAGAAGGGCTGTGAAGTAGGCAGTACTCTAAAGGACAGATAGTGCATCTTTATTCCTTAATCTCAGTTGCAGCTTCTTATCTCACTTGCGATCCTGAAATTCCTCCTCATGTTTGCTACTGGTGGCTTGGGCTATCCTATTCCTTCTCTTCTTTTAGTGCTTTCTGAGTCACACCTATTCATTTTGCCATTGTTCTGTCCCTGATTTCATCCAATTACTCAAGAGTTCCTGGTTCTTACATCCAACTTCTAGTCTATGTGTTCTCTCAATCCTCCTTTTGCCCTGTATTTTTGTACCTGTCAAAATCACATTTTGATTCATCTGTTTTGTGTTTTCTTGGCTATTGTTCGCTCTCAGCTCTCCTGGGAGTGGCATCTTTGGCATTTCTGACTTGTATAGGAAGGTGGCTCTCCTGAGCCCTTAAGAGATGTCTTTTTTTCTCAAAGGGCTTCTTTTTTTCTTTAGCTTTGGGTAATTTTCTTGAAGAGCGTCAAAGACATGTTGAGCCTTGCCAGAGTCCTTGTTTTAAAACAAGAGTTCTATCAAGTTGTTGTCTTCCACCTTAAAGGGAACTCTCCTGTCTTGTTGTTCTTTCTTGCAAACCAAACCCCTCTGCACATGTAAAGTTGTGAATTAGAAACTCTTTTAATAAAAAGTGGGTTTGAGGGACAGGATAGGGTGTGAGTAGGGAGTAACTGTGTTTTCTTTCATTCTGACTCATTTTCAGCCTTTACTGGCATGTGAATCAGATGACCTTCCTTTGACAGTAAACACTCATGATTGGTTTATAAAGCGTGCTATTTCTGAATCTAATGCAGATAATTTGGATTGTGAAACTGCTCATACTCTCTGTACTTCTTTTTAAGCTCCTGACTGAAAACAGCCTGTTATACGTTGTGGGTTTTTTTTACTTCTTGAATGAAGTGTATTCTTCAACGTGCAGAAAATGTGTCACTGAAAAGTGTGTATCAGCTAGCCACAGAATGTGAGAGTCCAAGGTGGAAGAAATAATCCAAGGTGGATGTGCTTTAATAAGCTGATATAATTCTATTGATTTTTGTGTCATAAAATTTTTGTCTCATGAAGGCTAGAGGCAATAATTGCAGATATTTATAGAAAAGAAATGTTCATTCAAGTCACTTGGTTAACTTCTGGTGGGGAAATGCTGTCAGAATGGAGATACTGGAGAGCTAAGTATTTTAAATTGACAGTTCAATGGTAATAGGGTTAAACTGGGTTAGATTTTTCCAAGTAAATAAAGTGCAAGGGTTGGAAGAGTAATAGATTTTGGAGGGAAAGTCTGTACTATTTGTAGTCTTTCAGGAAAAGATACCCTGTTTGCAGTCTTCAGTGTCACCTTTCTGATACCCAAAGAAATGTACCAAAATGTTTATAATGGAAAACAGCACTTTTGCCCTGCCTTCTTAGTTGAGGGAGTCTTGTTACTTGTTTTGCTTCAGATGTTTCTGAAGATGTTAGAAAATAAGTTCAGCATGACAGATGACAAATGTTAATTGCCTTTTATAGCATGAGGTTTGCTTTGGGCTAACCCACTTCTTGACTTAAATCTTTAGAAACAGAAATAAGAGTGACACTAGCAAGACAGAATTTACGCTTAGCTGAAGAGGCAAATAGCCTTCAAAGGCAAAGAACATTCAAAAAAGTTACTTTGAATTTGTCAGGTAGATACATTTCTAAATGCTTGTTGCTATTTTGACTGATTGGAAGAGAGACTCCTTCTGAAAGCCAGTAACTATGTATCGGTTGACTCTCTTGCTGTCTCTATAGGACCTTGGCACTATGTGTCTGTAGGCACAGAGGTATGGCAGTGGTGTTTGAAAGACTGGCTGGGAATTGAGACAGCTTGCCCAACCCAATAATATTAGGTCAGTCTAATGATATCATTACTGTCCTTTGTTCATTATCCAAGATTCTCACATACTACTATGCCTCATTTTGGGGGCTAAGTCATCCATTGACCTGTAAAAATCCAACCCCAAACAAACAAACCTAAAATGCAAATTGGATCCTTTGAGAAAGTCCTTGTAGCTGGGCCCTTCAGCACTGCCAACAGTCTTGGCTCCATGTATGTTGCTTCAGAGACTACTAACTTGATCTGTCTCCTGAATAGTCTGCAAAACCTCCTCTCTGTCACTTTCTGTTGTATGCAGGGAGCAAGTCATAGGTGCTGGTTGATTATTCCAGAAGTCTTTCCTAAAGCCTGGAGTATTCATACTCCTTCTGTCTCTCACTGTCCCTTTCTTCTGTCTTGGACATGATTAATTTTTATACACTTTCCTTTTATCTTCTCTTGAAAAGTATGCTTTTCCTTTTAAGAAAAACAACAGGTTTGCTGCAGCTTTCAGATGCCTTTTTCAGGACAAAAACTGACAAGGGGTTGTATCCAGTACTTACTACAATCAAGCACTTACTACTACTTGCCTGTGTTGGAAAGGGATGTGGTGCCACTGGCACAGCTCTGAGAGTGGAAGGCGTTTGCGTGTTCCCTTTCATCTCAGTGTCACCTATCACGTCAGATGGGAGTAGGTACGAAAAATAACTTCTACAGAGTAGAGAAACTGACTCCTACTCCAAATAACAAAATAGTTTTGCCAAAAATAGCATGGCTAATACTGCTTGTTCCAGCTGCAAAAGGTGTATTTGTATTGGCTTCCCTTGCTACCACACATTAGATAACAGAGAAAAAAAATCTGTAGCTGCTACCAGTCACATTTGTGAATTGGCTTCGTTTGATATGTTTTTCATCTCTAAGTAATTGTATATGTTAACAATAATTGCTTTAGTCAACACATCATTTAGTCACTGCTAAAACATGAATTGTCATGAAAAAGGTTATAATTTATTTTGGATTTTCTTTTCCTCTTGTATGTTCTTAAAAGGAACCTAGTGGATGTCTGTGTTTTCTTTTTTGCATGTCTCTGCTTCATTTGCTTTTTGGGGTGTTTGGTTTTTTTTGTTCTGTTTGTTATGCAGCTGTGGAGTTCTTATCAATAAAAATGTAATTAATCTGAAGTTTCTTTATATTTTGCTCCTGTTCTTGATAATAAATCACCTCCCATTTTCTGGAGAAATGAAAGACACTCCTGTCGTGTTATGGATTTGGCTCATTACCAGCTATGGACCTAGTTTCCTGAGTTGACTGCATGAATAGTGCAAAACTGTTGGCAGGAACATGAAATGGAACAGAAGGGAAAGATCTTGGGGAATCAGGGAAATACTGGGATTGGTATTGGTAGTTGTAAGAAAAGTAGCAAGTGCTCCCTTTTTTTTGATGGTAGCATGCATGTTTATTGGATGAGATGCAGATACCAGCTTCTGATTTATCTTAATATACATTTGCAATTAGAATATTGACAGGAAGTAAATTTTCTAATGCAAATAAGAGACTACAATCTATCTTGCCTTAAGTTTTCTGTTCTGTAGTTCCACATGGTTGTCTTCCCCTTTTTCCTTGTTGTTGTTCATTTCATAATACTTTAATGAAGTATTGGCTTACTCTTATTTCTATATATACTCTTTCTATCCCACAGACCACTGTATTGCTCTAAGTTGTATTTGAATATCAAAAAAGAGGAGGAGAAAGGAGGAGAGGTAGAAATCTCTAAGAACAATAGTCTAGTCCCTTAGAGGAAAATTGCCCATGTATGGAATGACTGAATTAACTTGTAGAAATGTAATCTAAACCCATCAGCTCTCATACCTGTAACTTACAAGAACGCTTTAGCTTGTCAAAGAAAATTTATTTTTATAAATATATCTCTGTGAAGTGGAGAAAAAGCATTTTAATGTCTCCAAAGTGTTTGATTTCGTTATGCTATCTTCGTGTTTATAAAAACCCAACAAACAACAGAACAACAACAAAACCCTCTAGTGATTATTTGAGTTTAATGCCTGTACTTCAGAATACTTAGAGTTCACTGTCCATCTGAATTTTAACAGTTTTCTTTTGGCTATTCATTTATTAATAATAGAATCCTGTGATAGTTCTTGGGGGTCATCTTTTTGCAAGCCTTTCTACTTCAAAATATGTTAACATACTAGCATTTTTGACTGCTGATTATAGGAATCTGAGAAAGTGAACAGTGGAACCCCTTTGCAGAGTAAAATTAGAGTACAAATTAAAGACCTTTGTTTACAGACTTGCTTGGTAGTGGGAAAGAGGATTTATGGTCTAACATTTAGCAGGAATAAAAAGAACCTTGAAGACATTATTTAATTTAAAAATGCCTCACAATTGCAAAAGCTTTACTGTGGTGACAGATGCTGTAGACAATGTTGTGTGGTTTGTTTTTTTTTTCCTAAGTATCTAGAATAAAATCATCTGAGCTATATTCGTGAAGTCTGTCAATCTCCCAGACTCGGAAATTGAAATTATTTCTTTCAAAAAAGACTAGTGAAATGTTTGTTCTGTTACAAAAATAACTCATTGGGTAAGCTATACTATATGATAAAGCTGCTGTAATGCATTTTCAAAAATTAAGACATTGAACAAGTAGACTGAAAATGTAATTTCATGTGACTGGAATTCATTTAATCATGAAAGGAAAGCACCATAGATTAGGGAGAATATCCCATGGACAAAGTATATTTTGGTGACAGTGATTGCTTACACCTATGATGTCAGTCAGGAAGAGATGACGTCCACATAATGGCATTAGGGATGATTTACCTAGTTTACATTACAATAGGTAAGAGAATTCTTGAACAGCCTATTAAAAAGAGTATAGATAATTGTTTAAGAAAATGACTTTTTCTAGAGTCTGTTTTTCTGTACAACTTGGTAGTGCTAAATGTAGAAATGATTCCCATTTCCTCTCCTTGCAAAATTTATTAAAATTAAAATATAATTTTTAATTTTATGATTTAGTTTTCTATACTATAGTATATAATAAATGTCTAAAAGTATAACTTTAACAGGTACCAATATTTGCCATTATTTGCTTTTAGACATTAGAGGTAAAATACTACCAATAAACATCTTTGAATTACAGTTCCTTCATTTTTTAAACTTTTTTTTAAACAAAATTGTGATATATCAAAACAATAACAGATCAGTTTCAGTAAGTTTTGGGGCAAATTTGAGGAAGTGAAGCTTGCTGTTGTTTCTTTCCCTAACTCAAGTTGTTTACTAGCTTGAAGAACAGTGGACTGGGCTCTTGCTAGTAAGTAATAGTACCTGGAAGACTAACCACAGCATAACCAGTAAAATTCATAGATTACAAAGCTGAAGAAACCATTTCTGATTGGTTGAACTTTACTGAATAACATAAGCAGTCATAGCAAAGTTATGAACTAGTTACCGGTTGTATTAGGGCACATCTCTTAGTATTTAACAGTCAGTCTTGTTTTAAACAATGTCAGTGACAGAAGAATCCCTAAGAACTCTTGGAAGGTTATTCCACTGGACAGTTGGATTGTTCCAATACTCTGTTACCTTCACTGTTAAAAAGTGTGTAGCATCTTAATTCCCCTCTAATTCTCTGAAATGCAGAGGGTTGCAGAAAAAAAACCTGCACAGATGATGTTAAACTTGGTGTAGATGAAGCTTAAGTGATGTATATGGTATGTGTTGGGAAATATTTAAAGACATCTGAGGTGATTGCTTTCAACAAGGAAGCAGGAACAAATGAACCCTAGAAATTAGGAAAAGAACAGAGAACAAATCAGGAAGCACAGGCATTTCATGTAACTTTTTCCAATTCAGATCCCAGAGGCTCCACAAGGAAACAGTAGTACTGAAAAGTACAGCAAAGGGTGGTGGGATGACTAACAATATGGAAGAATTTACATATGAGACATGCCTGAGAGTGGTGTGAGTAGAGTAAAATATTGGTCTTCAACCTAAAAGATAGGTCACTGAGAATGGTATGGTGTACCTGTCTGTAAAATCATGGAGAGATATGGATATGGTGAATAAGAAGCTATTGTTGTCATCTTTAGTGGAAGAAGTAGGGAGTATTGGATGAAGCTGGCTGGCTGCAAATTCGAAAGAAAGTATTTTTTTGAGGTAACTCAATTAAATATAGAAGTTTGTCTTGCAGTCTTGTGGAAACTTATGTTTTGTGTAGGTTCAAAAAACAACCAGAAAAATACTTTTAAGGTTATCTTATAAGACATCATCTCTGACTCAAGAAATCATTGAACTACAAATAGCTAGAGGCTGGCAGAGTATTTCTGGGGAAGCATCCCTGTGCGTGTGCCCTGTTCTTAGGCTCCCCTAAATTTATGTTCTTGGGCACTGTTGTGCAGAATTTTGAGCTATATGGAACCTCTGATTTAATCTGTTGTGACTTTTCCCAAGTGATGTGCTTCTCCCTTCCCTGCTTGTAATCTGCAGAACTGAAAATATTTGAAGTTTGAGATGGTGTCAGTTCAAAACTGTTGGAAGGTATTGAGGTCCTGTAAAGGATTAATTTTTCTGTAATTTTAGTATTCTCAGCAAGCTTGCTGACTTCACCAGTATTTGATATGTAAGTATGTAGTAGGGTGGTAGAAAGCTGAATTCCACATAAAACATCAGTACTGCTCAACAGGACAGATTATATACAAATGGGTATTTTTAATGTCTCTTAATTGCAGGAATATTGAAGAAGACCAAAGAATGTCCTTCTTGAACACTGAAATAAGGCTATCACGTGGAATGAGTCAAGTAAATGTAGGCTCATGTGCTTGACATCAGTCCTGAAAATAAAAGAATGGAAAAGCTGATACAGGATTTAGTTAATGGAGATTTAAAGTGTGGAGGCAGGTTTTACTGGGCATAAAAGTTTGTTGAGGATCAGCAGAATCCCAAACAAAAGAGAGGGATGAGCTGGAGAGAGATGTAAGTCGAGGCTGTAGAGCTGCAGGTAGTGAGTTGCCAGTAGCATGCAGTTGCAGATACTGCTTTGCTGTGTCAGGCCACTTCATGAAGTGGTTTACATGAGTCACTAATTTATATAAGCCCTTGTGCTTTTGTTTTAAGTCAGAGTTCATACTGATAGAGAACTGAACATCTGTTGCTGTGCCTTCTCTCCTGTTCTGCCTAACCTAGCTCTGCCTGTTTATTCCAAGATAAAAGGATATGAAGTGTCTAATATTAGTCAGCTTGGCTTTCTGGAGGATCTCTTCTTACATGTTATTGGAACTACTGCATAATATTACCTGTATGTATTTACAGTGCAAATGGTCTTGAAGTGTTTAAGTGCTTTTTGTTTTCCACGTTACGGTAGCTCTTGGAGGTGGGGAATTATTTAATGAAGGGGCTTGAGAGAGCTGCAAGTGGCCATGGTGAATTTTGTGTTCATCTGTATTTCAAGGTGAAATGGACATATTGGACCAGTTATTTTTCTATAGGAGCAGAGCTTATGTAAGTTATATCTCTTAACAAAGAGATGGAAGTGTAGAAGTATCTCATGTTTTACCTGTAACATGATAGTCTTTGAGTAGACATGGATGTGAATGCGGAAGATAGGCTAACAGTTTAGGAATATGTATACACCTACAATCTGTGGTGCTACTTACTGATTTCTTTTAGCTGATAACTGCCCAGAAGGGGCAGTTTGGACTTTTGGTCTTTGTCTCATTATCATAATTTCTACAAGGCTCATTAAATCATACTATGCCACTTTAATGTCTGTTACCTGCTGAATTAGTTGGGAAGGAGTCCCATTTGTATGTACTATCTGTGCTCTTTTGCTGAGCAGATGTACTCTCTTTAGACAATTGACTGTAGTTATTTTGTGGTGTGGTTTTCTCAAAAATCAAAAGATGTCTTTGTCAGATGCTTAGTGATCCTTGAACAATTGATTATGATAAAATGGCAAATAAATATCAACTCACTGCTTTCATCTGAGGTGATTTTACATAATTACACATTTTGGAAAACATTCTGTGATATTTATTTCTGGTTACACAGAGGTTTATGTATAGGAACTTCACTACGAACTGTTAGATTATGTTAATGGTATCTAAATTCTTTGAGGATAGGTGAGAGGAACAATACACTTAAAATAACATTTATCTTGACTTAAATTATTAATGAATACATTTAAAAAACAATCAACCTTTTCTTTAAAAAATAGTACATAATTGGATTCAGTCTTTCAAAAAAAATAGTTGTATCCAGTTCTCTTTCCTACAAGCAAACTTTCCAGTTGTTCTTAGCCTTCTCATATTTTCAACAGAGAGCTTAAAAAGTCTTAATTATGACTTTTAGTACTTCAGAAACTTGTAAACTAAGTTTTGAATAAGCTTTTTGAGAGTTTCATTGAATAGTAACTTGATTTTTCTTAAATAGGTATGTTGCCTGGTTGTTATGTTTGGATTTCTGGGTATGTTTCTTTGTCTTTTTAAGCTATGGTAAACAACAGCTTTTACAAAAGAGGAGGCAAAAAGCTCACAATGTACAAGGTAATAAAATTTTTCCATTTTGAGAGCAGTAACTGGAGAATCAAAACATGAATTACAAATCTTATTTTTCTCTCTTTTTCTTCCAACTCTGAACTAGATTCAACAGATAAGAAACTGTCTTCTGAAACCAGCTGACAAAAGTTGTATCTGCTGCTTGTTACAGGTGTTTACTGAACTGTAGTAGGCTTTGACGATTAAGTTACGGAAATCTTACACTTGTGCCATTTAAGCTTATAGCCATTTTGTTTTGTATTGTACAGAACCTGCTTCTTAACTGATGTCTTTTTCCAGATATGTTAGATGAGAGACAAAGTGTCAATGAATGTTGCACAGAAGCTGTGAGGAGGCAGGAAGAATTTGTACTGGATTGATGTAATATGTGACGTGAGGCATAGGAAAAAAAATAGGGAAATGTTTGATGGAAAAGTTGAAGGTACTCATAAAAGAAAAGGACAGAAATTGGGGAAATGTAGAGAGAGCTGGAACCTGTCAGCAAAAAATGGCTGAGTGATAGATGCACTAGCAAAAATTTCCATCAAGTTCTCATCAAATATATCAAGTGGGAAAAGGTTAGAATAATGGAAACTTCTTTGCCTCTTTAAACAGCAGACTTAAGCGTGACTGTTTAGAGTATATGAAATGTTTGGAGAATATGCTCCCTATTGTGACAGTCAAGAGAGGGATCTTGTGGGAAAAATTTCAATTACAGAAGGTATTCTACAGTAATATGGGTGAGATGACCCTGCATAACAACATCTCCTGCAGAAGTTGTTTCATGTATGTTTCCTGATCAGAATCCATTACTTTGGGAGTATGTTTCTGACCCTTGATATGAGACAAGGCTTGGCATAGTACCAGCTTCTGGCTTTCAGTCTCATGGTATTCTCTCGGTCTTTGGCAAGTAAGTTTATTCTTCTAGCTCTTGGTAGAATTTGTAAACCCTTTGTGCGAATGTGAAGGGTTCAAAAGAGGTGTTTGTGAATGGCAAGTTTGTCTGTCTTTAGCAAACATCAGGCAAGAGAGATTATTTTAGTAAGTTAGCAAGACTAGATGATCTTTCGAGGTCCCTTCCAACTCCTAATATTCTGTGATTCTGTGTGAAAACATGAAAAACAAGAAAAGGATCGATGGATACATTAAATAAGAAGGACGTGCTAAGTAGAAATGAGGGAAGTGATACAGAGAGGAGGAGAGGAAATTTATTTAAAACAATGCTGGGAAAAGAACTATTATGCCTTAGTAATTAGAAAAAATTGTGTGAAACCAGTAAAAGACAATAGTAACAAAGATGTATGTTTTTAAAGCTAATATTATATACACAATTGACCAATGTGATACTATAAAATGGTGTGTGAAATTATATTTGACTATTTATGCTTTTTCAATTTTAAGGGGCCTGGGTTTTTCTGTGTGTGTATGAGCACAGGTCCAGTTCTCCATGGCAAAGTCACTAACAGATATTTTCACTAACAGGTATTTTTCATGGACAGATACTATGTTTATTTTTAAAGCACTGCAAGATATTAGACTCTCATTCTAAAATGTTTTGCATGTTATTTCCATGTAGAATTAATATCTATGTGACTTATATAGTGGATGCTCTAAGAGAGTGAAATTCTTGAAGTGACCTGTGCTTTTCATTTTTACAGTTTTACCAGGGCACTGATATCCAATCTGTTTATTAAAACTCTGTACACAGTACCTAGAGGTGTATTAACGTGGTGCTCTTTCCTTAGTGTCCTGTAGTTTACATTTCGTAAATAACTAATCAGCTCTACTGGCTTTATTTAATATCCTTTTATATAAACAAGGTTTGATTATCATATAATAAAAAATATCCTTTTACATTTATTACTGTGGTGCAAAATGCTGTTTGCTTTGCCAGATTAAATAGATAATAAAGTACAGTGAAAGCTTTTTGGTAATATTTAACAGAAGCATGGTTTAATATTAATTTATTTTTTCTTAAAGAGCCATTCATGAAAATATGCATTAAAATATTTTGAAGGATTTAAATTGTAGGAAGTATTTCACTCTAGCGTAAGCCAAGAGAGAGCATTAATAGTTTTTCTCTGGGTAACCTTAATAGCAAAAGAGAGCTGTTATAGGAAGAGAGCAGTATAGGAAATCTAAGAACATCAAATGTTTGTCATAGTATGATTTAAACTTGAGTATCAGTATAAAAAAATTTAAATTCGTTGTTTTACTGTCTGTATGTTAGTCTATATATTCATTTGATAAGCAATTAAAGCAGTATAAGAAAGAAAAACTTACCTAGGAGATACTCGATTGAAGCTTTATCTGTGCTCTGTTAGAATATACTGAGACTCAGTCAGCAGATAGGGAGCTTTTTCTATTTGAAATGCTTTGTGTACTCTTGTCTTGTGATTTCTTTTTCCGTACTGTCTTGTTCACTGCTGCTTCGTCTCATAGTATTGGTTGTTTCCAGTTTATTTCCAGGTTTCTCTTATATCTGATTTCTTCTGTGTTCTGCATTTTTGTTTATTCTGCCCTTATCATGTAACAGAAAAGAACCTGTGAACTTTGCATCTTTCCCACTGCTTCAAAAAAAGGTAAAAAATGATAAATGCACTGACCCCTGTGAACTCAAGTCTTCAGCACTCATTCAAAAAAATCATTTAAAGGTTTAGTATCCAGTGAATTCCATCTGTTGTTTTCTGTAGCTGTTCCAACACTGAAAAGTTATTTCCCTACATGTTTCAGTAACCTTCACATTTTAGATTTTTGTAGGAAACGTGCAGAATCAGTAGACATCAGATCATAACTTTTAACCCATGCAACAGTATTCTGTGAAGGATGATGAAAGTCTGCCTCTCTCAGCTCCTTATGCTTCTGTCAGACACAGATGTGAAATGCTGCTTCAGAACAGAGCGGGGGGGAAAATCCCAAAGGGTGTAGTGTTTTGTCATTTCTCAGGACAGTGAGCACACATGGCGTCAGTGAGTAGCAGATACGAGCTATTCAGACCAGTCACTGAACTGACAAGATGACGCTTTCCTACATAATAGACCCATTAATTATTTCTTGTGATGGACAGCAGCACCTACTAGAAAAAAAACCCAGCAGATGATAATACTGGGTTAGATAGGTGCTCTGTGTTTAAACAGCTTGTCACCAAGAAACAAATCCAGGAAAAAAGTGCTTTTTGGGCTATAATCAGGTAAAATGGATCACAGTTGTTTTGACGTGGTAAGTATGATGCATGGGGTTAAAAACTCCGCTCAGGTTTATATTATGTTATATATTTATATTATATTATATATTATAGCTAGCCTTTTTATCAAAAAGATGTTCCAAAAGATTTGCGTTTAAAATCATGGTTTGTGTTTCGTTTCATGTAACCTTTCATTTGGGGGACCTGGCTGTAGCCTTTTGGTTTTTCATTTATAAAGTGCAGATTAAGCTTACACATTCATGGGTGCTTTTTTTTTTTTGTGTGTGNTTTTGGGTGTTTTTTGGGTGTTTTTTGGGTGTTTTTTGGGTGTTTTTTGGGTGTTTTTTTGGTGGTTTTTTGTGTGTTTTTTTGTGGGTTTTTTTACTACTTTTTGTTTTTCTCTCCTGCAAAAACCCCTTAATGTTTAAAAAAAATTTTCAAAGAGCACTGTGTATGAAGATGTTCAAACTCATTACACACTTTGTATCACACAAAGGCTTTCTGACTCACAAATCCTTTTCTAATTAATTTAGAAACTTAAATTATCTGATTTGATGTTAATTAACTGCTCTCTTGCAGTTAATATGTAGGAAATAATATATATTGAAAAACTTGCTTTGATGTCGCATAAGCCCTTCGTAAATCTGTCCTAAAATATAATGGGTAAGCTGTTCACTTACTGCACTGATGTTGTTAGGGGAAACGTATGTTGATTGTGTGGAAAATAGTGCAACATTTGGAACTTTTCCTTAGAACATAGTTTTGTGGAGTTTTTTATGTGTGGGTTTTTTTCCCACCCTCCCCACCAAACATTATTTACTGTAAGTTTTATTTTTAATTTATTGGCAAGATTAAGTTTACAATTAGTTTTTCTTTTTTTTTTTTACCTTCTGCATGTTGAAGGTGAGGAAGAGATAAAGTGATGAGAGAAAAGAAAAAGACTTGACTTTACAATGGGGTGAAACATGAACCACACCAAAAAGTTCGTAGGAGAAAGGGCTGCTTCTACAGGTTTGCAGTTGGTTCCTATAAGTATGAAGAACTCTTATAATTTGCCTTAGTCTGTTTCATTGAAATGGCAAATTATCTTAATCTTCCTTGTTTTGAAACAATGGAGAGCATCTGGATAAAGCTTTTTTGTTTTATGCAGTCAATAATGATGAGCTCAGTTATGTCCTTGTATCACATCAAATAACTTTTGGAATACATTTGGCCTCTAGCTCGTATGCTGTCTAGCTCCAGACCAAATCCAAGCCTAGTAGCATACGATGGCTGTAACTTTAAATCTAAGTTGTCAATCTTGTCTCTTTAGATAAGGAGTTGAGTTGCCAAGGATACAATGGGTACATTTTGTAAATGGGTACATGCTGAAAGTACTGGAATGAGGCATACTTGCTAAAATATTGTTAACACTTTCTGTCTCATGATTTCTGTCCTCAAGCATATAAATGCATATCTGGAGTTGGTAGCCTAACCTGAATTGAAGGTGTCCTAAATTTACTAGGATGTCTCATAAAGGTGCTGATTCTAACAAAACCCTTCCAAGTAATTGGAATCTGACAAGGCACAGTCTTTGTGTGTGCAGCAGTTAAGATAACTATATACATTTTGTATTGTCAGATAACCTTTCAGAAGACAAACAGCAAACACTAGACCCAGTCTGCTCCACCCTTGCAAATCCCAGAACAGGGCACTCTAAAGTCCATTCTGTGATTATACTGAAAATAATTCCTTAAGCACAAAATAATTGAGCCTTTTTTTATACCTACATGTGCACAAGTGCACACATACATGCTTATGTATAAAACCCAATTTTTTCCCTCTTCAGAACTATGTAAGCTGAGCTATCTGAATGTTAGTATCAAAAGTGTTCTGCTGTCTCCAGCCTGGAGATGAGGGTAAACTTGGATAAAGCAGCACATTAAAGTTTAGGGGGTGACAGTGATCCTGACGTTGTGGTATGTCAACCTAAGTCTAAGCTAAGGAGATGGCTGTTGTTAAACATTCAAACTCTGAAGATGAAGATAGTTAAAATTTTCAACCTTTAATATAGCGCAAAGAAAAGCAGTTGCATTTTTAGCATGGTGTACTGAATGAAAATCTTTTCTCTTTGGTCAGGCTACAACAGGAATAAGCTATATATATAAGCTTCATAACTAAAGGGAATAAATAATATCTCCAAGTGGAGCATGTTGCAGGTATGTTGGAAGTAGCGAGAGCTTCAAGCATGCACAAGTATAAACTCCACAGGGCCTATCGTCTGTCTTGTGACTGGATATCTGCTATGTGACAGTCAGTGCAGTAGTATGGGATTAATTCTTGCAGAGTTAGGTTATCTTGCATGCTCAGAATGGCGTGACGAGGGATTCCGTGTCTGTAAATAATGTCAGTTGACATAAAGTTCTCCTTCTTCTAAACCAGGAATAAGGAATCACAGGGGATGGGCTGTGTTCATCTGCTTCGTTTCATTTGGTTCACAGGCAGGCTGTTTTCTGCATCGCTTTCTGATAACAGAAAAGTTAATTTGTAGTGAGGAAAAAGGTCTTGCACTACTTGGACAGATTTTGTTTCAGTTCCTTCTGTTATTTGAGTAGTGTTACGCATGTACAGCGTTACAGCCAAAAACATCAAAACAACTACTCTGTTGCTTTGGTTAACAATGTATTGGAACTCTGCACCTGAAACTCAGATGGAGGGTGAATAATCCACTTAACTGTTTTACAAAGACTGTTTTTTTAAAAGTTGCTAAGAAGTGAACGCAGATGTCAGCTTTCTTTAAAAATGTTTTACATTTTAGATGTGAGAGCATTTGAGATGAAAGCTCACTGAAATTTCATTGTAATCATGGTGAGATTTGATATTTACAGTATGAAAGCTGATAGCTTTGCAGATAGCATTAAATCACATACTGATATCTATGTTAGTCAATACATGATTAATAATTATGGATTCTTCAATAATAAAAGGCCAAGTGTTACCCCTACTGTATGAAAACTATTTGTCAAATATATTAGGAAAAACATTTTTCTAATAAAACTGAATGATCAGTAAAGCCATATCGCAGTGAAATGTTTCTACAAACTATAAATGTGTGTGGTAACCAGTAAGGTTAGTACTGCGAGTAAATTTGAAAAAAAAAAAAGACATGGTGTTAGAGAACACTTCTAAGCATTTTCCTCTTGGAGAATTTTTTTGAGTACTTAACCATTCATTTAACAAACAGCTATGCACACCAAAATCCCACTTCTGCCTTTTTTCTGGATGCTGTCATTCAGCTTTTTAAAATCTGTGGTTACCTGTTTTGAGTGAGTTGCTAAGGGTGCTGGTTGCATTCTGGAGAAAAGCATATTTATCGGAATTTTTAAATTGCTGAAGAGCTAATGTTCTGAAGAAAATGTCACCAGTTGTTGCTACTTCTTTTGTTGCCTGCAAGTAGTCCTTGCTTTTGTGAACAAAATTATTTTCCTGATTACTCTTCAGCCTTATACTTTTTTCAACTTTTTATTTTTTTTTTGGTGGGTGGGAAAGGAGGCAATGGTGGGTTTTGTTGTGATCCCATATCAGTAACTGTTTGTTGCTACAGATTAAATGGTTCTGTTTTGATAGTGGAATATGTGGTTATCTTCCAGCTAAATGAAATTCATCAGCAAAACTAGTTTTTGGCGATCAACATCATACTTTTCTTAATTAATAAATATCTATATACATGAAAACAGTCTTCAAAATTTTAAATTTCTGAAATCAGTCAGATAATACTGAGTAATTTTTGATTTAAGGCTACAAACATGACAACTTGAATCCTAACATTATTTTGAATTTAACAGGACTATCTGCTAGCTCTCAGTGCAAATGGATACTTTTTGCATTTCTTAAAATGAGACTATTCCTCATAAAATGAACCTTCCCTTTAGTCTGAAAACTTGTTTAGAGCACCAAGCTCAAAAGAGAAATGGATTGAGGTAGCTTAGAAGAAAATAAGTTGTTGTTACCTGGGAAATGAGTGACTATAAGTACTTAGCACAACTCTTATCGTATCAGACATCTGAGGGCTTTTGTGTTTCCTAGATTTTAGTTATGATATTCAAGTTTAGGCTTGAGGCAAAGTGGCTTGAATGTAAAATACTTTGAGAAGAGAGACAACTTGTTTTCCACTTTTCTAGTGAAAGTGTTGATAGTAGATGTTTTTGGTCAGAATGCTTTAAGAATATGTAAAAATGATAATTTAACATTACTTTTAGGTCTGTTGGCTGCTACTAAAGTTTTGTTGGACGTTTTATTCAGTGAAATTTTACTATAATAATAATTACAATTAAACTAGATTTTTTTCAAAAGTTACCTTTTGAGAAAGGTAACTACCATTCTGATACAAGTCTTAATTAATGTTTTATAAATACACAAAAATGACAAGATATAAATGCATGGCTGCCTTGTTATGTTTTTTTTCCCATTACTTTAATTTTTTAAAGACCAAAGTTTTCTGCTTTTGTTTAACACAGTGTTAGGAAGGAAAATTAATGACTATTTCCTACATATTTGAGCTTCAATTATATTTTTAACCACATTGTAATTAATGGATCAGTATTTGTGAATGTGCTGTCTTATTTAGTCAATTTACAGCAGGGTGCTGTTACTAAAAGATTCAGATTGGCAACAAATTATGAAACTGTATCGAAGATTGAACAGTGTTGCAAAATTATGGTTTGTTAACTTTGTGGTATCTGATTAATATGTGCTCATCAGATGCTGTCCAGGTATCTTTGAATTGACTCTATTTCTGTAGACTGTTGATGTGTGCATGCATGAGATGGATTATGTCCTTGGTTTTAATTTGCCTTAGATGTTACGCTAATGTGGAACCTTTCCTCCCTCATCTGTGCTAAAGGGAAGCTTTGCAGTTAAATCTTTTGTTGTAAAGGTAAGGAGTGATGACACTGTGAACACAAATTTTAGAATAGTTTGGGAAAGGCAGTGTTCTGCTTATGTGCACTCTCTCCATCTCTCCCAACTTCATCATTCTAGTTGCCATAACAACTTCATAATAGCAGTGCATTTGCTGCTGTAGTTAAGGTTGTGTCAGTGCTTCCATTATAAGCTACTGTTTTCAGGAATTTGTAATTTATCCACAGACTTAAAAGTGACATACAGTAAGCCTATGTAATTGGTTTTAATGTATGGTACCAACTTTTTGAAAGCTACTGTTGTCACATCTCTGGTGACGTGTACAAAATAGCATAGTTTCAAGTGGTTTTTGTGGGTTGTTTGATTTTGGGGTTTTTTTCCTGAAAAGTAGAAAGATGGTTTTAGTCTAAAACTAATTTTGACTGGTTCCCATCTGCCAGAGGTATGAGAATCAACATGTTCTTTTGCTCTGCCACAATGCCGCCACTGTCATGCCAGTATCCAGATAGACCCATCTGCTGTTAGTTAAAAGGTTGGTGTGAGCATGGTACTTTTCTGGGAAGTAAGAAAAATGTAACCTTCTTAATAAGAGAATTTCATATCTCATTAAGAAATGTGTTTGACATCTTCAATACTTCTATAATTAATTTTATGTTAAATAAAGACTAGCTATATTAGATGGTGGATGGTTTTTGAAATGCAAGAAGTAGATGGAAGTCCATGAACAAAAGCTGATATTGAAAAAGGTAACTTATTCATTGTAGATACCATAGAGTTTTAACAAGGCATTATGCACAATTTTAGTGCAGCTTTCTGAAATCTGGAGATTGTTTAACCCAGAAAACCCATCTAAGCAGTTACATAATTTGCCAGAGACCTGCTCCATGCTCTGTAACAAGTGATTCTACTAGCAGCTTGATGAAGGGATTGTTAAAGGACTTCCTCCATCCAAAGGGATTTTGTTTTTTTTAAAATGCAGTAGTTTAAGGAAAACTTACAAAGCACCAACTAAACTTGCTCCTGTGGATTTGTGGGTGGGTGAGTGGGCTGTTTGAGTGGGGTTTGGTTTTTTGTTGTTTTGTTTTGGTTTTTGTTGTTGTTGGTTGTTTTTTTTCTTTCCTGACCTATCCCATTCCCAAATGTACTGCAAGATCCTTGCCCCTAAAACAAAATGATGCCTTTTTGCTGTAGGAGACAACAGTATGACAGTATGTCACACAATTTTAAAACCTGTTCTGTTACTCATAAATTAGAAGGGAACAAACTTTCTGCTTTTTAATCCCTTGTTGTTTTTATTTTACTTTGAAGTAAAGTCTTAATTTACATCAAACTATGCAAATTTGAAGCAAATACGTTCTTTTTTGGTTCATCTCTAACTTCTTCACTGTAATAACATCTAATTGAAGATATTTAGACATTTGTATTGCATCAGTTGATTGATGTTTGAAAAACTTCAGCAACAACATATAACTTTAGAATACTCATTTGATTTTCACGGTCCATAGTAAGCGTAACTATTCATTTCAAAGGCAACTGTCTTTGATTTTATTTTTAGAGGAAAATCTAGTTTGAATATATTGAATCTGATTTAATCATTCTACTTAGAAAACATGTAAGTATATCCTACACTGAATGAAGACTGTGGGTACTTCTCAGCTGTTAAGTGCAAACAGTTTTTTAAAAGCTCATTGATATAGATGGCATAGACTTTGATTCTAGACAGGTGAAATATTCAACCTGGATTTCTGATGTCCAAACACTTCGCTTTTATTACTTTGCTTGTTAATGTTTTCCCCTTCTCCTCCCAGAATCTGATTAATTTTTAGCCATTTTCTATTATGTTTTTGAAATTATATTCACAAATTGATTTTTGGAGTGTTTTGTTTCCAACTGACTATTAGATTTTTAGAGCCAAAAAAACCCAGCAAGAAAACCCACTTAACTCCTGAATAAACAAATTCCTTTTAAAAAGCTAGTTTTTCCAGGTTTTACAGAAGTCTGCATTTGATCTCCTGTCATCTTCTGTTAGTTTTCTACTTCTACTCCCTCCTCACACTCTGAATTTATGGAGCTTTGACTTTCAGAGAGTTTTTACCTGGAAGATTAATTTTATACCTCAGCATGAGTGGTTTATTAACCTTAGTTATCTTCTAGGTTCTGTGTTCCGTTTTGACTTTCATTTTAAAAGATTTTTGCCTCTCTCTGACAACTAAGAATTCATGGAAACATTCATATGCTTTGCAGATTTCATGGGTGTCAGAAGTAATAGTGTTTCATCTCTGTGACTTCCTTCTTTGGAATAAATACTTGAAGAAAATCCTAGCTTAATACTAGCTAGGTACTTTTCTTCATAATACACTTCAAATGAAAGGGAATATTGAAAGGAATAGTTTAATCACAGAATCATTAAGGTTGGAAAAGACCTCTAAGAGCATCAAGTCCAACTGTCAATCCAAAACCACCGTGCCCACTAAAACTACGTAGCAAAGTGCCACGTCTACACAGGTTTTGGACACCTCCAGGGTTGGTGACTCCACTTTCCTTGGCAGCCTGTTCCATGCTTAACCATTCTTTCAGTGAAGAAGTTTTTCCTAATATCCAACCTGAATCTCCCCTGGTGTAACTTCAGACAGTTTCCTCTTCTCCTATTGCTTGTTACCTGGGAGAAGAGACCATCCCCCACCTCACTACAGCCTCCTTTCAGGTACTTGTAGAGAGATAAGGTCTCCCCTGAGCCTCCTCTTGAACAGACTAAACAACCGCAGTTCCCTCTGCTGCCCTTCATAACACTTGTGCTCTAGACACTTCACCAGTTTTGTTGGCTTTCTTTGAACACACTCCTTTGTACGAGAAGGAAGACTGAACAAAGTATTGTATTCACATTACAGGCTAATTAAAAACCAATTCTAAGAATAGACCAAAAAAGTCTAAAGGAGAGAGGAATCCCTTACTGCTCTCATTTGGAAGGGGAATATTAATCAATAAGACGCCTTTGAGAGTGCATATTGAAAGACCAGAAAATCAGAAAAAAGAAACTTTCATGTATCCCTGCATCACATATTGTCTTGCAGTTTTTGATGGACAAAGATGTGTTCTTTGTTGATATCTGAGTTCTTTTGCATTGTAGTCAACACTTTAGTATTTGATTAATGAATCCTGGGAGCTGAGCTTTGCCCACTTGTGGAAGAGGAACCAGGATTCTTTCTCAGGAGGAGAAAGAAAACCCAAAAGCATAGAAGAAATGACTTTTCTCAGGTAGCCTATGAATATAGGTTTTGCAGGTTGGTTGTTTTGTTTTGTTTGTCCTGGGGATTTATTGCTGCAGAGTTAGGAACTGGAAAAAAAACCAGAAGACCTTTATAACTATTTATGACAGGTTCTTCACTGTAACTCTTAATTCATGAACAGGTTTCAAATTATTTTAGGGTTTTGAGAAAGATTGTATTTTAGTCCCAGATGTATCTTTGTGACTTTAAGGATGCTATTTTTGCAGGAACTAAGTGAGGGCAGAAAAAAACAGATTAGAGTGACTATTATTTGCAACATAGTGCATCGAGTAGCTGTCTACACTTCAACATTTGAGTAACCAAAAGGAGGACAAACTAACCTGTATATAATGCATTACTTCTCTGCTTACATGCTGGGTGTTTCAATTATGTGTGGTTACAATTTTTGAGTTATATTTTTAGAAGTTTGTCAATAAAAATGTCCTAGGAGACAGCCTCTTGGTATGTAGTACTGGGGTAGTGCAAAACTACCATTTGGGTAGTTTCGCAAAAATCCATTTGGGCATGCAACTCTGGTTTTGGCACTGAAACTACATGTCAAAAAGAGCTCCTTACACCTTTAGCTGTTCATTAGTAGCCAGTGCTCCTTTCTAACTTTTAATAGTTATCTAGTTATTGAAATGGTGCTTGAGTGTAATTCTCTTCATTTCTGCTCAACTGGGGAATTATGAATGTATTAAACATTATATCATTATATGCTTCTTTGAGTGACTCAATGTATGAATGCATTTGTCAGTTGGGTTATGAATATCATGCTTTATGCCTTATCTCAGACTTATTTTTAAGGAATCTTTGTATTTCCTTTCAATTACACAAGTGTCAAGTCTCAGTGGGGAGTACAAGACTCATGCTTCTGTTATTCATTGCATGATCCCCTGCCACTCTGCAAGCATACTGGCAGCAAAAGACTCAATACCCTTCTGTCAGCCCACGTACGAAGCATACTTGGGTAGAGAATGAAAGATTTGTAAACTAAAGAGACTTGGGTATCATGAGCTGGGTGAGAGGCAGTGGGGCTGTGCAGAAGCATAGGGAATGTCTCAGGCTACATCTTGCAGCTGCAGTATCTATAGGATAGGGATGTGCCTCTGACATGAGCTGATCCAAATGTGTGCCTGTGTTATCCCTGAACTGGATTGTTCATTCCTATTGTTTTCCCTAATGCATGGATCTTCTGCATTTGATTCTAGTACGCTTCAGAGAACAGGTTTTTTTGGGAAAGCCTGTCTTGTTGATTGCCTCTTTAAAATAGAGCTGAACATTATGATTACAATTCAGCACTTGCAAAATAATACTTCTGTTCCATTAAAATGTCTCTGAGAGACACTACCAATTGTGTGATGAGAAGAGACAGGAAGTTAAGCTGTGATTCTGTTCATCCTGAGCCTTTGAATACCTTTGGAATTGTCAGGATTTGCTTCCTGCTGGGTATGTGATTGAAGAAGGGTTTCATGAAGCTCTACCCTGAGATGGAATTGGGTGTGTATGCAGGTGGCAGTTTTGTTGTTCTGTCCTTTGTCTCTTTTGGAAGTTTCTCTGACTTGCTTTTTCAGGATGGTGTGTCTTCTGAGGCACCTGTTTTTTACAAATGGAATAAATTCAGGGGGCTGGGGGACAGCTAGCCAAGAGGCTTTTTGGTTTTTCCTTCCTCTAGTGTTGGGGGAGGGTAGTACAGTATCTTGAAGCACAGTTTAACAGAGAGACATAAAATAAAAAATTGAATCTTAGAATATAGAAGTTGACTGTTACCTGTGTGCTTCAGCTTTTATTTGGCTGTTTCAGAAAATTTAAAAGAACCACCTTCTAGAAACGAATGGGACATATGAAAACAGTACTTGAGAAACAGATCAGAAGAATGAAAGCCATTTCATACACTTCATCAATCAGTGAGATACTAAGAATATTTTGAGACTATTTTGTGTATTAGTTGAGACAGTTAAAAGACATTGAGTGACTTTTTTGTAAATATCATTCACTGGATCTATGGAGAGAGTTTTATGCTTCCAGAGACTTCCCTCTCCATCATCGATCTTCCTGTTATCTCAGTAATCAAACCTGCAAAAAATATCTTAAATATATTAACAAAATAATCTTAAATATGTTATAGCTGGCAGTGTTTTCTGCCTGGGTGTGGTGGGTTTAAAGGCTCCTCCCAGCCCCCACACACGGCAGTTAAAGGAGAGACTGGATTGGAAGTTAAAAACTAAAAACTGCTTTAATAACAACAGCAAACATAAATGAAAAGAATATAAACATATACAGGACCCAAACACCAGAACCCGCTTCCCCCCTCGATACAAGTAATTACGTCCGGACCGAGGCTGCAGAGCGTCTCGGGGCAGGGCCGCGGTATCAGGCAGCCCAAGCAGCTTCACGTGTGTCTCAGAGCACCGACAGACAGCAACGCAGCTCGGCAAAAGTCCCAGCAGAAAAGAGGGCTTCCTCGTGCCCACCGGGCAACAAAAGTCCCACAGCAAGCTCCCAAGGTTCCCCTGGCTTCCCCCTAGGGGGGGTGACGACACCTGGGGATCTCAGGTTTCTTAAAGGGACAGTCCAGGCAAGGTGTGTGTGTTGGGGGGGAAAGCTGATTTGATATTATGTACGTGGTCATGGAATACTTTTTAGAAAACACAGTTACTGAACAGAATTAATTCTGTTCTAACCCAAACCATAATATTGGGATAATAGAATTGTTGTTTATTTAAATAAGTAAAGATGATATTAACCTCCAACAGCCTAATAGATGCTCCTATCTGTAGGAACACCTTGGTGAACAATCTCCACTTTGGAGCTAGTCCAGATGAGGATGGCTGAGTGTGAAATGTACCTTCCATTATAAAGCACAAATTCTTTTGATCTCCTCCTGAAAGTAAAAGAGGTGATTAATGTTCTGTTGGTATAAGAGAGTATAGTTGCATAATTGGATTGAAAGTAGTTGAAGATGTATGTTAAGCGTGTTGATTTGGACATTTCTTACGTGTGTTCCAAATCACTGTAATTGTCTCTGCAGACTGTGCTAGTAGGACGACTTCAACATTTATTGTAGCATTTTGGGATAATCTGTAGGATATACATTCAAAAATGTTAAATTAAACCTCACTTAAAGAGTGAAAAGAAAATATTATGGCCATTTGGAAGTCCTTTATTGGACATTCTTGGAGTAAGAAAGCACCTCCTATGGTGAGAACAGTGTTTAGAAAAATGACATTGAAATAATCAAACACAGAAGATATGTCTCAGGTAAACCTTAATTTTATATTGTTGATAGTGACTTAGAAATAATTTTTGATCTGAAATAAAAATTTCTCATGAATTTTATAATTTATACTTGAATTCGTACTTTTGTAAGAACAATAACCTGGTAGTGGATGCGAGGGCTACTTCTTCAGGGAATAATGATGAGCGATGATATATTTTTAATGGAACGTAAAGAAGAAATATCTTGAAAGTTAAAAGTAAATGCTAGCATTTAGTTATTGTCTTGAAGCTGTTGAGTATTTTTTTAATTTTTAGAACAAATTAAGATTTTAATCAAGCTTTGTTTTGTGGCACTGTCCTGGTTTTGCTGGGACAGAATCCTAGGCCAGCTGTGGGGTGCAGGCCATTAGTTTGAAATCATCCAGGGCAGAGTTAGCTCACAGGTGTATCCTAGACCGTATATGTCCTTGCTTAGTATAAAAGGGGAAGTTGAGGACCAGGCTTTCTTCTTGGGCTCCTCCTGAACCTGCTGCGCTTCCTTGTCCTTCCCTTGAGGGCAGTTTTCTCATTGATTGTGATTGCTCTACCTTCTATGGGCTGAGTATAACATTATATACTTTGCATTGGTATAAAACAATTTTGCTGTTTCATTAAATCTGTTCTCATGTCAAACCATCGGTTTTCTCTCCTTCCCCTGGTTCCCCTTCTCAGCTGGAAAGGGGTCCTCAGGTGATAGAGCACCTGCTATAGTTTAGCTTCAGATAGGGCTAAATGTAGACAGGCACTCAGTACGAAAAGCTTTAGATAGAGGCAGAGGTTCAAGTGGCTTGGCCACTGAGAATGCTGTGAATGTTGCCCAGATAGGGATTTTTTTTTTTAAATGTATTTATTCAGTTATTTTTACAGTCATGTACTTAAATAGAATAGTAGTGATGCTACTAGTGGAATCTTCTAATTAAATCAAATTTTTTTTAAATGATGCTTTTTGTTAATAAAAATGAGAAGCTAAATAATAGGAAGCTGTAGTATTAAATATTTTGTCTGTACATATGACAGACCTAATTCTTTTCTCATGTAACTGGTTGCATTTTAACAGCAGTAATGCCCATCTGCTTCTCAGGGTTTCTTGGCAACTTCAGTGCACTAAAAGTTACAAATTCTTCGAATGATACTGCAAGTTGTATAATTTTGGTTTCCTGAAGCCCATATTGGAACACAGTGTTCTATCTAACTAGATATAAATATATATTTATATGGCTTTTGTGAGTTTGACATTGAATTTTCTCAACATTTTGATTAAACAATAAATCTCTTAGAAACTCTGGCATTCAACAGGGAAAACTGGGTTATCATAGAATTATCAGGATTGGAAGGGACCTTAGAGGTCATCTAGTCCAACCCCCTACAGTGAGTAGGCAATCTCCCCCTAAACCAGGTTGCCAAGAGCTCTGTCCAGCCTCGCCCTGAACGCCTCCAGGGACGGGGCCTCAACCACCTGCCTGGGCAACCTGTTCCAATGTTCCACCACCCTCATGGTAAGGAACTTTTTCCTAATATCCAGTCTAAACCTGCTCTTCCCTAATTTAAACCCATTACCCCTTGTCCTATCACTACAGGCCTTTGTAAACAGGCCCTCCCCAGCCTTTCTGTATGACCCCTTCAGGTACTGGAAGGTGACTATTAGGTGCCCCCGAAGCCTTCTCTTCTTGAGACTGAACAATCCCAGCTCCCTCAGCCTATCCTCATAGGGGAGGTGTTCCAGCCCCTTGATCATTTTAGTAGCCCTCCTTTGGACCCACTCCAGGAGGTCTACGTCTTTCCTGTGTTGAGGGCTCCAGAGCTGGACACAGTACTCCAGATGAAGTCTCACCAGAGCAGAGTACAGTGGCAGAATCACCTCTCTCGATCTGCTGGTCACGCTTCTCTTGATGCAGCCCAGGATGCGATTTGCCTTCTGGGCCGCCAGCGCGCACTGCTTGCTCATGTCCAGCTTCTCATCAACCAACACCCCCAAGTCCTTTTCTGCAGGGCTGCTCTCCAGCTCCTCGTCCCCCAGCCTGTATTGATAGCGGGGATTATTTCGCCCCAGATGCAGGACCTTGCACTTGGTCTTGTTGAACCTCATGAGGTTCATCTGGGCCCACCTCTCCAGCCTGTCCAGGTCCCTCTGGATGGCATCCTGCCCCTCCAGCTTATCAACAGCACCACCCAACTTAGTGTCATCAGCAAACTTGCTGATGCTGCACTCAATCCCGCTGTCGATATCATTTATAAAAATATTAAATAGGACAGGTCCCAGTACGGACCCCTGAGGGACACCACTTGTCACTGGTCTCCATCTGGACTTTGAGCCATTGACTACTACCCTCTGGATGCGACCATCCAGCCAATTCCTTACCCACTGAACAGTCCACCCATCAAATCCATAGTTCTCTAACTTGGCCAGTAGAATATTGTGGGGGACTGTGTCAAAGGCCTTACACAAGTCCAGATAGATCACATCCACAGGTTGTCCCTTGTCCACTAAGGTAGTCACGGGATCATAGAAAGCCACTAAGTTTGTCAGGCAGGATTTGCCCTTAGTGAAGCCATGCTGACTGTCCTTGATCACCTCCTTGTCCTCCATGTGCCTTATCAGACCTTCAAGGAGAATTTGCTCCATGATCTTCCCAGGCACAGAGGTGAGGCTGACAGGTCGGTAGTTACCTGGGTCTTCCCTTCTGCCCTTCTTGAAGATAGGAGTAACATGCCCCTTCTTCCAATCACTAGGGACTTCACCCGACTGCCAGGACTTCTCAAATATTATTGAGAGTGGCTAGGCAACTACATCTGCCAATTCTCTCAAGACTCTGGGATGCGTCTCATCAGGGCCCATGGACTTATTTACCTTTAGGTTCCTCAGGAGGTCACAAACCTGACCTTCACTTACAGTAGGAGGCATTCCATTACCCTGTTCCCCACCCTGTGGCTTTCTAACTTGGGAGGTGTTGGGAGAGAGGTTACCAGTGAAGACTGAGGAAAAAAAGTTGTTGAGAACCTCTGCCTTCTCCTGATCTGTTGTTCCTAGCTCGCCGTTCTTGCTCTTCAGAGGGGGTATGTTCTCTTTGACTTTCCTTTTTTCATTGATGTACCTATCAACGTATATATTAAATTGCAAAATATTATTTCATTTGGGTCGTGTCATTAAAGCAGAGATGTATTAATTTACTGTCCAGGTGGACATTCTAATTCTGTTTTATCATTATGAAAAATCAGATGGTAGGGTGATTTTTGCCATAATTACATTGATCTTCCCATTTTTGCACTGCTGATCCATAGCTGTAATATGTGTGGAAAACCCAGGAGAATAGTCGTGAGAAGGAAGAATGGAGAAAAGAAAATGGACGCTTTTTATAAACCAAAACACCAAAGTACAGGAACTCTGAACTTGGTCTGGGAAAAAAGACATTACTTAGCAGTTTGTAAACCATGAACATAAGTTTTTAATACTTTTGATAGGGTTGGAAGGAAGGAGGTGATCATGATGTCATCAAAGAACAGAGGAAGTCTGCTGGGTCAGAAAAGCAGAGTGGAAGCATGCAAATGCTCTAGCATAAGAGTAAATAAAGATGCCATTTTTTGTAATTTTCTCTGCTACTAGCTGTGCTGTAAGTTTTCAAACAAATGTGAGCAAAGAAAGTAAGGAAAGAATTGTCCTGCTGCCAAGCAGAGAAGAAAGTTGTCAGCTGGTGAAAGCAGGAAAATGGAATCTCTGAATGTCTCATTTTGTGCAAATCCACACTAACTAGATCCCCTCTGACTGGAAAACTTAACATGTTTGACAGCACTTGGAAGCTGCCAGGTCTGTTAGATATTTCTGGAGATGCTGTTAGGTTCAAAAGTCCACTTAGTTGAAATATTAGGGAGGAGAGAGTATCCTTCTGTTGTTTTACTTTGCTCTAGGCAACTACTTGTGACCACTCATGGAGATGAGATACTGTGCGAGGGACCATCAATTTGAATAGTACAACCCTTTGTATGTCATAAAGGAAAACATGATAAAATAGGGGATTTTACCTTTTCATGTTTGACAATAGGATCACAGTATAATTCAGGTTGGCAGAATCCTCAGGAGGTCTCTAGTCCTGCCTTTTGAACAAAGCAAGGTCAGCCACAGTCAGATACAGTTCCTCAGAGCTTTATCTAGTAGGAATGTTAAAGGTTGGCAATGGCACAACCTTCTCCACTGCCTGACTCATGATGAAAAGGTGTTTTTCTTATATCCAGTCTGAACTTCTCATTTCAGCTTATGCCTGTCATTTCTTGTCGTGCCCTCATACACACTGGGCAGCCTGGTTCCATCATCTTGATAACCTCCCTGTCAGTACTGGCAGGCTAGTGTTAGTTCCCCTCAAAAGCCATTTCTTGTGCAGGCTGAGCAAGACTGGTTCCCTCAGCCTCTCCTCACAGGACAAGTGTTTCAGCCCCCAGCCATCTTGGTGGCTCTCTTCTGAATTCACTGCAGTTTATCAGTGTCCGTACTGAGGGCCCCAGTATGGATGATGCCATTCAAGTGGTGACCTAGTAGTTAGGATTTGGTGCTGTCACTGCCGGGGCCTGGGTTTAATTCCTGGTCAGGGAAAAATCCTGCTGTGGCAGGAGGGGTTGGACTAGATGATCTTTCAAGGTCCCTTTCAACCCCTGACATTCTGTGATTCTGTGATCTATAGTGCAGTGTTCTTGGTGTGCTCCAATAAGCTCTGAGGGAGTACTGGTGGCTCCTGTGCACCTTGCTGCCTGGCAAGGCCTCAGGGGGAGCCAGCTGGTTGCCTCCTGGATACATCTTCACAGTGCAGACCAAAAGTAACATAGCAAATACGTTCCAGTGAGATAGGTTAAGCATGGAAAAAAATAAATAAGAACAGAAAAAAACCCCAAACAAACAAGAAACTCAACCCAAACCAAAGCAGTTGAAAAAAAAAACAAACCCAGAAAAAATAAAAAACAAACAAAACCCCCCAAACAAACCAAACCAGTTTTGAGTAAACTTTCTAAAGACACATGGGAGTATCAGTCCCTGAAGATGTTCTACAAGTTAGAAAAAATATTTTCCAGGAGTGACATAGAACTCACATGCCCTGTTGTGCTTTTGAAGTAAAAAGGTCTAGGTAATCCCATGAAACCAGTTCACAATAGTCTGAACTGGAATGCAACACTCCCCCTCCCCCCCATGTATTCTTTCTAAATATTAGTAGCTGTTTAAGCTAACTTTACATGAAATAATGATGTTTATATGAATTAACGTGGCCCTACATACCATAAGCTGTAGAAATTAAAAGAGGGAAATATGTGAGCATATGTCACTATTTCTCTACTGCATCCATTACAATCTGTGTATCTTAAACTGATGAAGTATTAGTTCAGTTCTCATGCAAGGCTTGTTTAGCAGTACCCTTTTATGTTTTTCACAATTAATTATAGTTTCCATCTTTTCTTTGATTCTTTTTGTATTGTTCTTGTATATTTTTCTTTCCTTATGGTATATGAAGTGTTACCTACCGTATTACTGATAGTTGAAAAACAAAATGCCTCATGCCACTGACAGTCCTAGAAATTCCCACTTCTTCGCTGTTTCTCTTCATGACCTGCCTTTTAAAGATTTATTCAATATCAGTGGTTATATTGTCATCTTATTAAATCTTCTTTGAGTTAATAACCTGTAATGCAGTGAGCATGATTGGAACTGTATGCAATTGTATGCATGATTATAATAAAGAGTACAAGTATCATAGTGATCAAATAAAATTCAATTATGTAGTGGGCTTCTAGATGACTGCGTAATTACTGTATTTTAAAATTTTGATTACAAAGCAATAAATAAGCTTTATTAGGAATCTTTATTAGAAATTAGAAGCAATCCCTCTTGTCATTTGTGTCCATTTAAGTGATAGACTTTAGACTATTAGCACCAATATTTGTATTAAAAATGGAATTTATGTGTATTACGTAGGAATGATACTTCAACATGGCTTTTGTCTCTGAGAAAAAGGAAATCTGCCCTGGAAAGATTTCTTTTCCTTCTATAGCCCCAAGCAAAACCCAAATCAAAAGGTATATGTCCTAGGTGTGTATGTGTTCTGGTGTGTTCGGCAAGTATGTGGTAGATGTAGCGAAAACTAGGCTTGCTACTACTTTCACTGCTTGATCAATTTATGTGCCTTAATGTTTGTGTTTAGGTAAACATTAGATAGCAGTATTAAAATAATAAAAACAGAATGTAGTAATAACAATGTATTTAACACCTCATTTCTTCCTCTGTTTCTCAAATAATTCAAGTTACAAAAAGATTTTTTTCAGTGTTGATAATCTTTTCATTTGAAGAAACATTGATAGATGCTGTTTCTGCTATACTTGTGTTCTCAGAAACATTTTAGCATGAATATATGTGAAAATCTACCCAAATTGCTATTTGTATGTTGAAAAGGGACATTTAAATTAATAAAAAATAATCTTGCTGAATATGCATACTATATGTTTATGTTAGTTTGAGATTATATATATATTTACCTGAGTATTCTGTTGATGTTAGAAAACATGAATAGTTCACTTCCAATAATAAAACAGAATCTTATAAAAACAGAAAAACAAGTAGGAAATAAGTTTAGGATGCATTGTGTACTTGTTTATCTGTTCATACAGAATTTAGGTATATTACTTAATTAGGATATAAAGTGGAATTAAAGCAGCTATTGTGATGTGAGATTAATCAGATTAAAAACAGAATATCTGTAGTCAAGCAAAATGACTGCTTTCTGCTGCTTTCTGCTCTCTCCTCTTGCAACTGGTATCTATAGCTAGGTATAAATGAGAGACTGTTAAGACTGTAAATATGCTTTTTCTCTCTGACATGTTTCCTGATGGTTGCTTGGTTACCGTTACTTTGCCATGCATACATGTGAGATATTATCTTTTTCTTCTGTCTTCACACTCTGAGCTTTAATGAGAAAACACATGATCAAAATTCATGTTTTTATTTCTCTGCATCTAGCTATTAAGGGTTATATGGCTTGCTGTCCTAGAAGTTTTAAGAGCAATTATGTATTATTTATTGACTTCATATGGAAGAATAGGATGTTCCACTTTATGAGTCTTCCAGGGTTTTGGCTTTTTTTTCTGTTGTTTGCTTTTTAAATATTTAAAAAAAAATCCTTAGAGGTGAGGGGCTTCTTCATATTATCAGTTCTAGGATTTCTGTTTTTTAATGGTTCATCAAAATATGTTGAGCATGGTGAAAGATTAGAAGAAAGTCTTAAAATTAACAATATTTTTTTCCCACACACACTGGGGCAGTCAAGAGAACTCTTGGATTTTAATCTCACACAATACTATAATTTCAAAGTAGTTGCTTTTCTGTTTATAGATTTTTTTGAATTAGGTACAAAAAATACTTTTGTATATAATTTAATGAAGTTGCTACAATTTTTGCAGAATTTATAGTAGCAAAGGTATAGCTGTTAAGCTTTATCAATTTGACAGTGTGCATACTTTAAAATATTTTCTTTCCCTTTTAAAATGTGTTTATTAATTTGCATTCATACCTACACACCAACCAGAAGAGACAAATAATTTCTTCCTTCCACGTTGCTGTATGGTGCCCTTCTCCCTCCCCTTTTTCTTAGTGTGTGTCTTTGTTCTGGATGTGGTTAAATAGCTGAAGGAAATTTTTGCTATCCTCCAAAATATGAATCATTTGTTCATATTCCTTACTTCTGTGGTTGTTTGAAAAGGTATTTTCATATTCAGTTGAATCCGTACAAGATGGTTAGATACTGCATTACTTTCCTAGTTAGGAATTTTTGTTGGTGTGACAGGTTACACACAGAAGGTGTGCATCAATATTGGACTAATTTCCCATGTGCTAGAACATTCAAAAGCTATCTTCAGAACCATGTTGAGAATTTCTGCTTTTATGAATTCTATTCTTATGCTGCCTATGCACTCCTTTCCTTTCACCTACAGCCATTCTTTACCCTTTGCAGTGAAAAAACTGAATGAGTTGCTGTAAGCTGTCATCGTTACCTTTCCCAATGGTGTTGGTCTTTGCCATTTCTACTTTCAACTTATCCACAGTATGTTGTTAGTGTCAGGTTTGCTACAGGATGACATGTAATATTTTAGGTATTTCTATCATTGTACATTGTGCCTAGCAGCTTTCTAGCTTCCAACTAAGTGAATTGAGGGATTAAAAAAAGCAGGTTAATGTATGCTACTGTATTAATTTATTTAAATGCCTGTTTTCAATTTTTTCTCTGTGGGTAGTCACAGAAGTAGGAAGCTGAATTAATGGAACATCATTGAAGAGGTGAACATAGGCATGGACATGTCCCCCCATCTTGTCCATTTAAATAGTGAGTCAAAAAGACAAAAGTGTAAACAAACTGAGAAAAATGCTCAATGTCAGTTAAAGGCTTATTAATAGAATGATTATAACTTAAGAAGTTTTGACTTTTTAAGTCAGTCGTCAAAGCATTTCTGCTTTCTTATAGTACTTTTTTCTGTATACCTTGTTGTTGGTAGCCATTTTATAATTTCATGGGTGTTAACTGATACACATTGCAGATGTGCCATTTTACAGTAATTTTTGTAGTGAGTATGGCTTGGGTTTTTAGATGTTGGAAAAGTAATACCAAAATTATGTTTTCTGAAATAGATGTTCACTAGTGAAAAATATATTCAGATAAGTGTTCATATTTAACCCTTTATAGAGTACAAACTTCTTAAAGTTATTTTAAAAAGGCAGTGTCAATGTATATTTTGGTATAAAGGAAAAAGTAGATCTTAATATTCCAACCTGTTTTGACAAGTCCCTGTGTATTAGTACATCTCTTATAAAAATATATACATATCTGTAAATGTTTATCTGCCTTATATGGTTAAATTACGTACATACATATGGGCATATGTAAACAGTATTTAAAAGTTGAACTACACTTTACTTACCAGTAGTTGTTAGACCTGTGATATCTTCCAAATCATAAACTTTAAGACTTGCCTTATTTCATAGTTCCTCCTTTTGAAGGTTTTAATGCACAGGTGGTTTTGACACTTTCAAAAATTAGTCCCATCTTGAGACTTTCAAAAAAACACGTTAACTTGCTATTCTTTTCCAAATTCCATTTTCAGAGGTGTGCTCCCCCTCATCTTTCATTCCCTAAATACTTAGATACACTGAATTAATGACAGTAGAAAAACGAATGTAGAAAAAACAACTTTTCAGACTCTCAAAATATCTTCTTAAAAGTCACATGTCTTGCAAAGTCTGCCAGATGCTTTAATATATACTACACAGAAAAAAATTCGCATTTGTGAAGTGTTTGAAAAAAATGTACAGAAAAGGTCACTAATCTTCTTATGAGAAGCTAAGTATGAGAAATTTCTGTTAAATGCATTTTCTTTTGGTTTCCTTATTTTTTTTCTTTCTCTCCTTTTTAAAAAAGTGTTTCTTCAACAGCTAAAATGATTTGAACTCTTCTTGGCCTCAACATTCTACTGTTACTGTTTTACTTTTCTTATGGTTGCATGTATTAGTCTAGGGTCAAAAAAAAGAATCCCTGCTTAGTGCTTCCAGAGTGGAAGACATTTGCACAGTGAACAAGCAGATTTCTTGGGTTTTCTTCTTATCTTTAGTGAAAAATGGTACGCATTTAAAAACCAAAGTATTGCAAAATGCACAAATGGATTAGGATTAGGATTATTATGCTACATAAAAGGTTACCTTTTATCCTCAAAGTAGATTAGGAAAGTTAGGAAATTCTCTAAAATAAAATGAAGTAATGCTTAAACTCCCTTCTAGATTCTTTCTAGTTACTCAGTGCAGATCAGGTGTGATTCTCGTTCCTTCTACTTCCCCCTTAGCCCCGGTATTTTAAGCGTCTTCTTTAATGCTAGCATTGAAAAATCTAATGTATAAATTTATGGGTTAAAGTTGAAAATGCTGCTTTGTATGTTAGTTAATTATTTTATAAAGTGACTTCTCCTTTCTGGGAGATTACGTGTATAGTACATGAACTGTCCTTGTAATCTGATAATCTTTTTAGGAGCTGCCAGCGTAATTCTGATTTTTGGACTGTCATAATTAACTGCCTTAATAAAGGGAGAAAACATTATTAAATTGAACTACACAAGTATCAATCATTACTTTTTAAAATAAATTCTCTCTGTTTCAGTGAATCCAGTTTAAACTCTTTACATTCTAAAGATAACACCAGTAGTAAAACTCTGTAATTATATAATTTGCGTAGTAGGTAGTAGACTTCTTGTATATAATTGTAACTAAGCTATATGCAAGCACATGTGGATTGTGTCTACTTACTGTTTCTTAAGAAGCTGTCCATATTACCAAACAGTGTGAATGGTTTTATGATGTGTGAAAATGAATGGCACAGAAAAAAAAATCTGTTGCTTCCTTTTTGTAGCATATTAAAAACAGTGACAGGTGACTGAAAGGCAGTAACTTGAAATAGAATGAAACAGTATTAAATTAAGTATATTGGAAATTGAGAGGGTATTTAATAGTTCTATTTGTTAGGTTATTCAGCCCCTTCCTAACACTGTTCAGTTTGGGTAACTGTCTTTGCTCAGATTCTATGTCAAGACTGTATCACAGCTGCTGCTGGGTGGTTTGTAAGTTGGAGTTACTTGTCTTTTGTGAATTGGACTGAGACTCTCTGGCTAATTTAGGTATGTGAGTTTTACAAATAAGGCAATGATGGGTGTGTGATGTCTGGACTTTATTATATAGAGTTGTAAGAAATCTGGAGGTGAAACCTTCATTTTCAAGTTGTAATCCTCTCATCTGTCTGTCTTCTCCACGCCAAAGGGTTCCAGCATTATTGCTAGCTTCTGATGGTTTCTCTGGTAGTCTAGTTTCCAGACCATGACATATGTTTGTATGCATGTCAAATGACATGGAAAGTGCTTCAAGATGATCTTTAAAAAGTAAAAATTATTTAACTTGCATGTTTTTCCAGAGGAGATTGAAAGCAGTTCAGGTACCCCATCCTCAGTTTTGTGGAGGCCTGAAGAGAAGCCGTGTACCTCCACTGCTTGTTACCCAAATGGGAGAAGCAGCAGTGGGGAAATGTGTCCTTTACCTGGCAGCATGGACTACTTAAAAATTGTGCTTGAAAGGCTATATAGCTTTTAATTTTAAAACATGAATCATCTTTCATTGTTCTTTTTGAATCCTTTTCGTTCACAAAGTAATTTGGTACTAAACATTCAAGTAGTTGAAAGTTTCTACAAGTATTGCAAATACTTCCTCCTATGTCACCTTCAATAGCCATTAGAGAGTGGGAATGTGTCTACACTAATGGAGCTGGAGGCAGGTATTGATTTGGAGCTTTATGATTATCTATACGTGTATTGACATCTGTTCTTTAATTGCTGTTGTTTATTCAATTATCAACAAAATGATTGCTTATGACTAATCCTATCTTGATATACTATTGTTATAATAGTAAATTCTGAGGGGAATTTACCCAAGAAAATTGTGCAGATTTTCTAAGTGAGCTAAGATAGGCCTATTTAATAAGAGCAATAACATTAAAACTCCTCAGAAATAGTAGTTTGAAATGAACTAAGCTTTTATTTTGAGTTTCTTACTTTGCAGTTATTAGAGTTCTCAAAATGCTGTCTTTGGCGGTTTTCAATGGTGAAAGGCAGAATGTTGCTTTAAAAGATGCCAACTCAGTAGGGTGAAGAGCAGTTAGCCTAAAGGCAGGAGAGGGCTGAAGTGAACGTAAAGGCTTCTTTCTATCTTCCAGTTCCTCAGTTTAGTTTCAGTGTTGTCATCAATGTTCAGGTAAACAGTTGACTGAAATTTTGATCTTAATGAAACTGGAGAAATAGGAAGTACACATTGTAGTTCTGGTATTAAATTTTAATGCTAGCTCTATCTTGAGGTTTTTGGACATGTTTGCATGGCTGATCATGCTTATGAGTGACTGTATCCTATCCATAGAACAAGCCTTGTCTATGGTACTCTTTTATTTTTAAAATGTTTCCTGGTGAATCTAAGTTTGTATTACCTGAACTTGATATTTTTTGATGTGTGTAACTGAATATCAGTAAAATTCACCTGGTATAGATTTAGTTTTCTATTTCTAAGATGGCTTATATATCAGTCTTCTTTTAGAGACTGAAGTAGAGATTTAAAATTAAATGCTCCCTTCTCTAGCCCTTAGTTTAAATGTTAATGATGGTAACAGCAGAAATAATAAGTGCCATTTCCTCTGGCCCCTCTACTAGCTTAAGAAAAATCTGTCACTGATTTGTTTATATATGCATTTTGAAAATTAATTTACTAGATGCAGTAATACAAATAATCCTTTAAATAGCATTGTAGAATAAAGGACATTCTGCCACCTTCATTCATATTAGGCTTATTCAAATTTTGCAAGCAATTCTTTGGTTGGAAGCAATTCCAGGACCATGGTAGGGGTAGAATTCTGCTGAAGTAAAACCCAGTTCTTTCCCTTGGGATTTCGTATATTTTTAAATTATTGTGCCGTTTTATGCTCTCTCATATAAGTAGCTGTATATAACTAATGGTAGTGTGAGTTTCTTGGAAACTGTAATAATCCAGTTTTCTGAGACTGCCTTTCAGCTTCTTCCATCCTCTGTCTTTCTCCCCAACAGATACTCTGTTTCTTCATTTTCATGTAGAGGGATAGAATATGTGTGTCAAAAAACCTTGACAGTAAGATCTGAAAGAGGTAAAAGAGGGTTATTAAACAGTGAGGTATGAACCATAAATCAGTCAAGTAAGGCAAAAATAGCACATTTTCTAGCCTTCCTCCCCGTATTTTATTCACTATTTGTTTTATAATAGCATCCGTGTGCTTCATAGTAAGAGTCACTGGAAGATAAATTGCTTTCCCTGAAGACCATATAAACTAGGTGTTCAGAAATGTAATATGTTAAAATTCCTACCAAACTGAGCTAGTAATGAGGAAACACAATGTAGAACAATTGAATTAGAAAGTAAATGGGCATTAAGGTTGCAGAAAAATGTAGCTATTTTTCTGGAAAATTTTTGTGAAGGTTGTAACCTTCTGTTTGTCATATCTTAGTGATGTCATTTGGGAAAGTCATTAATGTGAATCAGGCTAAGTAGAAGACTGTGTAGTCAGACCAAGATTTGACAGTGACAAGGAAATTTTTTTAATAGCGGGTGAGCTAATGCCCTGATAACAAGAAGAGCTTTCACAAAAAAACCCTTTTTCAAAACAGGTTTCCCCATGGGCAAGAGTTTATAAGTTAATTTTCTTTATAGTTTGTTTCTATGTATTCTTTTCTCTGATCCTAAGTTTTTTGTCTGGACAGTTGTCAGTCCATGCTGTTACTTGTTTGGACTTCCAGATTTCCTGATTGCCTGGTTGATTGCTGCTTTTTTTTTTTTTTGAATGAGTAAGAGAATTAGTTTTGATTGTCATTCCTTTGATAGACACATTCAGGGGCTCTTCTTTACCTGATGAGCGTTTCTCACGAACCTTGGACCTTCGTATGTTCAAAAGCTTCATCTGCTGTTATATTAAATTGAAATTTGCCAAATAGATCAAAAGTTATGGGTAGGTAGACAAATAGAATATCTCATAAACCATGTTTCCTTAGGATTTACTAAATATGTTCCAAAAGGAACTAACTCAGTGTATGCTCTTTTATGTATTTGTTGGGGGTTTTTGTTGTTACATTTGTGTTTGGTCATTAAATATCCAGTATGTACATTTTTGATAGGGTATTTGTCATACTCCTTTACAGAGTAACTTCTGTCTTGAAAGATCAATATCCTCTGGAAAATAAGCCTTTATATAAATTTGTTATTTCTTATTGAAAGCAGTGTAAATTGTTTTAGTTACTTAAACTGTTAAAAAGGTTGTAAGGAAGAAAATGCTCACAAATATTTTAAGTGTAGTAGGGAGTGTGGTCCTAATCATATTATTAGTACTGCAAGCTATTCCAGTCATGGATGTGGTTAATTACAGTGAAAGGCACATTTTCATCTGGGATCGGCAGAAATTACTACCCCTTTCTTTCACATCTCACTTCAGTCCTGAAACAATTTCAACTCTTCTGTTTATAAATTCCAAGTTGTTTTCATTCTTTCATATGAGAATGTCAGTCATATTTACAGACACATATTTTTCATACTCATTAGCTAATGTTATTTTAGAAATATTACAAAGGCTCATGAGTCTGATAGAAAGGAACTTGCCTATTGTAGTATCCCTGCAAAGGTTTAGATACTGTGAGGCAACTGCATGCCATAGCCACCTTTGTGCAGAGGAAAATACAAAATTATTCCTGTGATTGAAAATGGAGAGACTAATTCCAGGGGGGGCATAGTCTTGACAATTTGTGTTTGAGAATGCAGATAGAAGAACAGAGAATGGCAAGGGAGTTGTACAAGGAATTTGTGTTGGCTGTAGTGAAATTGAGATCTGCTATCTAGGATTTTTAAAGAGAGAAATGTAAGAAGCTGAAATGAATGGTTTATTTTGAAGTGGGCTGCACATCTCACTTTTTTTAGTTATGAAAAAGAATTGTTTGTGATGTCTATCCCTCAGTGGAGGAAATGAGCTTTACATCCTTGTTTTGCATTTTTTGCAAATTCAACTTCAGAGATGATTACTCTCCTCCAGCCTTTGTGTATGGGCTAGAATTTAAAATTAACTCCTGTGCTGTGTAGCCAGTTATGACCAATTTCCCTTGCTATGAAGTTGAAGATTGATACTCAAATCTATCCAGAGATTTTGTTTAGTTAATGAAATAATGTCTTTGAAGTCCTGAGTATGTTCAGTGAGGCAGCTTGACCTTTAGACAAACTAAGGAAAGGATACAATTCCGTATAACTATCTTAAGACTACGTGTGTATGCACATCTCATGTATTTTGAAGAGAGAAATTACAGTGTGGAGAATGAAAAACACAAAATACTAAAAATTCTGGGTAAAAGTTAATTTTAAGGGAGAGTCCTGCCACAGCTACAGAAAGACTGCTGTCCTTTATAGCAAGTACTTTATAGAGCTTCTGGTATTTTAAGAGTTGATAGGCTTTGTAATACAGGCTATATTTGGTAGGTTTTATAGACATTAGAACAAGACTACTGTATGGCAGCACAAACAATTTACAGTACTTGGTTTTTCTTGGTTTTATCCACGCATAGCCATGTAACTTCTGCAGCACCGTAGCTGATATCATACAGTTTAATTTACCTACTAAAGAATGCAGTATTTTAATAAAGCCTTTTGATTTTCCAGGTGTGGAGTAGTTGTACTATGTAACTGGAAGACTTCAGGGTAAAGTGTTTTAAGAAAGTGTCTTCCTTTTAGAGCAAGTATCTCTGACAGCCTACACACAGATACTTAGAGCTGTTCAATAATTGCTTTCTCCCATGAGGCTTCTTGGCAGTGAAATAAGAACTAGCATGGGTAACCCTCATTAAAACAAATAGATTAATTTCTTACTAAAATAAAGATGTCTTTTTAATCATTCAGCTTCATGCTATTTAGAAAAATGTTCTATTATTAAAAGACTGCTGTAATTTAATGGACTACAAAGACTCTGCACTTCATTAAATTCTATGAAATGCCATGTTTTTTATTGATACACAAATTATTCACCTTATATTTCTCAAATTATCTAAGCCTTCATCTTACTGCTGGATGTCAATTTAAACTTAAATTTGACCCATAAACTTTGAAAATTAAAATACTTCCTCTGTAAAGTACTCATAAAAATAATGCTGGGTATTTCCATGAATCTGTCTTGGAATGCTTCTTGTGAAGTAGAAGTGCAGGTTACTTCCATGTTTATATGAAAGTGGGAGCTGTAGCATCTCAAAGCACCAAAACCAAATTGCAGGTGTTGGAGATGGTTATGTCTATGTACGTGGTTGCCCACAGTCTCTGTGAAGTCCAGGTGTGAGCCAGCTGCACTCCAGAAGCCATGTGAGCAGATGAAATATGTATATGACAGGAATTTGTTTTAAATAATTCACTGTTTTAGTTGTTCTGTGGAGCTTATAAAGTTAATTGTGTGGACAAAAGGCTGTTGAAAAACAAGTTTAATTGAAAAGGAAAAAACAGTTTTTACTGAATGGAAGATTAACGAGAAAAGTTAGATAGCATTGCAGACATAAGTCCACTACATATCAGTCGTGCATGTGCTGCAAACAATAGGTGAATGTGCATTTATCCCAAATTTTCCAGATTTTCTTGTTTCTTGTGTTAGTAATCCTAGTTTACAAAGAAATTAAATGGCTCTAGCTAGGAGGATGTTTCCTGAGGTTTCTATTAGTAAAGACATGCTACATTTTCGTGCTAAAATGTGTGAGTGTCCTTTAAACAAAGTGTGTCACCTGAAAACTTCCCATTGCTTGTCTTTCCTATAACTAAAAAGGAAAGTTTTTGCCAGTATTACTGCACTGGGTTTTTTATTTAGTTGTCTTTAATGTGGTCACCCATCTGGTATTTTTGTTCTGTTACCAAAGGGAAAAAAGAATCATTATAGTTTGAGTTTAGTAAAAAATGGTATGTGCAGTGCTTTGCTGATGAAACTGATTGATTTTCTTTCAGCTTAGTAGCTGTTCTTATTAAAGCTCTTTCTAACAGTTACTGTGCTCTCTTTGCAGTGTTTTCTTTCTTTCTCCCCTTCATCCCCCAACATCCATCAAGAACTTTTATTTAATGGTTTAAATTCCAGTCCATGGTTACTCTGCCCCAATTTTGTAAGAAAAATATGTTCCGAAATCTTTCTCACTGGGGAGTCACAAATGAATGCTTTTGTCTAAGGCTGAGGGAAAAATGTAAGAGAGAAGTGATTCTTCTGACTTCAGTAGTAGTTCTGATTTCGTCACATGCAGAGTAGGTGCAAGCCCATTTCTTACCTGTGCTTTTATATCAGCTTTGTAAACATTGTACCTACCTTCCTGGGAAAATATTTTCATTCTGAAGAGTATACTCTGTTTCAAAGCAAATTAATTCTTTAATATTAGCAGTTAATGTTGTTTTCAGACATTCATTTCTGTAATTCTAGTTCTTCAATTTTAGACACACGACTGAGGGGACTGATTCAATGCTCTGATCTTGAATGGAACTAGAGAGTCCTGCTTTACCCTACTTTAGCAGTTCTCTCCCGACGTGTAGGCATTTTTTCTGTTATGCCAGCTCTGACGCTTGTTGGAATCTGCTTGCTAAAATGGCAGAGAGTTTCACTGAGAAGCAAGAAGCAATACCTTTCTGATGGTTTGCCAAAGTGAGTCAGCTCAGTAGGGATTCAACATGAGGGAGGATGTGCAGCTACATGGCTGGGACCTGAGGAAGAGGAGGTGTGAGTGGAAGAGTCTCAGAAGGTACATGATCATATAGCTAGGGTGTGGGTGAACGGGGTGGGGGGGTGAGTGGGATGGTCTTTCTGACATGACTGAGCAGTAGCTTCTGTGGCAGAAGCCCAGTTCTTACAAGTACTAATTGTATGTTAGCCACTGCTATGCTGAACACTGCAATTTGTATACTTATGGTAGGTATTAAGAATGACAGCATAGATCAGCATAAGAAGGCCTCTACCATAAACTTCAGACTGTCAGTATGTGAAATGGGAAGCTACCTGGTATTTTTCAGTGTGGAAATGTAGGATCATAAGTATGACTGTGCATTTTCTAGGATGAAATGGTCTGGTTTTTTGATTGTATCTTGAAGTATTTGGAATGTTAGTCTCAGGTTTTAGTTTGTGTTTCTGTTTTACATATGTTTGGCTGTCTGGTTTTGTTTGGTTTTTAACCTTTATTGAAACTTCTATTGTATTTCTGTAGCTAAGCAGGTGTTCTAAAAGATACAAAAAAAGTATTAGTAGAAGTTTTCATTTTTATATTAACTCAAGCCAGGTGATATCTTCTGAGGAGTGTTGTATGTTGCAACAGAAAAATGCAAAAAAGAAACAGATTGTCAAGTAGGGTAACGTGTACTTATTGATGGTAGATTTGTGTACAAGGTATTTTAAAATGAGAACACAGTAATACAACAATTTTTTTCACAGGCTTTAAAAACATTTATTATTTTAAAAAAATCTTGTAAGAACTAAATATGATAGGATTTTTGCCATAAGTAAAAAAAACCCTTTAGAGCTGGTTAGAGGGTCTGACCTCTAGGAATTAAGAACTACTGAGCTGCAGGGAGAAGAAATCAAGTGTCACTCTAAGGTTAGTTGTCATATTTTCAGACTGTGAAGTTCAGATTTCGCTTTTGAAAAATAACTTTTATTTGGCTGCCACTGGTGTGACAACAGTATCTCAACTAAATTCTCTGATCCCTCACTCATTTTTCATGTTCCTGTCTGAGGACATCGTACCCTGAGACCAAAACTCCCATTATACCAGATACACTAGTTCTCTATGTTATGACTAGATTTTAATGAAAATTACAGCTGCTTCTTAGATGTCATATGATTCAGAAATAGAAATAGATGCTAGTAAAACTTTTAATTCCACCAAGATCAATTTAACAACCAAAATATTTTTTCAGTAAAACAGAAGCCACTAATACTGCATTTACCAATGGATGTAATGAAAAATGCATTGCAGATTTTTACATAATGCATGTTTTTTCTGTTTCTGAGTAGTTGTAACATCTGTAGATGTAGCAGTGTTATTTGGGCTGCTGATGGAGCAAAACATTAGGTACTCTTAGTAAAAGTCTTTAACATCAACTGTGTTGGAACTTTTATAAATAAAACAGTGGTATTTCTTAGTCTCACATAACTCCAAAATTTAACTACCTGTGTAAAGAAATAAATTTAAAGTGTATCAGTATAAAATTACCTGATGACCTTTGTGGAGGGATATTAATGGTCAGATTTTTGGGACAATGTTCTGTCATTGTTTAAAACCTAGAAAGAAACTCAGGAAGATTCCAGCAGATCACTTGACACAATGTTCACTAATAAGTGTGCTTTCTGACGGGATGCTTGGTCTGGACTGAATCTGTTCTTCCTGATGCTCTACTCCTAGGAAAAGTGCCCTATTAACTTTTCATATCGTAGAGAACACCAGTGAAAATCAGAGGTAAACAACCCACAAAATGCATGTGCTGTCTGTTTCCAGCAGTCTTTCTTTTACTCTCAGAAAGCTGTCTCATTGAGAAACTATTCAGAGACAGTAAGCCCTTATCATTGCTGCAGGCATAGGATTTGTATCTTCTTATCTCAGAAGGGGGACTTTACTTCCTGCTTTGAAAGAAGAAAGGAGATTAATTCAGTTGAGTGAATTGAATGATTTGAGCTGCTGTGTTGTATTCACATGGGCTACTTTATTTCCATTACCAGATTAGAAGCCATAGCAAAGGTACCTACTTTCATGTGTATCTACGCAGCAAACATAAAGCTTCTGAGATCTGTAATTGGAATATATTATATTAGTGTATTAAGCACCTGTACAGGGGAAGTAGCAGTGAGAACATTTAGGAAATGTGGTATGGTCTGTGTATGCTGCCAGGCTATGCAGTTTTTCATATATGAAGATACTTGGCTTATGAAAAACATTCTTGTGGACAAATTGAAAGACTAGCACAGGCAGTCATTGATTTGGTAAAAGAATATAAAAGGTATCAAAGGAAGCCTGCAGACAGCATGTAGCTGAAGAGGAGGGCTTCTTTCCAGTAGCCTCTTACGAAGGGTACCCCTGGGTGACCTGGTCTAGTGTTTGGCATCCTTGCCTATTGCAGGGGGGTTGGAACTAGATGATCTTAAAGGTCTCTTCCAACCTGTCCATTCTATGATTCTATGAAAAAGTACACAGTAAACCTTTTTGCTATGTCTGCTGTAAAATTCACAGTCACAGTTCTGGGTTCATAGAAGCATGAGTGAGTGCACTGTTAATGGATGCCAGACTTCACTGTGAAATCAAGTTTGCAGTTTCCAATATGAATTCAGTCACCTTATAGGTCATGTACCTCTTACAGATGTGTAGCACCTCATGCAATAGCTTTTTTCATTATTTATTTATAGATATGAGAAGTGAAATGAATCTACAGTCCAGATTACTGCATTGTAGAGAAACTGTGCAGAGGTTTGAATTTTTGAGAGAGCAAAACTTTCTGGAATTTTGAAGGATAGGCTTAGGATGGACTTACATTTGTATGGTTGAATCAGCTGATATGTGCTTTTATACCTTGGGCTATTACTGTCAAGTAATATAGAATTGCTTTGAGCTCTGATTAGACACATAAATTTAGTCTTTCCCTAATTATCTGAAACATACAATCTATATGTTTAACTCTCAGAACACACCTGATGACAAAAGCTGTGTGAAATACTTGATTTACAAAATGTTAATGACTATCCGAATTAGATTTTATTACACCTCTGAGCTTATCTTCTCTAATTGTAGAAAGAAGTAATACAAGAAGATGTATTTTCCAATGAAAAGATTTAAATGGTAATGTAATCAATGTCATTTCTTTGTACTTAATATTATCAAATACATTGGATTATGCTTTCTCCATGTAGTCAGTGAACCTCTTCCACAATTGGTCTGCATCTAGCATGTATGTATAGTACTGTCCAGTTAACAGTCTCTCGACGTTTTCATGTTCCCTTACAGCAGCATTGTACAGAGGATGTAACATTTCCGATTACACCAAAGCGATGAGTCATGAATCTGGCTCTTCTCTAAAGACATATCATTCATGTGGTAGCCATGTTCACTTTTACTCCTTTTCATGAAGGATGCTTTCCTTATAGCCACGAGGGGAAAAAAAAAAAATCTATCTTAAACACAGTGAACTCATCTACTGAAAGAAATTGGTGTTAACTGAATTAAGCTATAGCTTTAGTTTTCTTCCATGTATTTTGTGATAATTACAGAATGCCATTCTTATTCAGAATTGCCACTTTTATTCAGAACAAATATTTTGGAGCAAAGTTCCTTGATTTATTTATTTTTTCTTATGTTAAGGAGCATTACAAGCAGGCACCATCTCCAGCAGCTGCTGGAGATTCCTTCTGCTCAGCCCAGAGGCCCTGGGGCCTCTCCAGTTCCAAGATGATGGCTGTGGCTGCTGTTTCCCCATTTACCGTTTCAACCAATAGTGAGGGTAAACCTTGCTTTATACTAGGCTGATGACTTCTATCTCCTTTTTATTATCCTGTTTGGAAAGTCTCATGGTGAAATGCAGACATAATAAACAGAAGGTTGTTCATGAATTCAGTAGGTGGTGTTTTCCAAAATTTCCTGGTGTGCATTTTGACATTTATAGAAAGAGAATTTGTTTCTAAGATTATCAGTTGCCAAACTGTTTTTCTTTCTTTTGAACTTAATAAATTCAGCTGAGGCTGACAGTGTTTTTCGTAAGTATATTTTAAATGTGAGTCATTTTCAGCTGTTGTGTATTCATTTTTGGAGAACCAGAGAGATCAGAGAGACGCATGGCTTTTCAATCGTTAAGGGTGTTTGTTTGCAGTTTGGGTGGGGTTTTTTTAGGTGCAATATTGATTAATTACTAATCTTGAATGTTGTGCTATTGTACAACTTAATAAAAAACATTTCTAAATGCACAATGATCATTTTTTGGTCACTAAGTACAATACGATGACACCTCATTGTACCTTATTTCCTACTGACATCAATGCAAGAGTACAGTGATAGGTTCCCCACCACCGCCTTTGAGGGTATAGGGATAGTTAAGTTTTAGTTTGAAATATGTATTTGACCAGAAATATGTGATCTTCCCAAATTCTCCTTGATTTTGCTCTTCCCTCCAGTAGCTGCTAATTCCTAGTTCTAAATCGTCCATCAAAACTGACCTTCCAATCTGTTTGTAATTTTATTTTTAAGTGATTTCAAAATACTTAAGTATCAAGCTTGATCGGGAAGATGCCGTTTTGTCGGTAACAGGACTGGCAACCAATACTGGTGGGAGGTCTTAGCCCTTGTCTGGGTATCTTAAGGTGCTTTACAAAGAATGGTTGAAGTCTGTAAGTGGGCTCTATTTTACAAATGTGAGAACTGGCACTGTAGTGCCACAAATCATTTTCTTGGTAGCAATGGGGAGATATTTTTTTCCCTTTCATCGTCTTCCAGTACATTCCTTCCCAGCTGAGAAGATGGTTCCTGTTTTTGAGTTGACCTTCAGATGTGCAACAAAACTGCTTGCTAGCTGAAACCTGTGGAAAAAATCCTCTGACCCAGCAAGAGAGATCTGGTATCTCAGAGGTTGTATATTGGGGTATTAGTACAGTTATGAGTGACCTTCTTGTCATCCTAAAATGTTTGGTAGATTCTGATTCTTTTCTAGCCTCTGAAGCTTAAAAACAAAATGAAGAAAGGTACTTTATATGTATATAAACATTTCTAAAAGTGCTGAGCAAATGCCTGAATGTGTGTTTAGGGAAAAGGTCATTTATATTGTCATCTGTAGGGAAACACTGGTATGAAAGCAGCATCTTGATGAAGCTTTTTTTTTTCTGTTCTGCTATGAAGACTGCTCTTTTTCTTTTTTACATATATATGGTCAAGCTTTATAACTTTCCCCATATGACTGATGAAGGAAAGTGAGAGTCAGTTAATTATTTGCGGAAGAAAGTAATGATAACCCCAAAACTTACTACAAGTCTGTGTCCCAGATTTATTATAGTAAGAAGTAGACAGTTTGGGCTGCTCAGAAAAATTCTGAGAAATTGTTCTTCCCATGAAGAATGCAGTTTCTGAAACATCGAAGTTTTTCACTGAGTGCTGTGCCTTCATTGTTTAAATGTTAAACCTTATTTGAATTCCATGCTGACTTGTTAAATGGTGCCTAGTGACTTCACTGTTGAAATCACAGAATGTTAGGGGCTGGAAGGGACCTTGAAAGATCATCTAGTCCAGCCCCTCTGCCACAGCAGGATTCCCTAGACCAGGTCACACAGAAGCGCATCCAGACGAGTTTTGAATATCTCCATAGAAGGAGACTCCACAGCCTCTCTGGGCAGTCTGTTCCAGTGCTCTGGCACCTGAACTGGGAAAACATTTTGTCTTTTATTCACGCAGAACCTCCTATGCTTCAGCTTGCAGCCATTGCCCCTTTTCTTGTCACAGGGCTTTACTGAGAAGATCCTGACCCCATCCCCCTGACACCCACCCTTCACATATTCGTAAGCAGAAATGCGAAATGAGAATCCAAATTAGTATGCCTAATAAGGGAAGGCTGACTGAAAGCATTTCCCTAAGATGATTAAATAAAATAAAAATCTTTTAAATCAGTAGTAGAAAAATTATACTCACTGATTTGGGTTTTTTTTCATTTAAATTCCTGTATACAAAAGAAAACTGTCTAACTTCATGTTTCGAAATACTATTTTCTCACCACATTCAAACTGAACACAAGCAACAAGAATCATGTTTGATAGATGCTTTGTGTATTTATGTATACAGTTAAATGTTCACCCCAAAGCAATGTAATTTGAAAAGGCAAAGAGAGTACTTTATACGTCATGATGCACAAGTAATTTCCTGCTGAAGTAAAGCATTCATTGAACAGTACCTGATTATTATGTTCCAAATAGGCTAGAGGGACTTGAAGTACCATAATCACGGTCAGAAATCTGGAATAATTGATTTAAACAAGGTAAAAAGCTAAATAAACCTAATAAACAGGGCTAGAATAAGCAGGGTGATGAGGCGTAGATTTAGGTTAGATATGAGGAAGAAATTCTTCACTGTGAGGGTAGGGAGACACTGGAACAGGTTATTCAGAGAAAATGTGAATTTCAAGTGTTCAAGGCCAGGTTGGATGGGGCTTTGAGCAACCTAATCTAGTGGAAGGGACCTCCAATTTCAACCATGGCAGGAAAGTTGAAGCTTAGATGATCTATAAAGTCCCTTCCAAACCAAACCATTCTATGATGAATGGATAGGTAAGGAAGGCTTTACTGCACCTTTAAAATACATCATGTCCATTGGGGGGGACATTTTTTTTTTTTTTGGACTGTATAGAATTGTTATCCCAAATCTGGGTTCTTTACCCAGTGTGCAAAAACCAGTTGATACACAGAGATATTTGGTTTATTTCTGTTCTGCACAGCAAAGGGTGCTAGATGATAATTTACAAAGCTAGCATACCTCTTGAAAAAAAAGTCAGGTCTAATACACAAAATGACAACAAAGAAAAAGAAAAGAGCTGGCTACTCGTTATCACACCTCACTCTACTGTGGAACCAGAAATTTAACACAGTCTTGCCTCCAACCCTTTGCTTATCTTTCTTTGAGATTAATTTTGCTCTCCTCTTTCCCTTGCCTCAGGTGAAACATGGAATTTTTGTAATCCTTAACTCTTTTCCTTTGACAGCAATATGGCCAAAGGAGGCCTATCTCCTCTGCTTGTTCCATGTCCAGTTGTGCTGTAAAACTCTGCTGGTTTTCCCACATCCTCCCCTCAAAGCCTTGTCTTGTGACATATTTATTTTCGTTTTAATTTCTTTAACCTTTCATCAGAACTAGATCATAGAAAATTCTACAGGTAAAGAAAAATAGAAAGTAAATACCTAGTGAATAGGCATGATACAGAAGATTTTTCATTTTAGCTTTATTATGATGATTACCTGTTGTATCACTGTTGTCAATATCTTAAAACCTGAATTTTGATATGGTTCTGGTGCTATTTCATAGTATGCCGATACTGTGATGGAAAATAAATTCTCCAAATGGATATTTAAAAATTAACACTAGAGTGCACATTTCTGTTTTGTGCTGTTTGAATACAGAAAATAATTAAATAAAAATCATTACTTTTGCATTACTCAGGCCTGCAAACCGTGTGTGTCCTTGCTAAATTCATAGCCCAGATGGTGTTTGTCATCCAGAGAACTGTAGTTCTCCAGTCTGTATCATCTCTTCATGTTTTTTAATTTGCAGGAGAGCTGCAGTTCTTGTCACTACCATATAAGAACTTGCATAAGAAGGCTATAGAATGTGTTGCTAAGAGTTATTGTAAGCTATAGAATGTGGAATGCTGTAGTGTGTTCAGCACAAAGGAGAAAGCACAGAGGTCACCACAGGGAACACTGTTGTTTTCACTTGACCTATCTCAAATGTTACTTACGATAACTTTGTTAGAAAAAAACCCCTGTTTCTGATAGAAAAGATAAGCAGAAGCTTATATGTGGCTGCAACTTGCTTTTTAGCATGACCTAAAGAATTGTAGATAGTAATTATTTTTCTCCTTCTCACTTCACAGAAGAACTCTTTATTTTCTTTTAATACAGGTTTTGAAACTTTATATTGACCAACTAATCTGTAGCAGTGGGAAAACTCTACTGTGGGTAATAATAGCTTGTTTAAAAACACATTTCTTGGAAAATAGCCTGAGTTTCTAGCTCATGGATTATTTTTCTTACAAATGTTAAGTTGGACCAAGAATATAGTGGCTTTCTAAACCTTTGATAAGACAAATCCAGTATGCTGCTTGCTCATATCTTTGATCTGAAGCGAATGCTTATCAAGCTGCTTGTTAATTTTAAGGTGATGTTCAAAACTGTCTTGATAAGCAATTACACTGCTATCTTTGGAGAGATATGAATAACTTGCATATGCAAAGAAATACTTTCCAAGCTTTTGCATTCTTATAAAACCAGAGCTTTGCTAGAGTTCCTCTTTGCTAATTTTAAACCATGCCATTTTATTAACATATCAGAAGAAAATCATTCTTTTTTTCTGAAGCTACTTCTCTTTTCTTGTTTCATTATGTTAAAAAAAATAAAACAACCTTGCAAGCTTGTGTTAGCACTATGACTTGTGTCTTGCAGAATACTTCATAAATGTAAGAAAGCCAAGCCTTGTACTAACTATATCAGGCCACTTGAATATTTTTAGGCCTGCACCCTTATGTATAATTTATGAATACTTTGCAAATATAGTCCCATGGACACGGCATACTGTACCACTAGCATGAATAGTGAATTCTGCTTTCGGGGAGAATGGTGCTAATTTGGATGTGATGATATTTAAAATATCCAGAACAGCAGCATAAATAATATTTATTTACTTATTACTTAGTTGCACTCTTTGCTGTAAGTGCTCCATCAAATACAGAGTAAGGAATGAAACTGTAGCACTAAGAAAAAATTATAATAGTTATTTTGAAATTCTAGTAATGCAGAGGCTGTCCAGTACTATGTGTGCCATCATCAAAAATTAACACTGGCTTTAAATGCTTAAAATGGAAGCCTGAACAGTCAACTGTCAAAACTATTATAGACTCTTACGATTTGTCTGCTATAAAAATTGGAGAGAGGAGGGAGAGAGGGATATTTTCCAGTGTTTGTGTGGCATGTTAGATAGCAGACTTTTTTTTTCTAGTTGTGTCAACTTAGTGATTATTATTGCAATAAAAATAACAAGCTCCCTAAAGTGTTTCTTATATTTGTTGATTTGTTTACTCTAAGATTACTGTGGGGTTTTTTTAAAGGAGAATATTTTGGATGGAGATACAATGTGGAATAAGAGGCTTATTTTGCATACTCCTCCTGTTAGTGGATAAGCAAGGTATTTCATGAATTTTGAAGTTTTCAGACCAAATAGTCTGACAGACTACTTACAGAAAACAGTGATTATCCAAGTGTAAATTTATGCAGTCCAACTGCTCTCAGTTAAGCATGCCAGTTCGATAGAAAGTTCTCTTAAATGGAAAGATGCCTGAATAAATCTGATATAATGAATTGTGTGACATTCTCACCTCCTAGATACAATATGTTTGCATGTGCTGTTTACACAGAAGGTAGAATGACCAATACTCCAAGTAAAGAAAAACTGGGAGGAACTTTGCTTAAATGGCAAAAGTTAAAGAACCTAGACCAGTGAGTGCTGTTCTGTGATTTACCAACACATGCTGTTTCTGATGTTCATCTTTCTTGTAGCTAGCATAACATGAACTATCTGAACAACAGTAGTAATTTTACTGTGTTTTGAAATACATATGTTTTACTTAAACTTTAACTGGGAAGAACTTTCAGGTTCTTAACAGAATTGAGAAAAAAAAAAAGTGGTAGTTTAGTGAGTAGAGTTTGGACCAGCAACTGAGTTTTGAATCAGAGCTTTCTGCTAGTTTGGAAAAAGTTTGAAAAGTTTAAAATCTTTTTTGGTTTTATACAATTGGACATTCATTATATTTGGATTTGGAAACATTGTAAAAGTTGGTCTTTATGTGTAATTTAGAAAAAATGAAAACTTCCTAAATAAACTGCAGATGTGTCATCCATTATGGATTTTTTATTTTTTAAACCTTCTCACAGTATCAGAGCTCAGAAGTGTAGGGTATTGAATTACTTATAAGCTGTACTGTCTAAGGTATGAATGAAGGGTGCTGTTTTAGCTTTAACCTCAGTTATTTGTCTCTTTTCTGTATAAAACTGGGCTGTTAATCAGAGCTCTAATTTCCTCTTCAAAGTGGTTGTGGGGCTTTTAATGAAAGATCTAAGCTTAACCTGTGGGGAAATCAGTAACTCTACACTTAAATATCATTGTATTGTTTATTGAGTAAAATGCGAATAATGGAGAAGGTGAGAATGATACTTATCAATGACAACATCAGGCTACTGTATTTGATTAAAGGTGGGTTTTTTGTCAGTGCACTTTGTTTAATGTTTTGCTTTTTCCTGCATTCTAAGAGCTATAATCATTAACTATTTAATAAAAATTACATATGAAAAATAGTGGTACACTTAAGAAAATGTGGAAAAGTTGCTTGATGTTGTTTATTATATTTATGTATATCACTTATCATAATGTTGTCTGTTTTCTCCTTATGCACCCTGCAGATGTAAAATGTGCATTGACTTTAAAGAACTCTCAGCTACAGTTTAAAAAAAAAAAATTGTGGATTACCTGTTTATCTATTTTTGCTGCAGAAAAATAACTAAGAGAAAGGTAGAGTTCTATAAGGTAAAAAAAAAAGGCTATTTGATTTAATTTAATGTTGGTTGCATTGAATTAGACCCAAAGTCCATCTGGAGATGCCTGAAGTAAGACACCCGAATATGCTGTATGATATGCTACTTCCACACATACTATCTTGACTTAGAGCAGTTTATGGCACAGGGACTTCCTGGGCCAGATGTTGGAATTTTTGTATTTAAAAATAGTTGTCTGATTTTGAGTTAAATCCATTTGGTGGCTGGTCACAAGTGGTGTTCCCTAAGGCTCAGTATTGGGACTAGTCCTGTTTAGTATCTTTATCTGAATGAAGGGATTGAGTGCACCCTCAGTAAGTTTGCAGATGGTACCAAGTTGGGTGGAAGTGTTGATCTGCTTGAAGGTAGAAAGGCTCTGTAGAAGGATCTGGACAGACAGGGTTGATGGGCCTGAGGTCAACGGGGTGAAGTTCAACAAGCCCGTGTGCTGGGTCCTGCACTTTGGCCGCAACAATCCCATGAAATGTTAGGGGCTTGGAGCAGAGTGGCTGGAAAGCTGATTGAAATTGGGCATGGGAAACTGACAGTGTTCACAGTATTCAAGACAATGTATGATAGGAGTGTAATGATGTTCTCTGTGTTGTTAACTTGCTTTTTTAGTAATTTGAGACAATTTGTTTCTCTGAGCACCGTGGAGCACTGAGATTCTGATTCCTAATGGTGGTGGTCAGCTCTGAATTTATTTTGTATGTGAAGTTAGAATTGCAGCATTTTGCATTTTTGGTATTGAGTTTCATCTACCATGTTAAAATCTACTTTTTCAATCTTGCGAACTTCTGATGTCGTTTTCCACACCCTACCTTCATCTGCACTTCCATTAGAAGCTTAGTGTCATCAGCAAACTTTGTTACTTTATTGTTCTCATCTTTTTCTCCTCTGTTTTAACTGAGTGAAGAGGTTAAACAGATATGACTCCAGAGAACTGTATTAGTGGTTTCTTTTATTGCGAGAATTGACAATTTACTCTTTTTCTTCCTAATTTTAGGCAACTGTTTATTCATACAAAACCTCCTCTTCTTTTTGCTGCTCTGCAGTCTTGGGTGGGAAAGGAAGTGGGATGCCAATGAGAGCTTTTAGAAACACATGTTAGTTATATGAACTAGATCCTGTTTATGTACATGATCTTTTGCTTCTATCAAGAAATTGTCTTTGATCATGCAGCAGAACTTTCTGTTTTAAATACTGTGTTGACTCTTCCCCCAAATATTACGGTTATCCATATATCCATAATTTGGTTCAGCTGCATACTGCCATCATACATTTATTGCATATTACTTAGCTGATGAAACAGACCTGTAGATAGAGGCTTGAATTCCCCCGCCAAAAAAAAATGGATGATGAGGAAAGTTGGAAAGTCCCCAATAAGATTATCAGAATCATTGATGCTTATTAGGAGAAGATAAATTCTGTTAAAACAATGGATTTAGATTCTTACTTTTGCCCTTGCAGTGATTCCTTACAGTCAGGGCAGTCTTAGAAAGGATCCTGTTACATTGCTTGTTCGTTTGTTCTCCACCACCAATTTGAAAATCTCTTAAGACTGTGGAATATTTTTCCTCTGTCTTTGGTAATCTTTTGTGTCTTTTGTTTTTAATTAATTAGTTAAAATAAACAAATCATTCCACTGATATGTCAGTTTTCCTACTGAAAACCATTTTCCTTCAATTTTTCATTGTTTAGACTCCTATAATTTTAAAGATTGGAAAATATTTATTACAGATTACAAAAAGGATTTGGTTGATTCTACAATTTAATGAATATTTGTATGAAGAGATAATTGGGCTAATGAGACTATGAAACACATTCTATTTAAATCAATTGATTTGGCTTTAAAATATATTTAAATGGTAGAGAAGCATGGCGGTTTATGCTTTTCTTTCATAATAAAGTCACATTTTAAACAATAAAGAATATTAGGGGTTATGACTTTGTTACCTAAGATGGTGTGAGGTTTCCTTGAATGCATTATTATTAGGTACTCTGTATCTGAAGGCCAAATGATATTTGTAAATAACAAAAACTGTTCACATGAAGACAAGTTGTGGGTTGTTTTTTTTTTTTATATTGGAAGGAACTCGGAATCATTGCAAGACATTTGAACAGTGTTCATGGAATAAAAGGAAGTTATTTTCAGAGTAAAGGAGTTTGTGAAAAGATAATTGGTTAGACCAACATTCTCATTAACCTAATTTGCATTAAATGTGCTACTCTACTGTGAATTGTAGTTATTGCTTTTCCATTTGAAATGCAAGCTTTGTTAACTTAAAGAGTCTAGTTAAAATACAGTTTGTCATACCCTTTAGTTCAGCAATATAGTATCAAGCTGAGGATCTGTTATCACCATCTTTTTGAGTATGAATAATCATAAACCAGTTCTTGATCCCAGTAGATTTTCCTGATGATGTAGGTTTGTTTTGCTGCTTTATGTCTAGTTATTCTCAGGTACTGAAAACATTCAACTAATCCTTTAATTTAATTTTACCCCTTTGTAAGTATAGAGGAAACTCTTTATTTCTCTGTGACACAGCGTGAGCAATAACTGAAGGAGCCTTGGAGGTATTAGAAGAAAATACTCCTTTGTACTAATAGTATGTAGACTTTGAGGATCACTTGGTGTATTTATTTTTCAATAAAACTTCTTTACATATGTAATAATTTGAGCCCTTAAAATAGGAGCTGTTAAAACATTAATTTGCACATTTTCTTACTAATTTTAAAGTCAAGAGACTGAAGAATTAATTCTGTTTTCTTTAATTTTTAGCATTAGTTATTACTTATTAGCAGTATTCTAGATATTTTGAAACAGAGGAATTTGTTTACTGTTCTGCTGTGTGCAATGAAGAGGAAGGTACCTTTGTCAGCAGCACTGATGTGCTTAATTATTTGTATCTTCAGATTGATATGTAAAGACAGGATCTTACTCTTTCATACTGCTGAGCATACCTAGCCATCATGGAGCCTGGTGTTTATGAAGTATATGAACTAAACATTTATAAAATTAGGTGGCTTCTTAGATATCTAAGTGTTAATTTTGGTGCTTAGTTTTAATTATTTGCACGCATACCTTTTGATGCTGTGTTAAAAATAGCATTATCTGGAGACATTGAATGTAAACCAAAGCCTCGCTGATCAGGTGAGGTTGTATTTCAGCCCAGTCATGCTGAACAATGTTGGATAAACCTAATGAAAACAAGGAGATGCAAATTCAAGCTGGACATCATAATGGTCATAAATATCTATATACTCATACTCAGCCTTGAAGGTGGCTGTTGTTCTGGAATGATTCCAAAGGTGACATTGATGAACATGCCAGGTATACAGCATGATTAGTATGTGCACACATAGCATACACAATGAACATATATGAAATGTGATAAATTAGAAATGCACTACAGATACTAAAAAATAAAGCCATGGCCAATAAATTTTACGTTTCAGTTAGAAGATGGTTAGATCTCTCTTTTTTGTTGTTTGGCAAAGAAATATGCCAATTACTATACCATTTTGCTGCTTATTCATTCTGTTTCCAAAACAGAAGCTGGCTGATGGTTGCACTGTTGAGTAAAACTGCTGAAAGGCTGAACTCCCCTACGTTTTGGGACAGGCAAACAACAGAAAAGAGGCAAATTTTGGGGACAGCGCAGTATGTGTTCAGATTTTGTATGCAGGATTAAGGGCATGATTCAGGAATTTCCTCTAGTGCATTCATTCTCTATTAGAGGTTCGGAAAGAATGAGCTGTTGCTTCTCAGCTAAGTGCAGGACTAAATCCTAGTGATTTATGGGTGTTCTACAATTCACAGATTCAAATTTCATCTCCTTCACATGATAAAAAACAGGGTTTTTTTTGTTTTGTTTTGTTTTCCAGTAAAGCTCCTGAAACAGCTATTTTTCTAAACAGCATGGTCTAAGGAGGCAAATATCCCACACTCTGCATCACCAACATCTTTAACTTCTGTTACTCTATGGCTTTGGCCATCATCTTGCAACCCTAATCTTTCATGTGCCCTCTGTCACAGACCTTACTTATTTTTTCCAGTTCTTGGAATTGTTTTATGATATTTTCAGTAAATAAGTTTGTATGACTGCCTTTTGCAACCAAGCGTGGTAAGGCAATAGAAATACTGCATCTAAAGCAAAGCAACGACTCAAGTCCCCCTGTAGTAAGAGGAAGTTCCTACTGTTTTGGAGGAATGTGGTAGGAGATTAAAATACCACAAAACTAAAGTTACCCATGTATCTTAATTAGCCTTATTTAAATTTTCATTTAATTCAGTCCCTTATGCAGATGAATTGGAGTTCAAGGTTCGGTGCCTTTTTTTGACAACGTGCTAGTCCAAGGAAGAGAGAGACTGGAGGATTTAGCTATTGTACAAGAAGTTTTACTTGGCCTATATAAACTGATTTTTTAGGACATTTGTTATCCATTTTAAGAGAGATTTGCATGTTGATAAGAGGAGGTCTGTTACAGTGGATGTAAAGCTAGTTAATGAAAAATGCAGCCTGTGAATTCCTGGTATGTTATCCAGATGGGGCTTTTCAGTTAAAATCTCTCGTTGACATGGCACCTAGCACCTCATTCAATTTTGAATTTGTTGCACCTTTTTCAGTACTGTTTTACAAATAAGACATTGAAAGATTTTTCTATAGAACTTTGGCTTAAAGAATTTAAATGTTGTGAATGCAAGCAGCATTAAACGCAAATTTGTTGAAGATGTGATGTTTATTGATTTACTTCTGTAGTGTTGGGAACTGTGGAGAGAGCTTAATATTTAAAAAATAAAAATAAAAAAATCCTTATTTCCTTTCCATAGGCGATTCCTTTGCGCAGTTCCGATTTGCTGATGAGAAGGAATGGGATAGAGAAAGCATATGCCAGAAGCAGGTAACAGAATTATCATTCAAATGAATTAGTATGGATGATTGCCTGGCCTAGGATACCTAGGCAGTTGTGCTTTCAGCAACAAATTGCTTATTACAATAATAGCACCCTTTATTCTGGGTATTTTTATTAACTTGTCTCTAATACTGGAGGCTTATGGGTCTTTTTTTTTTTTTTTCTCTTTTATTGAAGACTAATCAAAGCAGCAGGCTAGGTTTTTAGGTAATGTTGGAAGAAAAGAACCAGCAAATCCATCCAGTAAAGGGAGAATAGGGGACTGCCAGTTTGTTTACTGACATAGTCAGTCTTCCTTCTTCAGCTGTATTACAGGGAAAAAAGGTCAGTAACATTTCTATAACAAAACCTATATCAGTATATTCATATGTTTTGACTATGAAGGTTGTTCTAGTTCTTTCAGATTAACAGTTCATATCCCCTGGCTGAAATTTTGCCTCCAAAATGGCTAAGGGACCAACTAGATTTTAGGTTATTTGTATGTAGATTCTTTATGCTGGAATAAAAAGAGGCAAAGCAGTAGGAGTCTGCTGTTTTCTATGTCAGGACTGTGGAAAGTGTCTTAAATTCTGCACCTGTTTTCCTCACACAAGTCACCTAAATTATTGCAAGATGTTTTTGTCTTCCAAGCTTTCCTTAAAATTGGTGTGAAAATGTGCTTGAGTGTTTCTTGAAATACACATATGTATTCGAATTTTAAAAGTTTGCCATTTATTTCCTAAAATATTGACAATAATTATCAAAGGTACATTAAAGATACAAAATCAAATTGAAATTGAAATAAAACCAAGTCAGCAACATTTGTTTAAACCACATGTTTGTTCACTGGGATACAGTTGTTCAGTGATGTACTTTTGTCTCATCAGTTCCTCCTACCTCTAGTGTGCAGGATGTCAATATCCAGAGTATTAATTTCTTCATAATTTCTTTATCATTTCCTCATAGTGTTGTCATTATAAGACTTAGGTGATTTGAACACATTTATTAATTTCTGAATAGCTAGAGCCATAGTGAGCAGAGTGAAGTTGCACATTGCCAGTGGACTTCAGAAATGCGAAGTTCTAGTTCATTGCTGGGCAACAGGAATTGCTTGTTGAAGACCTTTTGAGATTACCTGTGCCAGTGTACCTTTGATGGTGATCACTAAGCCATTGTAAAATAAAGTTGTCAGTAAGAAGGAAAAATTCTAACCATCTGATACTTAAGCTGCTTAATCCTTTTGCTGTCATTACTGAATACTAGAAACAATTTAGATACAAGAAACTGTTAAACCAACAGAAAAGAAGCTGGGTGGAAGTGTTGATCTGCTTGAGGGCAGGGAGGCTCTGCAGAGGGACCTAGACAGGCTCGATCAATGGACAAAAGCCAATTGTGTGAGTTGCAATAAGGCCAAGTGTCCAGTCCTGCATTTTGGTCACAAAAAACCCTGGCAGCTCTGCAGGCTTGGGGAGGAGTGACTGGAGGGCTGCCCAGCAAAGAAGGACCTGGATTGACAGCTGGCTGAACATGAGCCAGCAGTGTGCTTGGTGGCCAAGAAAGCCAAAGGCAACCTGGCCTGTATTAGGAATAGTGTGGCCAGGAGGAACAGGGAGGCGATCTTGCCCCTGCACTTGGCACTGGTGAGGCCACACCTCGAGTATTGTGTGCAGTTTTGGGCATCGCAGTATAGGATGGACTTTTAGGTGTTGTAGAGAGTACAGAGATGGGGAACTAGGCTGATCAGGGTTCTGGAGAATAGGCCTTATGAAGAGAAGCTGGGTGAGCTGGGGCTCTTTAGCCTGGAGAAGAGGAGGTTGAGAGGAGACCTTATCACTCTCTTCAGCTACCTGAAAGGAGGTTGTAGAGAGGCGAGTGTTGGCCTCTTCTCCCTTGTGACTAGCAATAGGACTAGAGGGAATGGGTTCAAGTTGTGCCAGGGCAGGTTTAGATTAGATATTGGGAAAAATTTCTTCACCAAAAGAGTGGTGAGGTATTGAAATAGGCTGCCCAGGGAAGTGGTGGAGTGACTACTGGAGTGCTCCAGTGCTGGAGGTTTTCAGAAAATGGGTAGATGTGGTGTTTCGTGAAGTGGTTTAGAGGTCACCAAAGTGTATGCAGTGCTACTGGTTGGACTTGATCTTGAAGGTTCTTTCCAGCTGTGATAATTCTATGATTGTGTGATTTCATTATTTTTCACATGGCATGAATATGTGGAATGGGAATATAGTAGATTATAGCCATTATTCATATATTTTTTTTTAATACAAATGTACTATGTGTTGAATTACCTTTCAGTTATCTGCACTTTCTGTTGACTGCCAGTCTTTGGTCCAGGCCCTTCAGGAACTGCCTCTACATCTGAGGTTGAATGTTGATGCTGAACTTGTGCAGGTAATGCTGTGAATTTTCACAAGAAAATGCAGGTATTTTAAGTGAAACATCTATGCAATAATGATTACTTTAAACTTGATCTTCAAACAGAAGTAGAATGTATTTTATAAGTAAATACTTACTTATAAATACTTTGAGACTGGTATGTCACAGGGCGTATAGTGAAGGATGTCCCTCTATCAGGACTTCCTATGCTTTGTTGGCTTTAAACAAAATGTTGGATGTGTAGCACATTAGGGTTGAAGCTAATTAGAGTGTTTGACATGGAATGGTTGCACTGGTTTTGTATTTGCTTCTTTTCCTGGTAGCTGTTCAAAGCTTGCATCAAAATTTTGAAAGTGCTTTCATATTCTTTCCTGTTAATTTTATTTGTGATTTACTCTTCTACATGCCTAATATCAACATACATGTTTATTCCATGAATCAAACCTACATCTGTTTTAGAGCAGGTAGAATTGGCACTCAAACAGATGAAGAAAATGTCATTTATGCTCTAGGAAAAAAAAAAAAAAAAGGAACACAAAGAAGGGGCGATAGGCTACTAGGAAAACATGTTTCTTCAGGCTGTGAAAAAGAAAATATTTATTTAAGGGCAAAATAACCAATGAGACCTAAATATAAGACCAAAATTCTTATAAAAAGAACAAAGAAACATGCCATCTGCTCAAGTGAGAAAAAGAAACGTGACCCTTACAGAAGAAATGTTACTTCTTTATGGAATTACAAAAGGTGCTTCTGTGAGTGACACAATTATGCCCTTTCTTAAGGGACCTCAAATATGTCTGCAGATGTGATGTCTAAGGGAATTTGCAAATAACTGTTACTTTCAAATACTATTTTCTTCTTAAAAGTCCTAGTCACAGTCTCTAACTTCTATCAGGGTAATAGTCGCTGTTGCAACGTTTAATCTTTGTATTCTCATTCTGACCGGCGATGTGGTCCTCAGATAGGCTGCAGTGTTAACAACACCAGGGCATCCTGATAAAAGCAGAATCTCTGTTCTACGCTTAAGTGATGAGTTGCAGTTTCTTGGTTCACTATTTCATAATGTTTTGTAATTTGGGGTTATTTTTCAAAATCTGCAGCTATGTGTTATTCCTCTTGCAAAATTACTTTTAGTGACCTGTAGTATGGTTTGCTTTCAAGATTGGAATTTTGAAGGCAAAGCTTAACATGGGATAATGTTTTCTAGCCAAATTCTGACTTCAGTAATTCAAAAATTCAGAGTATTGATGGGATTTCATTACAGAATGAAAAAAAAAACAACCCAAAACAAACCACCAACAGAAACCCCCAACTCTCCAGAGGAATATTGGTGAAACAATGGAACTTGCTGATTTAGCATACACTCTCATATTCTGTAATAAGGAGTAAAAGGAGTTTTATATTTTGTAGTTCCTTCTGTAAAAGTACCATCAAGATAACTTTAGTTTACTTGTGTATTCAATTCTGCTGAAATTCCTTGTACCTTCTTAAGTAAGTGATCAAATGTAGGAAGCATGATTTACAATCCAAATTAGAAAGAATTGTAAAAATTGAGTTAATCGTTAGAAAGACTGAAGTCCTTTCTCTCCCTCTTAGGCATCAACACCTGTAGAGCTCCCACAGATGAAATCTAAAATTATTGAAGACAGCAAGAGGAGAGAGCTTCTGTTCCGACAGTCTCTGGCTCAAAGTGAAAAGATGTTGGTTTCCCATCCCGTTGGTGATTCTGTTGCTTCATCAGGGCCTGGGAGTAAGGATGGTCCTAGGGCAAGTGCAGCAGAGCCATTTCAGAGCGTCCATCCACTATCACAGCAAGAGACTGACAATTTGGATGAAGAACTAGATCTTATCCTAAATCTAGATGCTCCCATTGACAGAGAAAACCAACTGGCCTCAGATGCAGTATCCTACAACAGATCAACTGAGAAAGAGTTGAAAGCAGACTGTAAGGAAAATGGTAAGATTTCTCTTCACCTCAGAATGCCCTTATTTAATTTCTATTGCTTTCTGGTTTGGTGGTGGTTTTGAACTCTTGATAGGCTAGTCAACCATACTGCTGTCATCATCTCTGTCAAACTGCATTTTGTTTATTTGGGGCTGTGTTCTGATCCATTTTGTCCTTTCCAGTTTTAGCTCCGCACTGAACTGAAGTTTCACACTTGTCAGTTCATTGTAAGCATTAACAGAAAATCTTCTGCAGAACAGCATTGATCTTATGATTTAGCAAAACTGTAAATTAAAAAAAAATGTACTGCTAGATAAATTTAGTGAAAGGAGGATAAGGGTTTTATGTATTATTATCAACCCTTAGTTCACTGTGCTAATAGTTTATGGAGTAATTGGCAGCTGTTTCTGATGGCTTGTTATAAATGCTCATTTCAAATTTTAGTGCAATTGATTTTACAAAATTAAGTTTAGTATGGAAACAAACTATATATATATATATATATATACACACTGTATATAGCTATATAAAACATATATGTCTATATACATATATGTAAAAAACAAATTGTGTCTCTATATATGTGTGTGTGTACAAAATTTATATTTCAGAAAACACAGCTGGCAAACCCTTCCTTTTGTTTGCATTCCTAGAAATTATAACATTTTGTCAGAGATTAGTATTTCCTCCCCAGTTCATAATAAGCTAAATGAATCTTTAGCATCTCTGACTTTTTGTGTAGGGATTTCTCACTGTCTTAAAAATTAAGTCCAGGATTCTTGAACACGTAAGATGTGCCCACAATCAATACAGTGAGCCTTGTTACTGAAGACAATCTTTAAATGCTCTTTAATGTCAGTGGTGTTTCATGCTTACCACTGCAAGGTACAGTGTAAAATCCCTTAAGAACAATGCCATTGGAATGTGGAATAATCCTACCATGCTGTGTGATCATGTTGTAGCCTCCTGCTGCTGTACTACACTGAAGCAAACACTGCAGTGGACAGGACTGAGAACAGATACCAGTAGGGTGATCACTTATAATCTGCTGCAGACCAGGACATGCCCTGCCTTGAATCAGATGAAAGCCACGTTTCTCTGGTTTATTAAGCTGGCTCATTTTTTTATTTTATTGTTGAAACTGGTTTTTTTGGAATAGTACTTGCTATGCTTCAAGAAAGTGAGATGGCAAACAGAGTCAGTTGTACATTAAAAAGAAAAATTATCTGGTCCAAAAAGCTGGTATGGAATTGTTTCCAGATTTTTCAAGTCTGTTCTTTTCACTTTTCTAGACCATTTAAAACAAGACATGCCTGAAGAGAAGAGTACAGCACCACAGCAACAGCAAAGTACCTCTAAAGATGTTACTGAAGAAGAGCTGGAAGATTGGCTGGACAGCATGATTTCCTGAAGCTCAATTTTTCCTATGTGAATAATTAAGCATAGCAAACATTAAGTCTTTCCTTTGTTCAGTATGCCAAGTGCCTGTTTTTTTAGCTGGCACCTAAAATTCTGTGCAACCAAAATTCATTTAGATGAGATTGAAAATTACTCTAAGACTAATATTCTTAGGAAGAGCTAAAATTTGTGATGAAGTTAGGATTTTTCTTTGCTAAAGGAGCAGGCTATAGAACACTAAGAGAACAGTTATTTCAGCTTGTACTTGCTGCATGTAGTCCTTAAAATAAAGCTATGAATGAATAATGAATACATGTGTTTTTAGTCACCAGCCTCATGCTGCATCTCCATATTGTAGAAAAATGAGAAAGACAACAGTAAAAGTAGGTTTGTAATACTTTATTGCAGTGGGCACTTTTTATTAGAAGGGAAAAAAAAAAAGCATAATCCTAGCAGCTTCTACTTGCAGGTGACCATAGAGCATTTTATTTTGGGCTAAGACTTAAATTGTATTCATTTTGATACAGTGTTTGTCTTTTAACAGCAGCATCTAATAAGCTGTTATTGAAGGTAGTATATAAACAAAGTTCAAGTGCAATTTCATACAGAAAGACAGAAAAGCAGTACAGTTAATGGATCTGTTCATCTAGAACACTAACATAAAAAGTTTGCATAGCTATGTCTACAGAGGTTTTAAGGCACTTACTTATGTTTCAAGGTTGACAAAGTGTTTGAACATGTTTTCTTGTTAACTGCTTAAAGCTTTTGGAGCTGTATCTTTAATACATTCACTAGCAAATACTGGGCGGAAAAACTGGACAGCAGTTAGTTAAAATATTTTTTTCTGAGGCATGGCCTCTGATATTCAAGTTCTTAAATGTCAGATGTTGTGCAATTAAGACACCTCTTAGCCCTTTCAGCTCTACTGCCAAACACTAGGTTAATGACGTGATTAAAAAGTTGTTATAGTTTCAGATCATGTTTGGACTGGAAGGCTTAAGTTAATCTGGCATAGTTTTTTATTTTCTAATTATAATTCCAACAAAAGACCTGTTTCATATGTGGTAGGTACAAAAAGCCTATGAAATTGTGTCACTTTCTAGGTGTATCTTGAAGTTTAAAGACATTTAAAGCAAATATAAGATTTGAAATTACACCATGAAAAGAAAAGAAGTTTGTTTGTATACTGGATCTTAACAGTTCATGAACAAATAGTTTCTCTTGTGACATTAGCCAAGTTGATCCTCATACTGTTTCCGGAAGCAGTCCCCTGCTGGGAAAAAATCCCAACATCTTTCTTGGTACATCTTCCATACAAATGACTCCTGAAAATGATAGAGAGTATTTATTTTAACAGACACCTTGCAGTTAGTGCTCTAGATAAACTTTTAAAAATAACCAGGTACTGTGTCTGTTACTATAGAGTAGAACTGTAAAGACACTGAAACTCAAAGGATGTAACTCAGGAACATTTGTAAAAGTGTTCTGCACTTCTCTGGATTCAGTATGACTGAAATTGAACTCGTGTTTGTTAGAGAAACTGTGTATGTCTAAATTACTCAGTCTAGAGTCATAGAATTCTACAGTCTAGTTATATCAGACCAAACTGTATATATAAAATGTGTTTTAGTTTGCTTGGAAAAGGTACGTTTCTTATTTAAGAATAAATGCTATTTAGTTTTTAGTTATGTTTAGGGCATAACACTAACTATACAGAAAAACATCCATATACAGTATGACAGTATGGGTAGGAGTTGGAAGGGGCCTCTAAAGATCATCTAGACCAACCACCCTGCCACAGCAGGATTCCCTAAGACTAGGTCTCCAAAAAGCTTCCCTGACCAGGAATTGAACCCAGGTCTCAACAGTGAGAGCACCAGCTCCTAACCACTAGACCACCTCCTGGGGCTAACCTGTCTATATGTATACAGATATATGTATTAGACTGTAAATACAGCAGCTTAACTGCTTAATCTTTAGCAAATAAATTCCCACTGGTATATTTCATGGTTTCATTTCAGAGATAAGATAACAGTAAGATTACTAGAAACTGACTTCTGACAAGAGGTCAATGCTGAGTAGAATAGCACACTGCTACAGCCACCCCATCCCTTGGTTTGTTTTTTTTTAACCATTCCTTTTCTTTCACTCTCAGAAGACTCTCAGGGAGAGGGTGGCATCATCTCTACTCCTTGGTGGTATATCGGTTCCACCTGCTGGTACACAGCTACAAGGCTGGAGAAGACAAAAACAGTAAGAGGTAAGAGGTAATGTTAAGGGAAAAATAAAGTTATTTTCCACTCACCTGGCCAGTATGCTCAGTTTCATCCTTGTTAATGAGATACATTAAAAAGAACCTGAAACAAGCACATGAAGCAGGTATTAATGCAGAAAAGTGTAACATCTCTGCTTACATTTCCTAGCCTGGGGTATGTGAGGAATATTATGCCAACCAGCACAGAATCACAGAATCATTACGGTTGGAAAAGACCCTCAAGGTCATCTAGTTCAACCAATAGCCCTACACTACTCTCATCCCTAAATCATCCCCTGAAGAAACACATCTATCCTCTTCTTAAAACCCTCCAGGGATGGTGACTCCACCACCTCCCTGGACAGCCTATTCCAATATCTCACCACTCTTTCAGTAAAGAAATTCTTCCTAATATCTAATCTAAACCTACCCTGGCACAACTTAAGCCCATCCCCTCTAGTCCTGTCACTAGTCACAAGGGAGAAGAGGCCAACACCCGCCTCCCTAGAATGACCTTTCAAGTAGCTGAAGAGAGTGATAAGGTCTCCCTCAGCCTCCTCTTCTCCAGGCTAAACAACCCCAGCTCCCTAAGCCTCTCCTCATAAGGCCTGTTCTCCAGACCCCGATAAGCTTAGTTGCCCTTCTGTGCACCCTCTCCAGTACCTCAATGTCCTTCCTATACTGTGGTGCCCAAAACTGCACACAGTACTCGAGGTGTGGCCTCACCAGTGCCGAGTACAGTGGCAAGATCACCTCCCTGCTCCTGCTGGTCACACTATTCCTGATACAAGCCAGGATGCCATTGGCCTTCTTAGACACCTGGGCACACCGCTGGCTCATGTTCAGCCGGCTGTCAGTCAGCACCCCCAGGTCCTTCTTTGCTGAGGAACTCTCCAGCCACTCCTCCCTGAGCCAGTAGCACTGCTGGGGGTTGTTATGCCCAAAATGCAGGACTCTACATTTACCCTTATTAAAACTCATGCCATTGGCCTCTGCCCATCGATCCAGCGTGTCTAGGTCCCTCTGCAGAGCTTGCCTACCCTCAAGCAGATCGACACTCCCACCCAGCTTAGTGTCATCTGCAAACTTACTAAGGGTGCACTCTATCCCCTCATCCAAGTCATCAATACAGATGTTGAACAGGAGAGGCCCCAGCACTGACCCCTGCGGGACAACACTCGTGACTGGCCGCCAACTGGACTTGACTCCATTGAGCACAACCCTCTGGACTCGGCCATCCAACCAATTTTTTATCCAGCCAAGCGTGTGCTCATCCAAGCCACGAGCAGCCAGCTTCTTTAGTAGAATGCTGTAGGAAACTGTGTCAAATGCCTTGCAATATAATGATTCTTTTGTTAAAGGAGAAAATGCTATCCTCCAGCACTTCTCCTGTGGAAGCTAACAGATGTAAAATCTGTAGAAGTGGAAAAATGTAGTTTAGCATTATCTTCATTTCAGTGCTAGGAGCAACACCTGAATTGGGCAGATGCCAACTCCTATACGGACATGCTCCAACATCTCACCTTGGAAGAAGTTACTGTGGCTACTGTGCAAGAAGTTAGAATAGAAGTGGCAAATACTCAGCTGTACCATTCCAAGCACAACATACAGCTTCAAGCTGAGCCTATCTAGCTCAGATTCCTGTGCTCACTTAGATATAGAGAGCTTGAACTGATTAAGAAGGCTGTGGAGAAATAACAATTATCTATGTGTAACATGCCTCTTGGTTAGCCACTTTTGATGCAGTGTATTTGGATTTAAACTTGGTATGTGCTTTTTTTGTAAAGAAACTAACATTTGTCTAATTAAAGGGCAACCTGGTTAGAAAGAGTGTTCACTATATATACTAATATTAAGGAAATGACTGGTTTTAATTTACTGTGAATTACAGGGTCCCATATACCAATTAAGCAACTCAGTATAGTAAGAAAAGCTTCAATTTTGCAGTGCCAGGTGCTATGCAAGGAACACTGCAGCCTACACCTCAGGAGGCACCCTTTATAAAAAATAAAAGTCATATAATATAGAAAATAAAAAAAAATAAAACAAAATGAACAGTATGTGCACCTAAATTACTCTGGAGCTGAAACATCTCTATATTGTAATTCCAGTAGTAAAATCTACTTACAGATAGTTTGCCAAGTTGTGTTCTTGCAAAGTATGTGTTTCAAAGCCATGTGGGGTTGTGTCAAAATAATCATTGCCGATTCCACAGATAAAGCATTTGGTCTGGAAACAAGTTAGTTGTGGTTATTAACTGAAGACATTATTTTAACTGGTAACAATCTAGATGAATAGGAGTAATGAAAAATGTAGTGTGCTTACTCATACCTCCATATCTTCTCTCACTTGTTCTTGTTGGTCTCTTAGTTCACCAAAAGCATCAATAATCAGACCTATTTCAGATTGAAAAGTAGCAACACTTCAGGACTTGAAAATATTTTGTATTTCAAGTAATGGCTGTCAAATATCCTCCACTGTCCTTGGAGTTTATCAGACTTAAATCTAAGTTGAACAACTCAAGTTACAATCTTATCAATTTCCAGGCATCTAACATCTGTTTGCACTGCACTCCTAACAGAAAAAGTTCCTCTTATGTACAATCTGTACAATCTTGAGCGTGAAAAGGGTTCTGTGTACTATATTTTGGTCAGTTTAAACTTCCATAATCTCATCTCTTGTTTCCATAGAGGAATTTAATTTTCATTCTACTTCTCCTAGAACTTTGTATCCCAGCTTTTGCTGCTCCCACAGGCTTCCCAGACAGTTTGTGATGCTGCTTCGCATTTGAAGCACTATTCCTCCACTTCCAGCACACTAAGAATAGAGTTGGATTGTTTTGGGGACTGTAACATTCATAACTTGTAATGTAATGCATTACATTTTTTCTTTGCCACCAAATTGCCATAAAATGGTGTTTCTTCCAAGCAGACTTAATGTCACAGTTTATACAATGAGTGTTGAATGCTGATAGTCATTGAAGAGTGATCTCCTTCTCTGTAAATCATACCTGCAAACCAATTGAAACTGCAAAACATCCTCTAAAGAAAGGAGGAAATGGGTCTAGTGGCCAGGGTGACTTTCTCCATGTCATTAATCCTTTCCTCTATTCTCCTGCCAGCTGCGATGGTTCCAAACTAAAGGTGTGAAGAGCGTCTATAGCAAGGCTCTCTAAGTTTAAATGGTTATTATAAGAAGAACAGTGATCCTGCACAAGCTCTGTCATTACTGGATAGTTGTCAAAGTGTCCCTAACCACTGTAACCCAGATAAGTTTATATTTCTTGCGTTTTGCTGTTCAGTTTGGTATAAAATTGTGCTTTCAGAATTATTATAATTAATTTTATCAGCTCAGGAATAAGTCTTTGTAGCAATACTGTAAATTTACATCACACAAAAATATGGTTTAAATACATCACTAAATTTAAACTAAATTCTAGCAGTGTCTACTAAGGTAAATGACTGTACCTTGAATAATGGCCAGCAGGATAACAATGACAAAGAAGAAAAATGTGATGTCAAAGACAATTCGGTACATTTCATAAGGGTCTCCAGCAGGATCCTCAATTTCATCTCCAATGCCACCACCAGCTCTTACACCTACATACATGTGGAACAGGTAACACTAAGAAAAAAAGAGAGGAAAAATAGAGATATATTTACCATGAAAAGTTATAGTAATTTTTCGCAAGTTATAGGAACAAAGACCATGTTACCGATTGTAAGCGGCTGGGAGGAGGCTTCTGTAGCTAGTGATACATGATAGTATCTTTTGTAGCTAGTGATAATGACGTCATATACTTCATATAACCTATGTAAGGATAAGAAGAGCTTGCACACTTGCAAACATTGAGAACCAATAGGGTTTATTAGAGCTGTGACAACACGGCTGCGTTTGCAGGACTGACTAGTTTGTCATGAAATATCTTCTCTGTACTTTAAGAGTTTGCCATTTTCCCACATAAAAGAATTGTAGAAAATCATATTCCACAGTATTTAGGAGAAAAACCCAGAATATCTTCTATACCGATGAGTGTCATCTACCTACTGCTGAGTTTAGACCTCTGGTGAATGCAGAGAGAATTACAAGACCATACACATTTTCAAAATGACTTTAGCAAGTGACCTATGAATTTAACAACAAAGACATACCTCCTTGCTTATCATTTTATCTTACATATCCGTTTGAAAATTCAGGATGAAATTTGAAGCATGCTAATGATGTTTTAGTTACCGTCATCATGTCATCACATTTCATGTCAGGTTCATCTTCATCTTCACTTTTGTTGTAGAACTTGCGGAAGAAGTTGAAGGCCACAACAGTGTAAAGATATACTACTACAGCGAGGAGTCCCACAGTCAGCACAAGCTGTTTAGGGAGACATGACATGAAAAGTAGGTTTTAATTTCATTGTGTCAGAAGAGATATCTTAGCTCAATGTATTGCCTTAATGTGTCATGAAAATGTATCATGTTGCACCTTTCCCAATCAGGAAACTAAACACAGCAATTAGGATGTCTTTGAGGTCTGCCTATTGCATGAATCAGCATAGAGGTTTTACTTTACACCGCTCTCAAGTGAAAATCAAAGGGAAAAATATTATCAAGAAACTGAAGTTCTTTACATTTTCCTGAGCTATATGCATACAAACTATCACTGAAGCAATGTTTCCACTATTTAATGTGAAAGTTTAATTTAAGTAACTTGAAAAACTGGATATACAGTGAAAATTAAATTATAAAAAATAACCTCTTTAGTTAATTTGATTGATAATTTCAGGTAGGATTTATTATGAATTCTATTTTTCTATTCTATAATTTTCCTAAAGCTATGCATTTTTCTGTTGTGTACAAAACTATCAGCACTATGTGGGTACAGATTGTAATAATTTTGCAGGATTTAACATGCGGTAAGTGTCCTGCAGAAGACACAATGGGGTCCATCTTTTAATCCGATTATGATCAAAATGTATTACATTCTAGTATTTCCTAGCTACCACAAGATTTTTTCCAGTAGTCACAAAACATTCATTTTCCAACCTTTGCATGTAGCACTAACCTGTTTCCCATTGTGAGTGACTGAAGACAAAATGGTTCGCAGTGTCTTGAAACCCATCGCAATATCCAGTAGATGAGCAGCAAAGAAGAAGTTGTTGTAGTGCCCAAGGATAGACATAGTTGTGTACCAAGCCAAGTATAAAAATGACTGCAGAGAAAGTGAAAAGTGGCAGAATATTAGCAGATGCTAGTGTGCCTTAATGGATAGAGAATAAAGCTTTCTTTTAGTCACTCAGGTTATGAAATGAAGTGTTACTACCTTGATCTGATTTGAATCACATTCTGAATGTAATACCTCTATTTTACATGTTCAAACAGACTGTCTTACTCTGTCTGTTATCATCTCCAGTGTTCATTTAAGGAGTCTTCATTGCTTACTTATGCTAATGAGATGTCTATTTTTACATATTCAAATGCAGTCTTCAGCATGTATTTTATTAACATCAAAATCCCCTTCCTTAAAACTGTTTTGTCTGGGGAGATTGTTACACAGTACTTCAAATGTTAATGCTGGTTCTGGAGGACACAAAATGCACTCTATTACTCCTGAGATACTTTATGCAAGTCTCAGACTACCTCAACCAAGACACCCAGAAAACCTAAAGGCACATATTCAGCCTATCGTTTCAACAAGCCTCTTTGACGCAAAAACTCTGTCAAAGAACAATGGCTCAGTGTGCTTTTAGTGCACAATGCACTTTTACATCTTCATTTATTCTCCTTGGCCTTCTTGTTTGTTTGGGAATGCTCAAGAGGATGCAAAAACAGGATTAACAAGAAAAGGAATTCTAGTATAAACACATTTTTCTCTAAGGAGAAGGTATGAAAGAAAAGAATTAACCAACCATGTAAAACAGATGATTCAAGAATAAAAAAAGGTAACTTTCTGAAGACTGTACTTGATTTTAGAAAAGACACCTTGGGTTGCTAGACTGATTTCTACAAAATTAAATTAATGCACCATTAAGTTTGAAAATGCTGGTATTTTATTAACTGTGAGGAGGAGGTGCCCTTTAGAATCAGAAGGAAAATTCTAACATAAATTAAACCAATTTGCTACAACACAAGACAGAGAAAACTGTTTTAAAATGGCTCTGTAATGCAATATTATGTATATTTGTTTAAAATAGAAACAGATGGTGGAAAATATACAATCATGTTTAGAGTAAATCAAAGTATATTCTTCTAGGCTAACATACTCACGTTATCAGTGAAAACAACTCCGAGCTTCCAAATGTGGTACTTGGTGTCGATGGAGCTTAACCTAGGAAATACAACATTTTTGAGATATATCAATGTCAAAATTAAGTACTGAATTAAGTATAAACAGCAAACTAGGTGGGGCACTTCACATTAGTTTGCTGAAGGTGGTTATATACATTAGCTGTTTATTTTCTGAGTGGTGTAGGTGCTTCATTTTTCAGAGGGCATTTGTTAACTCTGAGCACTCATAGGCAGTTTCTAAACCACTGAAATTGGTGGAACAATTTCAGGAGGAGTAATGCTGCCATATTCCAGACATATGAAAGTTAAAATATGTGTTACAAGTAGCAAAATGTGAAACTTTAATTACCTGAATTCAAGAGGTAAGTGTCCTGTATAGTGCAAGACTTTGTCAAAATTAGCAAGAGAAAAGGAAATGTCTTCTGCAAGACAATATTTTATTAGCCCTTAGGCAACGTGAACGGAAATCCTTGTTCTTGTGCCTTAAGTATCAAAGAAACAAAACTCTTGTAGCAGCTGAAATCATCTGGGACTTGGATACTTTCAAACTGATTTTTTTTCTAGGTACCTGGCATCTAGAGATTTGTTACCAATACTTTTTCTGTCCTTTGTTTATAAACGGAGTCTGTTGTAACACCTAACAAACTTTAAATGCTGGATTGATTATTGTTTAAAATAAATAGGTGCCCAACTATATCATTCATCATCAACTCTTTCATTTTTTTTCTTACTTTTATGACACAAGCATGAGTATGTTTTAGAACAAACAAACAACTTTCTTATTTTACTTGCACACCAGGAATACCCCTGCATTTGAATTTTCCATACCAAAGAAAACATAACTACAGTGTCAATATAAAATGTGGTTTTATCTTTGACAGTGAAGTTATGCCAAGGCAAATTTTCTGTGACTTTCAAAGGTCATACCATGATACAAGAGATGCTTCTTCTGGTTCACTCTCTTCCACTGGACTAAAATCAAGGGCACTTTTGTCCAAACCCAAAAGTTCTGCTATGCGCTCTGCTCCATATAAGTCTCCATACTTGTTAATAACCTAGAAATGGAAGAAGAGAATCTTTGGCTCAGAAACAGACCTTGGTGACATTCACTCTACTTTAAGTCAATAGCTGTCAGAAACTTAAAAAAACAAGAGTCTTTCACAGTTAACATTACTAGAAGAGTCAGATCTCCCAGGGAGCACAAAAAAGAAAAATAGAAGCATTAAAGGCTATTATCTGAAAGCTTATGTATAATTTGCCATCATTTAAGCTGGCATGTTTTTCTTTTTTTAGGAGGATGAGGGGGCTTTGTATCCTAAAGATGACAATGACTGTAAATTAGACCTGAGTGGCTGATTGACAGCACAAAGTTGTTTCAAAAACCTGAGTCTAGGAAGGAAACCAAAGCCTTCTGTCATCTTTCCTCCTCTCACCTACGCTTCAGCTGCCTCTTCATGGAGACATTTACCACAATAATGACTTCCATAAAACAAATTTCAGTTCGCAGTTATTTTTATATTTATGTGTACAGAAGTAGATTACAGAGATATCCAAATTACAAAATCATAGAATCATTACGGTTGGAAAGGACCCTCAAGATCATCTAGTTCAACCAATAGCCCTACACTACTCTCATCCCTGAATCATCCCCTGAAGAAACACATCTATCCTCTTCTTAAAAACCTCCAGGGATGGTGACTCCACCACCTCCCTGGACAGCCTATTCCAATATCTCACCACTATTTCAGTAAAGAAATTCTTCCTAATATCTAATCTAAACCTACCCTGGCACAACTTAAGCCCATCCCCTCTAGTCCTGTCACTAGTCACAAGGGAGAAGAGGCCAACACCCGCCTCCCTAGAATGACCTTTCAAGTAGCTGAAGAGAGCGATAAGGTCTCCCTCAGCCTCCTCTTCTCCAGGCTAAACAACCCCAGCTCCCTAAGCCTCTCCTCATAAGGCCTGTTCTCCAGACCCCGATAAGCTTAGTTGCCCTTCTGTGCACCCTCTCCAGTACCTCAATGTCCTTCCTATACTGTGGTGCCCAAAACTGCACACAGTACTCAAGGTGTGGCCTCACCAGTGCCGAGTACAGGGGCAAGATCACCTCCCTGCTCCTCCTGGTCACACTATTCTTGATACAAGCCAGGATGCCATTGGCCTTCTTAGACACCTGGGCACACCGCTGGCTCATGTTCAGCCAGCTGTCAGTCAGCACCCCCAAGTCCTTCTTTGCTGGGGAGCTCTCCAGCCACTCCTTCCCGAGCCAGTAGCGCTGCTGGGGGTTGTTATGCCCAAAATGCAGGAGTCTCCATTTACCCTTATTAAAACTCATCCCACTGGCCTCTGCCCATTGATCCAGCGTGTCTAGGTCCCTCTGCAGAGCCTGCCTACCCTCAAGCAGATCGACACTCCCACCCAGCTTAGTGTCATCTGCAGACTTACTAAGGGTGCACTCTATCCCCTCATCCAAGTCATCAATACAGATGTTGAACAGGAGAGGCCCCAGCACTGACCCCTGCGGGACAACACTCGTGACTGGCGGCCAACCGGACTTGACTCCATTGAGCACAACCCTCTGGACTCGGCCATCCGACCAATTTTTTATTTAAATTATCTGAAGAGTAGGTTATTGCTATGACTGACAGAAGAGAAATGTAAAAAGCCTACCTTCCGTTTTACGAATTTGTCCCAGTAGTTGTTAGGAAAGGACCTGCATAGGTAAGGCAAAGATATTTTAAGTTATTTAACTTGTTAGGGGGGAAAAAAGAAAACACCATGGTCCTGATTTCTGCATATTCTGCTGCAATTATGTTCACTCGTACACTGCACTTTTAATTGTAAGAACAATTTCTTTTCATGTGGGCAACATCCATTATTAATCATCATTCACTGCAATATCACCTTTCCTCCGCCTTCTTTTGTGGTTTGCATCCACAGATATCACAGAATCACAGAATATTAGGAGTTGGAAGGGACCTCGAAAGATCATATAGTCCAATCCCCCTGCCACAGCAGGATTCCCTAGACCAGGTTACACAGAAGCACGTCCAGATGGGTTTTGAATACCTCCATAGAAGGATATGATTTGCTACAAAAGGACAGCAGGCTAAATATTATCACCTAATAAACCTAACATCTCTGTAACAGCAGGGTAGTCACTGTAGTATCATTCATCTCTAAAAAATACTTTTTGGTCCTAGGCATAAAAATCAATATGGAGAATGATTTTTGGAGGAAAATAAAAGTTTTATAGCATAAATAATTTTTAAGTTCACTGAATTAAATTTCAAATAGAGGCTGAGCACATCAGAAACAGTGGAGAGTTTGCCAAGATAGAAGTAAAACTTAAAAAATATTTTAAAAATCCCAGAAAATTGCAAAATCATTTGGCAAAACCAGGTGCTAGTGCGAATCTTGTTCTCAGGGGTATCATATTGTTGTTGCTGAACCTGCCACCCCAGAAAAAGACAAGGCAAAACCCATTTGTAATTCTAAAGCTGTGAGACAGTTCAGCCAAAGAGCAGTTTTCATCATCTACCTCTCAGAAAGAAATGAAGTAGTAAATCTTCAATATTGAAGTGATGTTGAGGTATCTTTTATTGAAAATTACCTTCTTGTTTTCCAAAGTAGTAAAAAATCATGATGCTTAAATAAGCAACTGGTTTTATCTAGGGCAGATCTTACAATACAAAATGTATCAGCTTTGACCTCCAAGAAAAAAAGATAGCATTCTCTCTTATCAGTGACATTTCACTGCTCTTTAACTTGACCATAAAAAACATTGTTCTCTAACAGTATCATGAACAACAGTACTCAGGAATTTCTCCTTCTGGTGGTCTTTTACTGTAGATTATGTCTGTTTTGAAGAATGTCAATTAGCAAGAAACACTACAGAATGTTAACTGTTTTTTTTCTCTCCATTTCCAGGGTGTGACATTAAGTTGAGTAAATATGCAGAAAGGTAAAAAAGAAAAATAATTGCTTAATCTAAAGGGCAAGTATTGGTGAAATAAAGCAAGTGTTAGCATCAGAAGAATAAGATTGCTGGGGTGTGTGGCAAACTTCCCAACTACTGCTAGGTTCTTGATTTTGTATTTTTCTAAATTGAATGAAATTCAATTCAAAGTTCTGAATGAAATGACTCAAGATAAAGACAAATGTTTCCAGTGATCAGATTGTATATTCTGCTCCAATGCTCTGTATTATTTATTCCCTTGATTTCTCAGACTTCTAAATGTCTCTAATGTAGCCAGCTTGCCTCTGTCTCTTTTGCAACAAAAGTCTAACAATGCTGCATTTATCAGGGTACCTCTTTTGCACTGGGTACACTCCAGCAGTTGTTAACGCTGATGGTAACCTGCGTTAAATCTCAAGAGTCAGCTGACATCAGAGGGAAGGTTTAGTCTGCTTACATTAGCCTTTATCTTTTATTCAGTTTCAGCAGGTAGTGCAACAAGGCAAGCACAGGCTATACAGCATGTTGTTTTGGATAAGCTGACAATATATTTCATTAATTCATGCTCCTTTTTGCTGAGGATAGACTTACAGGATGTCTAGATAGCTTGTTATCAATAGTTAAAGACATGGGTTGAAAATTAAGCAAGCTCTCCATTTTCCCAGTTATCTTCTGTTGTAACTTTAATATGTGCTAGTCTGCATTTGTGAAAGAAATTAAGGAAAATTCAGCTGTAGGCAAGCAAGACATTGAAGAATTTGTAGTATTTTAGACATTCTAATTTTAATCAAACTACTAAAGACACTGGTTTGTAATGTTTATAATGACTGAAAAGATGCTAGGGCTACCGGGTAGCATGCTGTCACTCCAATGGATTTAGCTGATTGGTTTTGCTGGTTTGTTTTTATCAAATACTAGCCTGCACATACTAGCCACAACTGCTGTGTGACTTATAAATAACTTCTTTTTTTTCCCCCCAGGTTTTTGTTACTGTCCTTAAATTATGATACTATTAGGGAAAGACAAGAATTTAAGCTTAACTATAGTAGCACCAAAAGGTTGATTCTAGTTGTTTTGAAAGAGTGAATTCTGAAAAATAGCCTATGGACAAGGCGTTGTTTCAAGACAAGAGAACTGACTTGCTGTATTTCTGTGTCACTCCTACAGATTGCTTCAGCTTACTGATATTTTTCCTTCTTTTGCTTACATTTGTGTCATTCACTCACAGAACAACAGCTGAGTCTCCTAGAATCAGTGTATGACTACTTCAATGTTTGCTAATGCATACAACCTGACATTAATTTCTGTCAGACCTAGTCAAAATCTGGGATTGCTGTTTTACACGAGATTTACTTCCTTTGTCATACAAACTTTTTGAGCATAAAGTGGGGAAGAAAGGCAGGAGAATACTACTATACATGATGAACATGAAATCAGGTGATGGAAAAGGATGGAAGTTATCTTTTTAAAACTTTCTCAATAGTGACTATGGGAACTGTCTTGGAGGAAGCTTGTGAGGTAAAATGCACAATCCTTGCAAACCCTAGAAAAATGAAAAGCAAATGTTACAGGTTATGATATTATTTATTAAACAAAGATAACACATTATAACCTACTACTGTAGCAACCAACATAAGTTGAAAAATGCCTTTCTTTTAGTTAAACTAGGTGGTAGGTGGACAGGGAAAGTTCTAGATCAGTGGTATAATGAGCTGTAATATTTATAAACAGTTTACATATAACCATTAAATTTTACATACGGCGTATTTATAACCAGGCGATCCCACTGCCCTTTAATGTCATCTTCAGATGGCTGTTCAGTTATGTACAGTCCGTCAAATTCCAGCTTTCTAGCTACCTCCTTTTCTCTCTTGAATACGACCAGAGGGACCTATGAAAATGAGAGCAGATTTCTGTCATAGTTAATATATTTTTAGAAGCCATGATATCTACCTACTGTAGTCTACCTACTCTTTCTTTAAATACTATGTAAGACCAAACATCACACTAGCATCTCTCATAAGCAGATCAATGCCTAGCCAGTCTCTGAGGAACAGCTACCTTGGAAGTCAAGCCTTGTCCCCCAGCTGTTATTACTGAGCATGATGTTACGTGGTGTAGAATACACCCTTGGTCCATTCAAGTCACATGTTCTGGCTGTGCCCCCTCCCAGCTTCATGTTCCCCCTCTCAACATACTCACTGGAGAATGCACAGAGTGGGAAAAGCAAAGAGAAATCCTTCACACTGTGCAAGCACTGTTCAGCAATAACCAAAAAGGGGCTATCTTACCAACACTGTCTTAACCACAAATCCAAAACACACAGAATGCTATGAAGAAAGTTAACTCCACCTCTGCCAGACTGAGTCCGTGAGGACAACATCTATAGATCGAATACTGAGAATTTGTAAACTTGGTACTGGTAGGTATTTTCCAGTATTAGCTCCAAAAATCACTTTGGGGTATAGCTGATATTCTTTAACAAATAACAGATGAATAATAAGATTCAGAACTTGCCTTCAAGCAGTAGTAACCAATCACACAGACAAAGGAGATGATAGTATGAATAACTGCCAATGCTCTGAGAGCAGGTGCCATGTAACCTGTACTTTCTTCTAAAACAAAAAACACCATGCCCTCCTCCTCCTCCTCATCATCATCGAAAGAGTTCCAGAGGTTAGAGTCTTCCTCTACTTCATCAAGTGGCTCTTCTGTCACCTGAGGAAAAAAACAAGCACACTGAAAACACACAACAAAAACTTAAATGCTTTTTCTTTGCCATAATGACAAATTTTGTCTGCAAAGCCTGTTTATGAGAGGACTAAACAGTAATGTTCTTCATTTTGACAGCAGATGTCTCCACATGAGCTCACGTGACTGAAAAGAGAATCTAGAAGAAGCAAGTACAGGCACATGGCAGTTTACAAATCTCTTCTTTCACATAGCAAAGCCAAAACAAAGTGAAAACGTTATGCAAACATGTTTTCTTGGAAGAACCAAGCAATGACAAGGTTACCTAATGTGACTGAACTTAGGGCTTGTTTTGTAATCTATGTTGTTCCTGATTACTAGAGTCTGGAAAGGAAAAAGGTCTCGTGTTTTCAGTTTATACACTGCCCGTAAACTTGTGTATCGTTACTTAGCTTACAAATTAATACAGTGTTTAATCAGTGTTTTGAAAATATCCCAAGCCCTGAAGTTGATATACTGCCCTAAATTCTTCCAGCAACTTTAAAAAGAAAACCCTAACTGCCCTTCTTTTGACAGCTTCATCTGAAAGCTGAAGCCTGTTTGCTTCCACTAACCCTTTCATATCTGTGACAGATGGACTTGTACTGATAAACACAAACTTTTATCCTCACTCTGCAATAGAATGGGTTGTTGGCTGTCCCACATGACCCAAGGAAAAGCAGAAGAGAGTGGGGAGAAAAGGACCGGCATAGACAAAAGCAGACTTCTGCATATACCTTTGAAGTCTACCTTTTCTAACCATATGTGACGGAAAGAGAGGCAAGAAGGAAGCCTTCAACAGCTCTGACAGTCTCTTTGGGAATGGCACACACACATTCTACCCAGTATTCACGAGCCTTTTTTGTCTTTACCCACACTGTTCCCAAGACTATAACTCTCTTGTAGGAGTTGCTTTTCAAGATATTTGGGATCAGGATTCAGTTACTTCTAGACTGAATGTTCAGCTAGCTGCTTTTGTCTTCCCTGAAGTTTTTGGTTGTAAACAACAGGATTAGAAAATGGGATATCGCAAAACTCAAGGTTGATCAGCTTATTGCAACTTGCATCCTATATCTAGAAGGGCAAATGAAAAGGGCTGGATTCCAGGTTAAATGAGAACTTTTCTTACAGACTTCAAATCTGTAAGGAATGGGAAAGAATGGGAGTACTCTTTAGTGAAATCTACTAAAGGTTCAGAAATAAAATTAATGAAGGCTGTTGAAGATGTTCTACTTTGTATCATGGGGTTTTACAGGAGAACCTGAAACAACTCATTAGATTCAGGTAAAACTCAAAGATGAAGTTTTAAGTATGGATGTCACCAGTGATACAAGGAAAAGAACTGTAGCCTACTATGAAAGGGCTTCTCTTGATTTTCATTTCTTCTGTCTGCTCATACCAATCAAAGTCTGAATCTCATTATAGAAATACCTTCATCAGAACAGTCACTAAAAATCATATTGGCAATGACAGCAAAGAAAATGGACCAATTAAGTATGAAAATTAAATTATACTCTCACATTTTGTGTTCATTAAATATTACTAAATTCATGAAAATATGTGAAAAAAATAAAGCAAGCACACCACTCCCCCCAAATGCCATACCCCAGACCTGAAAGACATGAAAAATCATTATGAACAAAGCTTAACTAAAACACATGAGCATATCTAGTTAAACTAAAACAATAATCTGACTCTGAAATTAGGTATAAACTATTTCCCACTCAAAAATGTAGTCAACAGCATACTTTAGAAAAAGCAGAAATATTATCATTGAGAATAATTAGCTGAACAGATTTGTCTCAATATCTTTAAAACAAACGAGAGGAAAAAAATGCAAGTTTTGATATTTGAGTTTAGTTGAATCCCAAATTTCCCATAACCAGATTACCAATCCAAATATTAACAGACTTATGTGAGTAAATGCAAAAATCCCTAGAAACACAGATTCAGCTATAAAGGATGAATTAAATCTGTTTTCATTCAGCTTGAATAAAATAAAATCAGAATAAGTTTAATATTTCTGTTATAAAATTTGAAATATTTTAACTACTTCATACCTAAATGCTTTATTTTGTGTTTGAAGGGCTTGTAATGATTACTTTATTAAACAAGACTTGAAACCATCATTAAATATTCCTCTGAAAGTAAGTAACCAAACTTAAAACACTTAAAAACAATGCATAATCTTACCTTGTAAAATAGAAGAATAAAGTTGATGGCAAATGCAACAAATAGAGCAAGAAATCTTAAGTTATAAAAATTTCTTGCCAGGTAGTGCTGCAATTAAAAAAAAAAAGTAATTAGAGGTGGCCTGTAGCTAATATAAAGATAAGAAAAGTAGGCAGCAAGGTTTCTAAGACAGTAAATACATATTTGTGTTGCCTTCACACACCAGTTACAGTGAGCAAGGGCATTTCTTGGCAGCCTATTCTCCCATTTCATGGTAAGCAGGATTAAAAATAATGGGCTGAAAATTGTGACAAGGAAGACTGAAACAGAATATTAAGGAGAACTTTGAAGAATGAAGTTGAAAAGAAATGATAGAATACTGGAGTAAACAGCTTGAAAAGGTTTCAGAGAGGTCATCATTTGATATTTTTAAGAACAAAGAAAATCTCATAGAAACCAGAGTTACCAATTCTAGAAGTTGGACTGTGTAAAATAGGGAGCTCCTAACAAGAAGCTCAAGAGGTTAACCTACCCTGTTACACTGACAGGAGAAATTACACACAGAAACACTATTTATATAACTTTATGAAGCATTATAAAAGTCACAAAAGACTGAATACAGTCAGTCAGTCATTTGAAAATTCATGCCAATGTTCCTTTTATGATGATATTTCACTTTTCAATAACAAACAAGAGTTCTGTATTGCACACATTTAAATTCAATGACTGAAAACTTAAGAAAAACTTACTAGCATTTTTGTTTGATAAATTTCCAGAGCTTTGAAGAAGTTAGCCATGACAGCCTCTGGTTTCTCAATTTTTTGTCCGTGCCTTCGCTTCTTTTTCTTCGTTTTTCCCTCTTCTAGCTGCTCAGATTGTACTTCCTTTGCTTTGTCTTGTTTCTCACCATCTTCCATGCTAGAAGAAAGGTTATCTAAACAAAAATACCTAGCCAAACTTCAGTACTGTAAATGCATACATTTAGAAGGAATACTAATTCACAAAGTTCGGCTTTGAAAGTTAGTTTTGACACTGGGAGAAAAATGATTGCAAATAAAAGACTTGAAGTAGACAGTAAACCCAGAGTAAAAAAAGTTACCTTAGTTTCAAATGATGTGTAAGAATAGAGTTGCTGAGATCAAAAGGGTAAAATGCCAAAAAACAGGCAGAAGTTACTGCACCAAATGTGATATGGAAGATGTTTGCTAAAATCAGTGATATACCTATATAGTCAATACAAGCAATATAAAAATTTTGGTTTTGCCCACATAAATGGTCTGCCACCTCTTAGGGATTTTGCTGCTTTTCAGATACTGAGGAGACAGAGTGTACATAAAGTGCTTTGGATACTAAGCATTGCTTGGATTCTTTCTGGCCAAATTATCTAACATTAGGAAGCAGCAAGGAATTAAACAGTATTGTGTAAAATAACTTACTCAGCCTTCTCAGCTTCTGCTTTTCTTTCTGTTTCAGCTTTTGCAATTTCAGATAGCTGCAAAAAGTATTTCAATTGTCAAAATGAATTAAATGAAACAACATTTTGGTAACTTAGTTACTATTCCCTGAGAAACAACTGAAATCATGTCCACACAATATTTTCTATATGCTTTGCCCTTTTAACACATTAGATTTTTAAAAACAGATAGCTCAGAACACATTTTGTGAAAAATGCAGAAATTCTTCTAATAGCTTTTCTTCTGCATAGTATTGTAACTAGCCCAGCCCAGCTGACTGAACAGCCTAAAGGCATTATAGACAGTTATCAAACAGTTTATGTGACCAGTTAAAGGTAACTACATCCAGATCATAACCTAAAACAAAGGTCAGTCATGAAGACTCAGTGCAGTTACTAATTATGTGGGGAATAAGCATCAGTTTGCTTCAATCCAAATATAAACTAATACATCGATGACAATCCAAAATCTGTGTAATTATCAGATATTACAAAATTAAATTATTTTGTCAAGATCAACTGAAGAAATTGAAAAGAGACAAATATTCAAACAACTTTTATTTACACAATGTTTTCTTCCAACTATCTTAGGTGCCTAGAAGGGTGCTAGCAGTATTTGTTTGAATAAAGTCCAAATGAACAATAACAACAATTAACTTCAGTGAAATCTGAACACGCAGGGCTTTTTCTGCCACATAAACTCACCTATTTGTTTGCAAAAGAGTACAGATTATAATGTATACTCCCATTAAGAATGTTTATTAATCAATTAACTGGAAAATATTTCAGTCATTAAAAGACATTTCTGTAATATATTTGTATTATTATTTTCTGCAAAGAAATACAAAATCTCTTTAACATACCTGTAATCCTTTTTTCTTATGAACTGTGTTTTCCAGAGTTGACTGGATATCAGTACCAAGGATTTCTGCAATATCTCCAAGTCCAGCATCATGACTGTGTTTTGAGCTCCCTTCTTTCTTTGTATGAATGCCAAAAATGTCTGCGAGAATGTCGGTTTCTCCCTTTTCACTCTTCACAAAATGCACAAGTTCAGCTCTGATACCATGCTCAGCACCTTCAGCTTTTTCTGCTTCCATAACATCATCATGGATTCCAAACTGTGTTGGGTCAGGCATGTCCCCTAATATTTTAGTAACTTTAATGTTTTTGGCTCCTTCAACCAGGCCACCCCCAAATACAGTGCTCCAAAGAATCTGGAAAATTCCCCCCACTACACTAAAGAACAGCTGGAACATCCCTACAAATAGGATCCAAAAAAAGGAGAAAAACACTTTCACCATCTCTTTTACTGTCATCTTTCTAACTTTCCTGTATTGTTTCCTTAGGTTCTTCATAGTAACCATTTTAAAAAAGTTTGCAACATTCTTCTTCACTGCAACACAGGCCATTGCAAAAGCTGAAGCAGATTCCAGGGATTTTTCTTCTTCCTCATCATCTCCAATATCCACTACATAGCAAGGCTCTGCCTCTTCCTCTTCCTCAGGCCTCTCAGATGAATCTGTTTCAGAGATCTGGGATGCTAACTGCATTTCAAAGATTGTGTCTTCACAGAAATTCACAAAGAGTTCCATTTTCTCTTGCTCTCCACCTTCATTTACAACATCAAATATGAACTGCCTTTTAGATTCCTTCACTTGTGGCTTCTCCCACTGCATTCTACTGGATTCACTGATTTCAAAGTAAACTCTTTCTATTTTCTTGGCTCCACCCATTATTTCAATACGGCCAAGGTATGGTTCAAAGTAATTAAGAACACTTTCTGCAGGTTCAAGTAAGCTCTGAAGCCGTGAATCATTAGGCATATGCTCTGAAAGGTTTGTTAGCAATACTGCTACATTAAATCCAATGTCTTTGGCTGGTTCATGGAATCTTTCAACAAAATCAACATAGTTAAACATATCATTTTCATCAGCTTCTGCGCAGGACAGCAGAAACTCAATCTCTGACTGTATGTATTGTTTTTGAGCCTCCATTGCTTTCTGGAATTCCTTCTTTGAAATGATGCCTTTACCATCTGGGTCATACTCTTTGAAAGCATCTGAATCAGTCAGATCTTTTAACTTGAGGAACATGTCAAAGAACTTCAAAATCATTTCTACATTGCTAGATGATTCAACAAGCGTGTCTACCATTTGTTTTCCAATAGTTCCATTTACAACGTTACCTAAGTAGTGTTAAAACAGAAGTTATTTTGGCATTGCTAAATTTTAAATAAATACAATTCCTAGTCATGCTGAGAACAGGACACAACTATCTTTAAATCTTAATAATTTTTCTTTCAACATGCTTTTCGGCAGCAGCCCTCTTTTTCAGGACTATGTATATTCCAGAATAATTGTTAAATAATTATGAAATATATTTTTTCCTGGTATTACATTAAAGCAGTTGAAAAACAGTTTAGAAAGATTAATGTAATTATTGAACTTCATATTATGAAGCTAAGTTAATTATATCTAACTATAAAGAAAAAAAAAGTCCAACCTTCAAGCAGTGACAAGAGCATCACTACCATATCCTTTAGCAGATCTAACAGTTCTTTAAGCAATTCAATCTGAGCAGAGTCCTGTGAAAAAAATGCAACAGAGTATAAGATTTTTTTCTTTGCCTTTACCTGGAAAACTAAATACATTTGGAAAAACCTAGTATGCAGGTATGATCATCTAAATGTAGTTCACATACTTCAGCAACAGTTTATTGTCATTTTGGTTACTGTCTTACACAATATGAGAGTAACTTACTAGAGCAGAGGTATTAACACCATAAAGATAAGCTTTAATAAAGCATTAAGGAGTACAGAATTGCAGGTAGGGAACAGCAGAAAAACACTAGAGTGTTTTCTCCATAGATCTGGCAGGATCCATCTTGGAAAGAGTTCATGTTTCCACACTTCACAGGGAATATTTAGTGGCATAGTTTATCACCACTTCAACAGAACTGTAACTATTTAGTTTAACTACAGAACACGATAAACTTAACATAGATTTGAAACTTCCATTAAGGTCTTAAAACTGTTAAGTATCCTCAAAATTTTGATTCACATCTGTAGAGTGGAAAGAAGTCTTCTGAGTAAGAATTTTAGAATTTTAGAAAAATGAATTTTAGAAAAATGAATTTTAGAAAAGCAAACTTCCAGCTCTTTAATGAATTGCTCAGCAGAATACCCTGGGAGGTAGTCCTCAGAGACAGGGGAGCAGAACAGAGCTGGCAGTTCTTTAAGGATGCTTTCCATAGAGCAGAAGAGCTCTTGATCCCTAAGTGTAAGAAATCTGGAAGGAAATGGAAGAGACTGGCATGGCTGAGTAAAGACCTGCTGGTCAAATTAAAAAACAAGAAGGAGCTGCACAGGCAGTGGAAAAAGGGACAGGGATCCTGGGAAGAGTATAGGGATGCTGCCCGTAGGTGTAGAGATGAGGTCAGGAAGGCCAGGGCTCAGCTGGAACTGAATCTAGCAAGGGATGCAAAGAATAAGAAGAAGGGATTCTACAGGTACATCAATGAAAAAAGGAAGGTCAAAGAGAACATACCCCCTCTGAAGAGCAAGAACGGCGAGCTAGGAACAACAGATCAGGAGAAGGCAGAGGTTCTCAACAACTTTTTTTCCTCAGTCTTCACTGGTAACCTCTCTCCCAACACCTCCCAAGTTAGAAGAGTGGGGAACAGGGTGATGGAATGCCTNACTGGTAACCTCTCTCCCAACACCTCCCAAGTTAGAAAGCCACAGGGTGGGGAACAGGGTGATGGAATGCCTCCTACTATAAGTGAAGGTCAGGTTTGTGACCTCATGAGGAACCTAAACGTAAATAAGTCCATGGGCCCTGATGAGGTGCATCCCA